>CM022673.1:10353287-10413287 GCA_012295275.1 Chrysomallon squamiferum | reverse complement strand
TCATCATCATTGCTATTTTATTATTATTGAATACATATTTCAAAACATGTCAGACATTTGATTAAAAAATCACAGTTTCTCAAAATGTCACACGAGTCAGCATCAACATAACTTTCATAATTTCTTTACGTGAAATGATACATTCCACACGAACTAGCAAGCATGCAGTTTAGACTAATTCGTAATAACAATCGTCCAGTTTTCAGATGTATGCATGCAGACTGATTCTTTATTTTATATCTGAATGTTTGTATAATTGTTATAACCTGAATGGAGATTTTTGTTTAAAAAATAATCTACATTATAATAAACTATAAAGGAATACTAAAATCAGTGTATTTTTTTTTAACCTGGATCCTTTACAGCATGAAAGGTGTATGTTGAATAACTAAGTCAACCTTGTTATTTTCAAGTCTAAGCTAAACATTTACTTAAATTTCTTTAATAATTAGTTGTAACATCTTGTAACTTCAAATTTCAAGTTGTTATTGTTGCATTATTACATGACTTTAAATCTATGCCATGCTGGATTATTATTATCATCAAAGTATATATATTTTAATTTTTTTTTTTTTGATTCAGTAGGTTCACAAGCATGAACAGCATAAACTAATTTTGTAACTGTTACTCAGCAGTTTTGCTGAAAATAGCTTACAATAATTTTAAAATAATTACAGAAGAAATGTTTAAAAAAAAAAAAAAAGAAGCTTATTACAACAGTGCTGAAAATGAAGCATATAGAAAAAAAAATTCACATGAAATAATTTCTTAAGCTCACAATATATAGTTATATATATTCAGTCATAGATTTAGCCATACATTTATCTAAATGGGCAACACAAAACGTATAAAATAACCAATGTGTAAAATACTTATTTATATTTTTTCTTTCAGTAAATAATAACTACATATGTTATAAGGTTTTTGTAATGGATATTGCATGAACTGTTTATTAAAAAGCTGTTAAGATGCAACTTTGGATACATAATGTTAGATTTTTTATATAAATCCTTAAGATTTGTGTGTGTGTGTGTGTGTGTGTGTGTGTTAGTGAATAAAAATCAGTGATATTTATTCGGGATAAATTTATTCCATTTTATATATTTATTGTCAAAATGCCTTACGTTATTACTGTCGATGTTTTTAATTATACATTTAAATTTGTATGTATATTTTGATTAATTTAGTTTGTTAAAATTATTGTTGTTACTTAAAGGTAAATGATAAGAAGGAAAAAAAAAAAAATTGTAAGTGAATGTTATCAAACTGCAGTTTTAGCTTGCTTTCTTAAATATTATTAAATTTTGTTTCTTAATTTTTCAAAGAAAAACAGTTTGAATTTTTAGCTATTGAAACATTGTTTTTGTTACTTGCATGAGGTAGTGGTGTTGATCATCATGTTTTTGTTTTACATCTTCACCAGTAAACATACATTAAACAATTACACAAATAGAGAGAGAGAGAGAGGGTGAGAGGGGGGAGAGAGAGAGAGAGAGAGGGGGGAGTCACACACACATACACACACACACACAGGAAAGCATATATTCACAAGAAAGAAGGTAAGGCTAAAAATGTCATCACCATAATCCTCATCCTCATATCTTCATTCTTCTTATTATTATTATATGCAATTCATTGCCACAAACAAAATATATTCAATGTACCTTTATCTGGTGAAGATGTCCAGGTATCCAGAATGTTCCTGGTTTTGATTATTATTTCAAGGGGTATTATTTTACTTAATGTTTTGTTACGTTGTTGCATGTTTTAATACATATTATCTGCCATTAAACAGAGATTGGTTAAAAATGTGGTGAAATAAAAAAAATAAAACCAGATGGTTTTAATTTCTGTTTGACATCGTGGATAATTGTTGTTTCATTTACTAACTTAAAATTGATGTTTGTCTTTTCTACACAAATATATCACAGTGGTACAATACTTAGATATTAATTTATTTCATTATTATGTTAAATTTTAAATTCTTAAGAAATATTGTGTATATTATTACATTAGAATACACACACATATACAGACATACCTACATACTCATACCTATACACACTCAAACCTACATTCAGATAAACATTTGATAAAATTTATACTATAAAAGTCTTAAAACATTATAGCCATTTGCTACATGCAGCATTTCTGGAGCATCTTAATTTCAGTTACATACTGTTTCCACATCATTTTTAAACAGGATAAATTACAAAGGTTTTTAAAAATCGGTTGAGAATAGAAATATTTTTGCATATCAGTTATGCTTTTTATATGTTAGCTATAATGCAGGATAAATACACACAAATTTAACATTATTTGATATGTATTATGAACATGTGATTGATAGCCTGGGTATTTTTTATGTTTGACATTTATTATGACAGTATTTGACCTTGTGGTACAGTGTAAAATGTTTTTTTTATTTTTTATTTTTTCAGTTGATATAAATAAACAGGACTGGAAAATTAACAACAACATTAAATGAAAGCTTTTTATGAACGAAAACTTTATTATTCAATCCTTAACTTTGCTAGGAAAAAAAATAAAGTATCTTTTTAATAATAATAATAATAATAATAAACTAATAATAAGTAGTAATAAAAACAATAACAAAAACAACAACAATAATAATAGTAAATAGTAATAATAATAACAACAACAATAATAACTTTAACAATAACGATAATAATAATTATAATAATAATAATGTGTATATGTTTGTTTGTAGCTGAAGCCTTCAATTTCCAGGTTATCTTGATGAAGGATGGTACTATCAAATTTCTCTATAAAACAGTGAGTTGGTTCATACAGTTTTAAAATAATGTAATAATTTTATTTAAAAATGTAAAGTTAACATACTTTTGCTTAAAATTGTAAATTAATAGTGTGTTTCATTTCTTATTTTATTGTGGTGAATCAATATCATTTTATTGCTGTTGTTTGACCCATTCATTTATCCTTAAGAAGGACTGTCCACCTCAGTGTGAACACTGTCAGTGAACTCTGACAGTGCGCCACATTCTGGTGGAGTGCAATCATCTTTGGCAGATACAGAAGGATGTATTTGGTCAAAAAATGTGAAGGAATCTTTTCAATTCCATCCTGAACTTGTTTAAAAAAAAATCTGAGTGTTACAGGATTTTCCGTGAATTATAATTTAAGTAAACTGTGATACTTTTTGCACAGCTCTTTACACAGTGTTTTGGCTAATTTTAATTTTGAATTTGTACATAGAAAATAGTCACCATTTTGTTTTATTTAACTTCATTTTGTGCTGTGGTGTCGTTAAACATTCATTTGTTCATTCATTCATTCATTTTATTGCTGATTTTATCTGTTAATGGTAAAATTGTATGATTGCTGAGAGGAAATTTCTAAAAGTTATTTATTGTTGATTTGAAATTAAATATAATACAATTCTTTAAATATATTTACTTTTATTTATTTATTGTAGCTACCAATATCAGTGACAAAAATATCCAAAAAGAACCATCCTGTTAAGATAGGACTTTCAGATGCTTTCTACATTGACACAGTGCTCAAAGAATATGGTTAGTTTTCTTCTTTTTTTCTCTAAAAAAAACAACAAATCAGACTGAAATTCTAAACATTACCCAGCAAAACTCTCAAACTATACATTTTTTATGACAGTAAATTTTTATCATATGTTTCTTGCACATTGATACAGTGTTAAAAAATACGGTTATTTATTTATTTATTTTCTTCTCAAAGATATAAGAATCTCTGAAATTCTAAATAATAACTAGCAAAATTCACCAACTGGACTTTTTCTGTCATATATTTCTTTTACATTGATGCAGTACTCAAAGAATATGGTTATTTTAAAAAAAATTTATCTCTCAAAAATGTCATAAAATGTCTCTGAAAATCTAAATGACACCCTACACAATTCTCAGCCTTTTTCCAAGAATTGAATTTCAGTCATTTTATACCTAATTGAAATATTATGTTCATATACACCACACACTGAATGTAATGCCAGTTTAACTCTAAAATTCACATTATACAGACACAGGCCTTTCTATTAGCACATCTTTATTGTTTCTGTTGGTAGTAGCTCTTCATTTACAAAATATGTTGACACAGTTTAGTCTTCTTAACAACATCGCTCAATAACTCTGGCTATGACGGTACAAAAAACACCACAAACCAGTTTAGATCCATGCTTGAAGTCCAAACAAATGATAATCAGCAGTTTTATGCTAGTAAAACTTATTAATGACACAGTATTAGTTAATGGTTTATATTATTTTTGATTTTTACAGTAACAGTTAATTGTTTACAGTATTTTAATAAAACTGTAATTTTGCAGTTAATGGTTTATAGTATTTTTTAGTTAATTTTTGATTTTAATAAAACTGTAATTTTTTGATTTTTACAGTAACAGTTAATTGTTTACAGTATTTTAATAAAACTGTAATTTTGCAGTTAATGGTTTATAATATTTTTTGATTTTTACAGTAACAGTTAACTGTTTACAGTATTTTAACAAAACTATAATGTTGCTATGTAGGAGTGAAAAGAAGAACTATATATGAGTATCACCGAGTTTCATTTGACTTGGAGCAGGTAGAACAAGGGACTGTTATTATTTTGAAACCATTGCCAAGTAAGTAGATCTTTTATTTATTTTTCAATTTCCATTTGTTTTATTCACTTAATATGGCTTATAAGAATATTTATTTTCTGATTATTTTAAGTAACAATTATTTTTATCTTGTTTTATTTTTGCATTGGTTATTGCTTTACATTACTCTATAACTCTAAAAAATTATCAATGTGTGTGTGTGTGTGTGTGTTTTGTTTGTCTGTGAGTACATATTTTTTAAATTTTTTTATTTATTTCCCAGCATGCAACATTTTAGAGGACTGTAGATTGTGTGTAAATCATAAGAATGTAAAGTTCAACTGCCAGTGGTGTAACGCAGTGCAACGATGTTCAGATGGGTTTGACTGGAAACGTGAACAGTGGTTGAAGGAGGGATGCAGTCACATTGTAAGTGTTGCATTCTTAATCATTTTTGTTTGTTTATTTTTGTTCACATGTATGTTTGTATGTATGTATGTATGTATGCAGGTTTTCTTTTGAACTGCTGTTTGTGTTTGTATTCTGTTTCTTTTTCTGCAAAAATGAGTTTTATTTTTTAATTGTTTTCACACTACTACTTCTACTACTACAGTAACAAACATGTTTTTTTGACATCTGCTCTTAATCTCTGAGACTAAAAAGAGAATTTTTGTAGAATTTGTATTACTATCTTACAGTGTGACTAATGCTAACTTTTTACTTTGTCTTTCTTCATACTTGTAATCAAATTTTAAAATTAATAAATAGTCATTTTAAAAATTAAGAATAAATTTTAAGAATTGTGTAAGTTTTGCTTAGTGAATATTTAGAATTCACTTGTCTTGACCATTTTTGTTAAACTTTGCTTGTTTTTTTTTGTTTAAAAAAAGCCTGTATACTACGAAAATTCATTTATTTTGGACATTGGCATGTTGGCATATTGGCATGTTTTTTTTTTTTTTTTTTTTTTTGTTTAATTCTGTTGGAAATATTAATTTTTAATAACAGAACTAAAAATGCATGTAATTGACTAATATGTATTTTAATAGTTGTGGCACTTTGATGTGTATGTGTGTGTGTGTGTGTGTGTGTGTGTGTGTATAAGTGTATAAGTATATGTGTATGAATGTATTTATTTTTATTTGTGTATTTATGCATATGTTTATATATGTATTTGTGTTTGGTGTATATGCATGTGAAAGTGAGAGAGACAGACATACAGACAGATAGACAAACAAAAAGAGAGAATGTCATCTTCTGCAGATTATTTCAGGCATATTAATGTCATACCTGATCCAAAAGAACACTTTCTTTTTCTTTAAAAAGGAAAGAAATTAACAAAAAGAATATTGATTAATGACATTTGCAAAAAACACACACACACACATATGCACAAACACATACATAAACACAAATGTGTGTGTCTATATATATATATATATATTAAGAAATTATTTTTGTTTGACTGAACATTATATGAACACAGAAATCTCCATTTTTATCTCCTTATAATACATTTTTGTTCTGATAAAATACTTACATGAGTACAAACTGCTAAAAACATTTTTTTTAAATTTATTTACACTTAAATATACTAATGCTGTGACCAAATATTCACACACACTGGACTTTTCTTTTTTTCTTTTTTAAATAAACACTGCAGATAATATAAACTTAAGTACTGTTTTTTTTGAATATAGAAAATTCATTATTGACATACGTACTGCAATGATTTTCATAGAATTCAACACTTAGTGATTGCTATCCTTCTACAACTACAACCTATATGGTAAGCTCAACAAAACTACAGACAAAGACATCGGCTACAACAGCAACAACTGCTGTACATGATTATGGAAAAAGCACTAAAAAGGAAGCCGTGCAAACAAAGACATCGGCTACAACAGCAGCAGTAACTCCCATGAAATCTAAAACCACGTGTGACGAAGTATATAAATATGTTTATATATAATAATTGTTTGCTAATTTCTGCCTCTGTTGTTGTCACTTCTTATTCGAGTCTCACAGAAAATTGATATATAATAATTAATTTGAATTTATAAAAAACCCAAATCCATTAAAAAAAAAAAATTTCCCCAAATCACACCCCTTAAAAATCAAGGATTTAAGAATAAATAAATAAAAAATTTATATATTTTTTTTCTTTTGATTTTGGAAAAAATTGTTTTGATTTTCCATTAAAAAAAAAAAAAAAAAAAAAAAAATAAATAAATAAATAAAAAACAAGTAATTTAAAAATAAATAAATAAATAATTTATATTCTGCATTTTTTTCTTTTCATTTTTGTTAAAATTGTTTTGATTTTTTCAAGTACCAGAAATGAAAAATGTCACACAAACAATATTTTCTTCAATAAATGTTCCAGAACCATTACAATAATGTGTATGGCTTAATAAACCTTTTTCAACTGTGTAAAATGATTTATAACAAACCTATTGCAATCACTTTGATCTGTTTTTCAGAATATCAAAAAACAAACAAAACAATAACACATGACTATGTACCATTTCTATAGCTCATTGTTTTAAAATGATATTTAAATTTACATGTTCATTCATACATACATACATACATTTGTGAGGTTGTAATTGACTTTGTCCTCCTGTACCAGTGCATTCCCAAATATTGTCAGTGTGCAGACAGAATATTCAAATTCCTATAATACACATATATGTACACACAGACACACGCACACACACAAGTACATACATATATATATATATATATATATACTCACATACATAAATACATATATACATACACACACATCATACACACACACACACACATACATACATACATACATACATTCATTCATACATAGATATACTTCAGTAATTTGTAAGTCTAAATACTTTTTAAAAACATTTCTGAAATAATATTTAATGTTATTTGTTTTGTATGGGGGGGGTTGTTTTGTTTTATTTTATTTATTTATTTTTTCATTTCAATACATAGTTTTAAGTAGAAGCAGATTCATTAGATTCCTAATTCATGAAGCTTTTTAAAAACTACTGCATTTAAATGTTTATATACTAAACATTTCTGTAACTGCTGCAGTCACTTGTAAATCTTTTTGATAGCTTGATACATTTGTTGGGGGTTTTTTAGATTTAGAAAATTAGAATCTGTAGAACATAACAATAACTGTAAAGATTGAAAATTAAATTTAGCTTGACTGACAGTTTTGCACCATCATGCTTTATTAGTGCATTTTAGACATTTTTATTTTGAAATAAAATCTTAAAAGTATTTAAAATATTTGTGAGTGCTTGCTCATATATGAAGATGTAAATATTTGTTTTAGTCTGAAATTCCATTTTATCTTTAAAATAATCTTAGAAGATGTAGATAACATTTGACGTAAAATTACTTTAAAATAGAATTATTTGCAGAACTAATATATTGTGGTGGTAACAACAACAACAACAACAACAACAATAATAATAATAGTCCATAATAGTTACATTCTGTATTCAGAAAAACTGGACAGAATTTGACAACCAACTGAATAAGAGAAATAATAAGAAAAATAATAAGAAAAAAAACCCCAGAAATATTTTCTTACAAGACATGGCAAAATGAGTAACGAAGGAATTAAGTTGAAAATGGTCAACATCACTTGAACCATTTGCTAACTGCCCTGTCTTACAACTGAGTTGATTCAATTCTTGGAATGACAGAGGTCAACAGGAGTAATTATCCCAAACCTGACATTTCGTCAATGAACAAATCAATATTTTATTCAAAGGTTTTTTTTTTTTTTTTTTTTTTTTTGTATGTGTGTGTGTGTGTGTGTGTGTGTGTTTGTGTGTGTCTGCAGAATATGACAGCTTGGCGAGTTCTGGGAAATCTAAATATACTCCATGGAAGGCGACACGATCATGTTTTATGTTTAAAGAAAGAAAAAATGTATATACGTCATGCATGTTGCTGAAACTGTTTTTGTTTTGTGGTTTTTGTTGCTTTTTATTGTTAATTATTATTGTTATTATTATTATTATTATTATTATTATTATTATTATTATTATTATTTGTTCTTTGTTTTTTGGGTAAGATGTTTTTTTTTTTTTTTTTTAAGCAATAATAATACATTCTTTTAAATAAATTTTAGGTGCATAAAATTTCATTCCATAGCTAAATGTGAGTGATAAGAACCAAAGTAGTATTTATAGGCATAATAAGATTGGCTTATACCTTAATTAGAACCTATATAAACTTTCATATATAAGTATAATGAGATTTGTTATCAGATGTTTAAAAGTTATATTGCACATAATCATCAGATGACTATAGTTCATTGTCATGAACATTATTTGTCATAAATTGTACATGTTGTATAAATGTACTTACAGTTGCTGAATGTTCATTAAATAAATGTTGATTTGTTTTATGAATGTTATTCGAATCATCTAACTTAATCATTCAGTGGTATCTAATTATATTTTATTAAATTACTTGATGATTTGTTTTCACAAAGGTAGCCAACATACATTTACTTACATTTAGAATTGGTGAAAGGCTTGTTTTTGTTCATTACATGACTTCAGATTCATATTTTTAGCTCTTTCAGATTATTTGAATATTCATTTCTTTGTGATTATTTGAATATTCATCTGTTAGTGATTATTTGAATATTCATCTGTTAGTGATTATTTGGATACTCATCTGTTAGTGATTATTTGAATATTCATCTGTTGTGATTATTTGGATATTCATCTGTTAGTGATTATTTGAATATTCATCTGTTAGTGATTGTTTGGGTATTCATCTGTTAGTGATTATTTGAATATTCATTATGACTGATAAGGACATTTTCTGATCAAAACAAATATACACGCGCATGCATGCACGCACACACACACACATGCACACACACACGCACACATACAGTCCATTGTAAGTAGCAAAAAGCTTTAAATATAACTTTTTTAGTTTTGAAATATAAAAATATATATGTGTGCATATAATAATAATAATAATAATAATAATAATAATAATAATAATAATAATAATAATAATAAAATTATAAAATTAAAAAGGTCTGTGAGACTCTTTTTCCATCTCTATCTCCTGACTGCCTTATACTTGATTCATCAACTTCAGCGAACACTAAAATAAATTCTCTGCCTTTTACTTGCCTGCAGCTCTGGCTTAGAGTCACACTGCTTATTATTAATTACTAATTAATTTAGATACCTGCTTAGATCAGTGTGTGTTTGTGTGTGAGCTTATACGTGTGCACGTGTGTGTGCGCGTGTGTGTGTGTGTGTGCTTTCCTTTCTTTCTTTTCTTTTTTCTCTGTTTTATTTTTTTAATATCTACTTCAGATGCTGATAACATGGAGCAAATTAATTACATTTTTCTAATTAAGCACGTCTTACTTACAAAGCTTGAGTGATTATTTACTATAGTTTGGCCTAATTGTTATTCCTTTGTTCTTTTCTGTAAAAAAAAAAAAAAAAAAAAAAAAAAAGAATAAATATCCTTATTTTTTTTTTTATTTTTTTTTTTAATTATTAAGTTATAAGTTTAATATTTAAATAAAATTGCAGTCAGTGTTGTTCATAGGACAGATAAATTCATAGGACTCACTCACTCACTCACTCACTCACTCACTCACTCACACACTCACACACACACACACACACACACACACACACACACACACACACACACACACACACACACACACACACACAGACACAGACACAGACACAGACACACACACACACACACACACACACACACACACACACACACACACACACACACTCTATATACCTATCTTCCTTATGAATCTATGTGTATGAATGTAAATTAGAATTTGCAACACATTCTTCTTGTATCCTGTCTGCTTGCTTGTTGTTTTTTTGTTGGGGTTTTGTTGTTGTTGTTTTAATTATATAGATTTTTTTTTTAAACTGCATAATAGTTCATTTAGCCTGTATATTTGTACACCATATATTCATAAATAATTGTGATGCTTAGTGGTTGTAAATATTAATACAACTAATAAACTGGTTGTGGTTTATTGATAATCATTAACCTGAATTATTTAAAGAAAAAATAATAATAGAGAAATTATTTACTTATTTGTTTACTTGTTTATTAATTTTTAATTTATAGTAATTTTTTTGTCATAATGACTATATTTTAATATATCAGTGTCATTTTTTTTTAAATATATTTAAAATTTTTTTAAATTTTTAAATTTATTTCAATAAAATTGTTTCTAATTTTGTCAGTATGTTTGACTGTATGTGTTAGTGTATGTGTGTGTGTGTATATGAGTGTGTGTGTGTGCATGTGAGAGTTTTTTTATAACAGGTTCTGAGAAAATAATTCAAGAATGTATTTGTCAATTTGTTTTTTGGGGGGATTTTGTCAAATATTATTTTTGATTTTTCCTTCTTTTCTTTAGATTATTATTTTTGTTATTTATTGATTGATTTTTCACGAATTTCTGTGCATATAAATACTTTTATTATTTTATTTATTTATTATTATTATTATTATTATTATTATATATATATTTTTTTATTTCAACAGAATTCCACAGAATCTAGCTGTACTGTCACTCATGACCGTAAGTAATGTTAACATTTCAAATTATTTTTAAATTAATATATTAGAAAAATTGAAAGGGTTTTAACTATTTTTTTCTTTCTTTTCTTTCTTTTTTTTTTTAATCCTAGAAATTATTTTTATTTTTATGTGAAGGTTGACATCTGAAATTATTCTGAATACATTTAAATATATCCAAAAAATTGAGAGGTTTTCTCCAGGCTTTTTTTAATTTTTTCTCTCTTTTTTTTTTTTTAGAATTATTTTTATATATTTGTTTTTATAATTCTAGATTCTATTGTTATTTTTATATGAGGGTTGATATTTGTTATATACGGTTGAATAAGTTTAAATGCATTAAAATGTTCTCTGTGTTATTACAGGTATTTTGGTTGCAGCTGTTTGTATTGCAAGCATCTTAGTTTCTGTGTTTGTGTGTGTTTGTGTGTGTGTAGTTAGCTTCTATATAAGTTATTCTGTTTTCAGATTTTCCAATCGGAGCTACCATTGCTGTTATTCTCATCCTGCTGTTAGTGTTTGGTGGATTAGCTGTTTGGCTTTTCTATGCTTACACCCACCCAACAACAGCATCAGGGTTGTGGCTCATGGAGGTAAAGAACATGATACATTTTAAGATTACACTACCTACAGTACCACTTAGTATAGTTATTATAAAGTTATTTGTTGTATTTCATGGTGTATCCAGTATGGTGTCTGTGAGATAGAAAAAGAAAAAGATATCGTATATATTTTTTATTTATTATTTGTATATTATTTATTTATTTTGAAATACGGTCATGCTTTGTTTTGGTTTTTTTAATTTTTTAAATATGCATTTACATTTCCAATATTTAAATATTTAAATTATTTTCCACATTCATTTCAGGTGTATATATATATATATATATGTATGTATGTATGTATGTATGTATATACATATATACATATGCATGCGTACATATGTATGTGGATACATCTTTATATGTATTTACCTACATATGTATGTATGTACGTAAGTTTATCTGTGTTTGTCCATACATTTAAAATAATGCACCATTAAAAATTATTTCCTCATTTTATTTCAGCATCGACCGAGTCAGCTCAAAGTGAAGATGTCCAACATGAAGTTCTGGAAGACAGAAGACACGTCAGGCAGCAAATACGCTGTTGAAACCACAGCATAGAATCCTCTCCATCCTTTTGTCTGACACACATCTGTGTTAAAACAGACACTGCTATCCATCCACTCCTCCTCTGGCAATACAGTGACTTTTTTTTAACAGTCTTAGAATTACTGCAGGCAGTTCTGTGACAGAACTGAAGATTTGTTTCAGTATTTTTTATTATTATTATTTTTTTTTTAAATTGTTTCTTTCGTTTTTAGAATGATGTATGTTTTATATTTACGATTTTCATTTTTTAACAGGCATATAGTTTTATACCACGTCGGTAAGTGAGATATAAAGTTTTTAAAATTTTGCTTTATGACATTTAGTTTATTTGCTGTATAAAGGTTTTGTTTTAAAAATGGCTTCATGGTGTATGGTTTTTTTTTTTTGGTTTTTTTTTTAAATGTTAAAGAACAATATTTGTTTATTGAAGAAAGAAAAAAAAAGAATGAAAAAAGTTATAATGAACAACAAAAAAGTTTTTAAAGACTATTTAATTATTTATGAAATTAAACGACTTATTTCAAAAATATGACACAAAAATATTTCATTCTTTAATGTTTTTTTTTTTTTTTTAATTAGTTAACTTTCACTGAAATATTTATCAGTTGTAGCACAATATATTAAAAAACTGATACAAAATTTATTGAATTTTTACCAAACTTGAGAGTAAAAAAAAATTGTTCTTATTGATTTTTATCTTACTGTGTGTTTTTTATAGGATTTTTATAATTCATATATTTATCTTTTACTGTAGATTTTTCTCCATTTTTTCCCCATCAGTGACAAAAAAAATAAAAAAAATAAAAAAAAAAAAAAAAATAATAATAAAAAAATAATAATAATGACTAAAGATCTGAAAGATTTTTATTTTGGATGCTGTTTTATTTTGTGTATATTGGACAAAAAATGCTATATTTGTATATATTGAAAGAGAGAAAGCTTGAAATGACAGATTGTTATAGACATATTAAATAATCTTTAAGACTGGAGTCATTTTTAATTGTTCTGTTCATTTATATATATTCAACAAAATTTTATTATCTTTTTGGGTTTTATATTTGTTTTGTTTCTCTGTTCATATGTATATTTTTTGTTTTATTGTTTTATTATTATTATTATTATTATTATTATTATTATTATTATTATTATTATTATTATTATTGTTATTGTTATATAATTTTATTTGGCACGGTATTTCATTGCTGACAGTATGAAAGTAAAAGATGTAAAAATTTATTACATTATTAGAACATTCCTTTTATATAATTTGATGAATTTTATTTATTTTTTTGATATTTTTGTTGCTTTTTTTAAAATTATTTTTCAGGGTTATATTTTTAATAATATATTTTTAATCTGGCATGAATTATGCTTTTTCTCTTCTTCTTTTTTATTTTAACTTTGAAAATAACACAATAAAAGAAAATGTTTAATTTTTAGTATGTAAAAGAAAAGAGAGAAATATCACTTGCCTACGAAATGATTTTATTATTTCTTTGGCTAAAAATTAAATATATGTTCAATATAATTTTATTTTTGTTAATATTATTTTGATATTATATTTAAAAACATTTTTGACTTCTTTTTTAATTTTTAACAGTTATTTTGTTTTTAAATAGTTATGATCTTTTTGTTACTTTTCTTTAATTATTAATTTTTATTTTAAGTTATTATAATTTTTTTTTTTTTAAATTTTTTTTTATTTTTTTTTTTATTTATTTAAAACAACTAGTGATTAAATATAATTCATTGCCAGATTTCTTTTTTTAAAGTTTAGTTTTTTAATTACGAGTATCTCTTTCTTTTTCCTTTTTTAATCTGTTTTTTGTTTGTTTTTTTGGTTTAAATTTCTAAAACAGAGTGTAAATAATACAAATTGATTGTTATATTTTTACTATGTGACCTATCTGTGATATAGACAAGGCTTGAAGAAACTGGTCCACTCCAGTTTTAATTATAATTTAGCAATGTTTTCACTTGCTGTGGTTTTATTATTATTATTATTATTGTCATTAACTCCTTGGAACTGATTAAAATTTCTCATATGCTTGGTTCTCTTTCTTATTTTGTAATATATATTTTTAACTAGGTAGCTCTAATTCTTTTTCTTTTTTCTTTTTTTTTAAGTAAATAATTTACTTTTTATTAAAATACTGGTTCTCTGAACAAGTTAATGTTTTATAATTGGCGGCTTTCTCAAATTGTAACGTGATGTCCATTTTTTTTACTGTTGTTTTTCTATACAGTGAAACGGAAGGTGTCCATAATTCTCAGTTTTGGCTGCAGTGTGAATCTCAAGGTGTCCGTATTTCTTGGTTTCTTCGAACATCATGAAAACAAAAATGTTTTAAATTCTAAAATTAAAATTATTATTATTATTATTATTATTTATTTATTTTTAAAAAAGTTTTTTGAGCACAGTAGTATGTGTATGATTTTTGAGCTGAATTGATTGACATGAATTTTGTTTTTATACTCGTACAAATAAAATAATATGTATTATGTTTTAAAAGAAACGATTTTGTATTTAGGTTTTCTATCTAATCATTTGTGTGTTGAATTTTTTACAGAAGCAACAATTTCTGCTTATTTTTTTAATTTTTGTTAATGGTGCAGAATTGTTTTTATTTCCTGATGCATTTTATAATTTTATTCCTCTTTACAAAAATAATGCATACGTTAAAAGCACATGACAGTTTTAAAATTATTTTTAAACTGATAATAGTAACATGACACAATACTATTTAAACACATAGTTTTCAAACTGTTCATAGTGGCCGTATATGATGACAAGATAAATTCTGAGGCACTGACAATGTTTTGGGATGGAACTGTATTTACTATGATAAATTACATGTTATTTACAATCAACATATATAATGATGTTTAATTCTTTAGTGTTTTATTGCTTGTTTTGAAAAAACACACACACAGACTCATATTAATCAGTAAATTTTAAAATGTTTTATATTTTGATAATATTTTTGTATTGGAGACTTTTGTTTGGTTTTATCTTTTGCTGGGTTTTGTCATAACAGTTAATAAGAAAAAATTGTGTTGTATTTAGCAGGTGGTCACAAAATAAAGTTTCTTGTTGTAAAGCTTGTAAATAAAAATTAACAGATACTTTTGTCCGAAGACATTAATGTATTTATTAAAATTAAAAAAAATATATTTAAAAAAAAAATGTTATTAGTGTAAAGTCAGAATTTTTACTGTAAATTTAATAATTATAATAAAAAGACACACAAAAAAAAAAAAAAAAAAAAAAAAAAAATTAAAAATACAAAGTAAAAAAATTAATAAAGACAAAAAGAAAATTTAAAACTAAATAATAATATTTTATTATGGCAACATATTTAGAAGTGCTAGTTTTGAGGTGAATGTTTATTATAAAAATAAATATTTAAAATTTCTTTATCTTTTTCCCTATAGTTCACCGGGACATGATTCCAGAACATTTTTGAAATGTTAACAACCTTTCATCTCTGCATTTACAAATGAGAGACTAGATTTCACACAGTAATATTATGTTGTCATTAAAATTTCTATATAAACATCTAAAAATAAGAGAAAAAAAAAACACTTTTATAATTTAAAAATATGCAATATTCATGTCAAATTGTGTTTTTTTTTATATATATATACTCAGACATTTGCACTGAATGTATCTAATAAAAGTTTGAAATGTTTAATAATATTTTATGAATTTGTGGCCATCTGGTAGTTTTCAAACATGCACATTATTTTAATTAAAATTTTCATTGCTTTGAACATTTGAATTATTTTATATAATTTTGTTCTTTCTGCAGTTTTGATTTGTAATGTTGGTACAGCTTGTTTCATTAATTTTGGTTCTCAGAATTATTATTTTTTATTTTTTTAAATTTATAAATCAATTGCTACAGTTGAATTTGTTTTATGTTTTTAGAATTTATGCAATAGAATTTATAACAACTAATAATGAAGTTATATATATATATATATATATATATATATAACTTCATTATTAGTTGTTATCTTTTGTTATTATTGTTTTGGAAATATTTTTAGTCATTAATATTAATATTTTTTTATTTTCTAAAAATTTTTAAATTAAAAAATAAAATCGATTGAGTAGTGTAATTATGTTTATATATATTTATATATTAAAACTGTTTGTTATCTGTAGTATCATTACACTCCATATTCAGTGGTGTTGGGGCCAATACATAAATATAAAACTTATCAAATGACACTTTCATGATGTATATATATATATATCTATATTATGAATACATTTTTAAAAATCATTTATGCATGTTTTTATTTACTGTTTTGTAGTCAGACTAATTAGGGGCAAAAATCATTTACAATTTTTTTTTTTTATTTATTATATATATGGTGTGTAGGTTTATAAATCTAGATTCTAATACTCAAGTGCCATATAGCTAGTTTAATAATTATTTTAATTATTATTATTATTCTGACCCCTTCTTGCATATTGGAAAATGTTCAAAATATTTGCTGCTATTGCTTTTTAAAATTTATTAAGATAATATTGGAAATAAAAATGGAAAGTGAAATATGAATAAAAAATGAAATAAAAAAACTCCCTTTTTTTAAAATTTAAAACATTGACATTCAAAAAAAAAAAAAAAAAAACATTTAACCATTGATTTGAGAAATTGAAATAAAAAACATAAAAATACTAAAATCCCATAAAACTAAAAATTTTATAATAAAATAAATTTTTAAAAATCCCTTCATGTAACAAAAGTTTTAATTTTATTATTATTATTATTATTATTATTTTTTTTTTTTTTTGCTAAAAATTTTGGGTTTCAATTTAAATCAGTTTTTTATTCATGGAAATTCATGAGATTTTGGTTTCTATTTGAAAACATGTAGAGAATTTTGTATTGGCATAATACTTATCCCCTATTAAAGATTATATATTCTGAATATCATGTCCAAGAATGTAAATAATTCTACATAGACTGAGTGTCCACATTTATCCGCCCATGTTTCTGTGTCGTTTCTACGGTGATCTTGTTGTTGGTGATTAGTTGAATTGTTGGAATTGCTGTTCTGTTTGTATCCACATTTGAAATTTTAAAAACTAAATTTTTACAAGTTTTGAATTTAGCATAGAAATAATGTAATGAAATTAGAGAATGCTTTTGATTGGATAATGATATTGTTTGTAATTGTAATTAATGAAATAATTTATAATTAATATAATTGGTAATGAATAATTAATATGATTTGTAATTTATTAATGATTAATATGATTTAAATTACCTGTAATTAATGATGAGATTTTTAATTAGTAATTTATAATCTAGTTTATAATTGTTGGTGATTAATAATAATGCAACAATACTTAATTTATTTAAATTTGTTAGTGAAAAAAAAAAAATTAAAGATAAAAAGTTAATCTTATTAGACAAGTTCTCAAAGAAAGGAAAACAAAAGTTTACTAAATGCTAATTAATACGTCCGACAAAATTATAGACTAATTTTTCAAAATTTTGCGATGTTTATTTATTTATAGTTTCTACAATAATTTTAAGAATATTTCTTAAGCTCTTTACAGTTTTAATCAAATATTTGCATTTAAAATTGATAAATGTATTCAAGAATATTTCACAAGAAATAGGGGAAAACTAGTTAAACTAATAAACTGGTACTTTTCAACAATTTAAGTATCTGGGGTCTTAAGTTAACAAATCTTGCATGATTGAATAAAAAATTGAAAATAATGAAATATAAAAAATGTAAAACAATATATATAATACATATTTTAATGCTTTTTATTCATTTTATATATATATATATATAAATGAGATACATCAATTAGGATAAATTAATAAATTGATATACCTCACCTAAAATGGCTGTTGAAGCATTGTTATGCTTTTTCAATACAGCATGAAGTTCATAGAAATTTAATATTATATTGTTGTACATAATGTTTAAAATATTTATTTAATAAGTTCCAAAATTCTATTATCAGTTCTGTCAGAACTGCATCTTTAATTGAATAAGATTATGGAAATTTAAATATAATTAATACCTTTGATGATTAAGAAATAAGGTTGAAATTTTATTTTTAGAACATTTGAGACAAATTTCTCAAATTCAGAAATGTTGATAAAATATTTTGGCCATAATTTTTTTCATTTCAAAACATATCATTAATTATGTAAATTAAATACATTTATAGAATGTTGTAAATTTTTAGTAAAATAAATTTTAAAATTTGTTTATTGTTTATTTCTAAGTTTTCTACACGGAAAAAAGATACTGGTGATAAATAATTTTTAAAACATTAAAATGAATATTTTGTGAAGAGTTATATAAAGGAAAGAATCAGTTTTATTATTTTCCTATTTTTATCCATTTTCATTTTGTTTTTGATAAATGTTGAAAAGAAAGTGTGTTATTATTTGTATATTTTTGAGCTGTGGAATTAATTTATTAATATTTATGTGTTTAAATAAATAATTTTACTAATATTGATTAGTGATGTATAAAAAATAGCATTAGATTTTAATTTTATTAAAACATAAAACATTAATTTATTAGTTTCTAGATAATGTAAGTTAAATATTTTTATTCATTCATATTAAAGAAATAATTTAAAAAAAAAAAAAAAAATCCTTTCACTGTAATAATTGTTTAATTAAAAACAACAAACCTTTCTTTTTAAAATAGAATAATCTTTAGTGTACTTTTAGTATTTTTATCTCAATTATCTTCAATTCTTTTTTTTTTTTTTTTCCATGGACGATATTCATCATTTTTGATTAAAATAAAATTTTTATCATTTCTTTTTTTATAAATCCATCATTTCTCCTTAGAAGGAAATTTCAACATAATTCTGATAGTGGTATCGTATTATTTCAATTCATTTAAAAATAAAATATTTTATATTTTATTATGATCTCTGATAAAACATATCATTTTCTTCATTAGGAATAATATTTGTTAATAATGAGTTTAGAAATTTAGTTATCAGTTAACACCAAGAGGTTATTAAAAGTAGTTTTTTCTTTATTTATTTTGATTATTATTATTATTATTATTATTATTTAAATGTATTAAAGAAAAATGTAAATGTTTTGCTGTAAAAAAAAAGAAAAGAAAAATATAACATTTTATATGCTATTTAATTTTTTAATAACAAAAAAAATATATAAAAGTTTTTATTTGAAACAAAATTAACTCAAAAAAAAACAAAAATGCTATTGAAATTAAAAATGTTTTTTTTTTTTTTTTTTCATAATAAAAAAAAAAGAACAGGGTACACTTGAATCAAAAAAACAACAAAAAAACATTGCTACCTGTAATAACCTGGATTAAATGTATGTGACCAATTTTTTAGTGTGATACTTTTGTGTTTGTCTTTTTTTTTCATCTATAACACTTTCTGTAAATACATATATACATTATCTACAAATTTATTTTTTTTTTTTTAATGTACTTATCTGGTATAGGTGTTGTATGCAGGGTCAGAAGCTCAAGGGTGCAGCCAGGACGATTTTAAGGGGGTGGGGCTATTTTTTTTCTTTCTTTGTGTACAGTTCACTTTTTGCATCTTGGATTTATGTCAGTGTTATTGTTTGTGAATATTCTGAATAAATATTAAATTTATCTAATATATCTTTGCATTTGTTTTTTATTGCTTTTTTTTTTAATATTTATTTTTAATGTATATTTTATTTATTTGTATATGATAATAGTTATAATTAAAGTTTTACTTTTTTTTAATAAAATAATTTTATAGATTTTTCAAAAGCTTCAGCATAAATTTAAAACTAGTACCAACACACACACTATCTTTTAAAAATCATATAACAGCTACATGTATTTAACAGAATAATAGTTAAAAGAAACTATTCATTTTATTATGCTTTTATGCATTTATTTGGTTGAGTAAATAAACTGTTGAGCAAAGAAAAATTAATAAATGTTTATGATAAATAATTAAATCTTTTTTCTCTCGAGAATTGCTGACAAAAAGCTGAAAAGTTTTAAAATCTTTAAAAGTTCAGTGAACACTTGGATAGAGAATTTTTGTTTCCTCATGAAATATTCACACCAATGTCAATACTTAAGAATTATTTTCCCTCCATTATTTATTGACTTAAAAAAATCATATTAAATTCATATTAATTTATTCATATTTTGCATGTATAAATACAACATTTGAACAATAGATGAAAATACACAATAACTTGCATTTATCGATTAATTAATGGAGTCTAATAAATATAATCTACGTTTTTAGTGTCAGAGAAAAACAAAACACATTACTTCAAACACTGGTTAATGTTTTTTGAAAAAAGATTACAAAAATAAAAAAATAGTAAAAACTTAAAAGTAAAAAAGTTAAATGTACATTTTTAAAATTTTATTTATTTATTTATTATTATTACTTATTAGTCATTATTATTATTTTTATTATTATTATTTATCCTGACAACAAAATAATAAAAAAAAAGTAAGTTTCCATCAATAATTTCAAAAAAAAAAAAAAAAAAAAAGAAATTACTATTTATTAATCAGCTTTTAAAATAAAAATTCATTTTTAAATATAAAAAAATTAACTCTCTTTAAAAATGACAAATTAATTCTCTTTAATTCTTTTCAAGATGAAAAAAGAAAAAAGAAAATGGAGAAAAAAGAAAAAGGAAAAAAAAAATTGGTAAGAAAAAAGAAAAAGGCAATTCTGATCTATATATCATTTAAACAAAATAATTCATCTTGCAGTATAAAAACGTATGATGTAACATACTGATTATAGAATACAATAGTTATTAGATAAAGCCAAACTGTTATAAAAGCAATACAAAAACTTTGTTATACAATGTACAAAACATTTTACAATGAAGACACAGGTGTATGGAGATCTCTTGATATCACCAGTCACCATATTTTACAATGTACCTTGAAGAAATAGTCTAAATATATTCAGCACACTTAACAAGTTATTTTTTATTTTGATTTTTTGGGGGTTTATTTCTTTGTTGTCCAACCTTTACTAATAACAAAGTTTAACAACAAAGATGTACAGTTAAAAAAAATATCAAATGCTGCCATTTTTTAATTAATTAATTAATTTATTTATTTTATTTTTGTAGTTATAATGTCATCATTTACTCTGCAGTCCAGTTTGTTCAAGTTTCTTTTAAATTATTTCTGTTGCGAAGGGCTGAAGAAGTAGTGGCATACAGATTGTTTTTAACTGTATTATTTTAAAGTCATACTTTTTCAAAAGTGGTGATGTGTCACCCAATACAATAAAATAATAAAATGGAAGTATAAAGAATTATGTTTAGACGATTCTTTCAAACCACAACAGATGTTCTTCAAAGAACACATAAATGATAAATAAATACTCACTCGAAGTAATGCGATATACAAAGTAATGATACAACATTCATACCTCTCCAAGAATCACACACAAACATAACTGAAATATTAAAAAATAATAAAATAAATAAATATTAATATAAAAAAAAATAAAAATCAATAAATAAAAAATAAAAATAAGAGTTTGAGAATGTGGATAAATATTTTGTATTTTAATTTTTTTTATTATTTTTATTAAATTATTTATTTATTTATTTATTTACTTATTTATTTTTTTTTTTTTTAAATTTGATGAAATTTCAGGCATTCATTCATTTATTGTTTAAAAATATACATAATAAAATTGATTCCATTTGCAGGAAAAAAACTAAAAATAAAAAAATAAAGCAAAAGTTTATTTTTCTCAAATTAAATGATTTAGGTATATGTACTGAATATAAATGTTAATTTGTTCATTTATTCAACATTAATTTATATATATATGTATATGTATGTATGTATGTATATATATATATATATATATTAATAAACAGATATTAATAAACACTATAACTATTTATTTATTTACTTATATATTTAATCTTATTTATTTATTTATTTATTTATTTATATACTCGTATAATAATTTTGAATATGACACAGTAAATTCCAAGAACAACAAATATATATATATATATAAAATAACAACAAAAAGAGTTAAGATTCAATAGGACAAATGAACACTGTAATTAAATATTCACAAACAAAACACACAAAGAAGCCAAATCATATTACATACTAACAGACTAACATACCCAGTTCACACCACATTTAAAACATGTAACCAGTTTGTATATTAAATGTACACATTCATCTTATTATGCACATGAATACAATTTTCATATAACAAACAAAAAAAAGAAGAAAATTCTACTTTGTTACAAACTATATACATCACAACTGCTGCGAAATTAAGGCACGTTTTAAATTTACAATTATTTAAATTTGAAAAACTATGTTCTCTGACATACAAGTAATTTATTTTATTATTAGTAGTAGTATTAGTGCATTATTATTATTATTATGAAATTTAATGATATAGAATAGAATTTGGAAATATTTGCAAAACTCAAATTTTACAGATAGATAACATATTTTTATTTTTAAATTCATATATTTATAAAATATTTTTAATAAATTTTATTAAGGCGAAAAGGAAGAATGCAAATTTTAAAAACATTTATTTTCTATATTCTTATTAAATATATAAACTAAATGAATGCATGTAACTGATCTCAACTGATCATCTTTGTAAAGTTTAACTGTTTCTGAACAATTTAGCTGAAGATTTTCTTTCTTCATTGTTGAATACAAAAGATTAAAAAAAAAAAAAAAAGAAAAGAAAAAAAATTGCTCTAATGATTATTCACAATAGCATCCATATTTATATTTATTTATATTGCACTTTTTTTCTTTTTTTTTTTTAATGTTTAATTTATTTCCTTGTTTATTATGTACACATTGATTTTTTTTATCTGTTTATGTTTATTTATAAAAAGTTAACATTTTTTATAAGATCCATACTCACATTTATTTTTAACTTTTAGCACAAAAATGGCAGAGATTTTGATTGTAATGCCCTTGAAAATATGCTTGGACATTTTAATTAAACTTAATTATTTTAATACTTATTTATCATTTCCAAAAACTACAAATTACTATGGTTTGAAAAAAAGTTAAAAAAAAAAAAATCTTACAAAAAGAAATGAATTTTAAAAAGTGAGGTAAATTTGTTAATATTAATGATTTAATTTACAAATAAAACCCAGGGTAAAAAAAAAAAAAAAAAAACAAAGAAAGAAAGAGAAAAAAGATCTATGCATTTACTAAATAATTTTCAAATGGTCCAACTTCATCAATGTACCATTTCAATTTGGAACATCCAGTTTCAATTTCAAATCGTCATTTTTTTGTTTACAGTAATTCTACAAATAAATCCCAGAAAAATTAAAAATATAATTATAAGATCTTTGCTTTTATTAAATAATTTCAAACAGTCTGAACTGACTAATGTATCACTGCAGTTTGGGACATCCTATTTCAGTTTATGACAGAAGTGAGAGGGTCATGTGTTTATTTTCAATTGGTAATTGGTACAGGTGCGATTTGGTAATATTCAGTACTCAATATTTATGTCTTATTGTGTATTATATGCATGGTGTGGTGAAAAATGCCCTTTTATTTCTGTTTCTATCATTTTCAACAGTCTAACTTTCAGTCTAACCAAATATATTTTAGTTACATACAAAATTAGATAACTATGTATATAATTTTATACACATATGCAAGCCATTTTATTAAATATTATAAAATAAATTTAGATATAATTTGAAGAGGAATACAAAAACACAAGTAGTCAAATAAAGAATGTAAAAATAAGGCAATGTTAAATTTAGTATTTTATGAAAAGTACATTTTAAAAATACTTAGAGAAAACCTAAGTTTTATGATTTGTAATATGGTAGCATTAAAACAAATATTTTATATATAAAAAGTATATTTTTTTCAAAGATGTCTCAAATGTGGTGATATACACAAATTATTTATGACGTATTACAAATGTATAAAACATTTAATGTATAATAATACAAATGTATATAATTATTACACAAAAGTAATAAGCATAACATTGTTACGCTTTATTAATAATGAATATAAACCCCCAAAAGTTGAGACTATCTGCCCCTTTTAAAAATTACTGGAACCATCTTGGTTTGTTATTAAGACTAACACAAAAATTATTTAATTTTACCTTAGCTAAACAACACACAGACTACAGGCCAGTAAATGTTAGTGAAATGATATGATGTATATAAATGATATGATATACATATGACATATATGACAAAATAAACCAGTTTTATCTGCAGTTATTCTTCATATTTAATACACAACATCTGTAATGAAAACAACAAGGCAAAAATTTAATATTGACTTTTCCTAAGTGTTGTTTTTAACAATAATTATAACCATGCTGACGAATTATGATGCTCAAAGTTTAAAATAATATGAAATAAATAATTTAAAACACAACAAAAACTAATTAACTGCTGATTTTTTGCTTTTAACTGTTAAATCAATCATGATAAAACTTCTAACTAAATCTAAATATTCAAATTTAAATTGTTTTAATTATGTCTTACAAAACCCTGAAAAAACTGAAATTACTTTGTAAAACAATTAATTAACACAAATATTAAATTAAATTTAACCATAACATGATTTATCCTAAAAGTTTAACCCTCTGAATAATTCAATTTTCAGATCTGCCAAAATATTAACTATATTAACCTTAAAAGTTTCAGTTCTGTTCTTGAATAGTAAATTAAAAATTAAAAAATAATTTGGCACAAAGAACATTCTAGACCACAAAATGTGAAAGCACAGTGGTAGCAATTGCATAGAAAAATCATTTTTAGTAGTCTGGCTTTTTTCTTTCTAAGTCTTGTTAAATTTACAACACACAAGAACTATTTTAAACAAGTCACTTGGAGATCAACTGGTTCACATACATTATTTCTTAGATATGCTGTTTATATCTCCATACAAGAGGATCACTTAATAAAAACCAGTCTAGTAATAAAACCATTTTACCTTCTAATGTCAGCCATTTTGGTTTCAAGTCAACCAATAAAAATGAATAATTCTTCAACTTATTTTGTTATATAAACAAATTAATAAAATATTTTATAACATAGAGCATTTTTTACATCAGAAAATATTTGTTTTACCATTTTTCTCTGTGAATCATTTTTAAATAAAAAATATGTTGTATCAGATTTTAAGAAATAACAGCCAAATTAACATTAAAATTTTTTTTATTTTTGTTAAAATTTGAAACCTTTTAAAAAAAAAAAAAATGTTTTTTATTATTATTATTATCTCTAAAACATTAAATAAAACACTGGTCTTTTACACCAAATGACTTAATCACACATAAAAAAAAAAAAAAAAAAATCATTCTAATGGCTGTAATTAGGCATTTCATTTTTCACATTTTTTTTTTCAACTTCTCAAATGAATGCTGAATGTTGTCATGGTAACAATGAGGTGGTTCTTGGAAACATGGCTGTGTCTTTACAGTTGACCCTCTCACTCCCACATCTTGTTGTCGACGTCCATTTTGGATGTTCCGCCATTTGCAAGCATGTACTCATGATCTTCTGGTTGCCACCGTTTGAAGAATCCGCACTGAAAAAAAAAAAGAAGTGAAATTATTTACAAATTAATTAATGACTTTGCTCGAAGACACATCAGAGGATCTTCTTGTTAAACTGTTGGTTAGGATTAAACAACAAATTACTCATCTACAGGAGTGGGGCACAGCTTACGTGACTAGTATCTGTTAAAGATATGGGAGATAATGGGATCCATCAGTTTTCATGGATGAATTAACTGTAACAAAGGCCATGGTATGCTTTCTGAGGGATGCTACATATACCAGAAAAGAAAAGTCCATGAACTGGAAGATAAGATAAACAAGGTACTGGTTGGAATGGGTAAAACAAGAAAATATATAACTGATTTTTTTTTTTTAAACTCAGGAATGGAAATGTTATTTATTTATTGACAGTGACATAAAACTGACACAAACTCAGCACAATGGAAATTAGAATGACAATGATATAAAACTGACAAATACCACAGTAGAATGACAGTGATGTAAAACTGACAAATACTCACCACACTAGAATGACAGTGATGTAAAACTGACAAATACCATAGTAGAATGACACTGAAATAAAACTGACAAATACTCACCACAGTAGAATGACAGTGATGTAAAACTGACAAATACTCACCACAGTAGAATGACAGTGATGTAAAACTGACAAATACTCACCACACTAGAATGACAGTGATGTAAAATTGACAATGACCTAAAACTGACACAGAGAAATAAAATGGATACTTACCCACCAAAGTAGAATGACAATTAAGAGAAGAACGAGAAGACCTCCAGATACAGACACAGCAATGATCCATATCTCTATAGGTCTTGATCCAGAGTCTGGTCTGTCTGCTGTGATCTCTGTGGTAACCTGTTAATAGTAATAAAAGTATTATTACTAATAGCACTTATAATAATGATAATAATAATAGCAATAATAATAATAATAATAGTATTATTACTAATAACAGTTACAATAATGATAATAATAACAGTATTATTACTAATAACAGTTACAATAATGATAATAATAATAGTATTACTATTAATAATAGTTATAATAATGATAATAAGTGATAATGATAGTGATTGTGATAATAATGATAATAATGACAAATAATGTGATAATGATGATAAATAATAATGAAGATGTTGACAACAGCAACAATAATAATGACAATGATTATGAAAATGATAATAATAATAATATTAACAATAATAAAATACTTAGAATTTAAAAAAGTAAATCTTCTGTAGATGTATCTAAAATGAATACATTCTTACACACACATATAACACATTACACACACAACACATTTACACACACACACATATAACACATTTACACACACACACACACACAGACACACACACACAACACACACACACACACACACACACACACACACACACACACACACACACACACACACACACACACACACACACACACACAGCACTAACCTGCTGGGTGTCATAGTCAAAAGCTTTTGGATCAATGTTTTTCAGTTTGTAGGGCATAGACAATACCCGGGCATATGCTTGAGAAGTCAGATGCATTTGATCAATTTTTTTCTTCAAAGAAAACAAGATTATAAATTATCTTCAAATATAAAGCATTCCACATTTTTTTAAACAATTTTTAAAAAACATTCATGTCAATTTTTTTTTATATAATAATTTTTTACTTTCAGCATTTTGTTAAGTAGAATCAAAGAACAAACAATGTAAACTGGATGCTTAATGGAATCTCTCAGACAAAACAAAGAAAAGTCAGAGAGAACTGTCATCATGTGTAATAAATGTGATTTTCTAGTTATTCTTAAAGCATTGAATCATCTCTGTAATGCCATAGATTTAAAAATGACTAAGAAAGTATGTAATTTATATAAAAAAATGTGGATTAGTTTTAAATGTTAAAGAATTTTTCTTATATTTTCTTTATTTCTTTTTTTTTTTTTATCATAAGAAGATTTTTTTAAATTGTTAAAGGTTATTTTTCTTACATTTTCTATCAATTTATGTGTGTTTTCTATAATAATAAGTACAGTTTAAAATAGTTAAAGAAGACTTTTGTTTTTATTTTATTACTGTAATTAAAATATCAGAAACTATTACAACAAGATTTATTAACATTTAAAAGTTTACCTCTAGAAATATTGGCACGTTTAGTTCAGCTCGTATTTTGATGAGGAAATTATCATTAGCTTTCATGTATCCCACTCTGCACTGGATGACAGTGCACCAGTCAGAACACACCTGGCAAAGGTAAGATATGCTAATTAAAACAGGCTAATTAAAATTTACCTGGATAGCAAATTAACTTTTGTTCAAAGCTGTCAGTTTACAAACTTCCCAAACTCTCCTAAAGCAAGAACATTAATAAAATAAATATTCTTGAATAACAACAACAACAACAATAATAATGACAGAAATAATAATAATAATAATAATAATAGTAATAATAATAATAATAATAATAATAGTAATAATAATAGTAATAATAATAGTAATAATAATAACAATAATAACAACAATAATAATAATAATAAAGAGATAAATAAATAAATACATAAGTAAATAAATAAATAAAATAAAATAATTAATTAATTAATTAATAAACACAACACACATATACCCAAGACACCTCTTACACAAAAACATGTTTAATCCACATTTTCTGACTACAAATACCTCCATAAAATAAACAATGAATAAACAAATCACTGTATTTTACAATCATCAGTAGAAACTAAAAAATCACTTTTCTCACACAAATATTGTAATTCCAGTCTCCTAATTTAATCTGAGAAGTGAGAAATCTACACATCACTGAGATAGTTTGAAAACAGAAATAAAGCCTGACAGGTGGTTTTTTTTTTATAAAGAAATTTAAAAAGTGAGAAATCTACACATCACTGATGAGGTTTGAAAACAGAAATAAAGCCTGACAGGTGGGTTTTTTTATAAATAAATTTGAAAGTTTTCACGTACAACTCTGTGTTCTACAGTCCTGTCAGCTGATCTCTTCAGTCTCTGGTTCTGCAGAATCACATCAATGTCGTTACCAGAGTAAGGTCCATACTGGAACCCCTGTAGATCGAGAGAAAAATAAAATATATAAAAATTTAACTGAAAGAATAACAACACACACGATATACATTTGTTATCAATTTAAAAAAATGTAATTGT
Organism: Chrysomallon squamiferum; assembly: GCA_012295275.1. NCBI lineage: Eukaryota > Metazoa > Mollusca > Gastropoda > Neomphalida > Peltospiridae > Chrysomallon > Chrysomallon squamiferum. Next base: position 10,384,174 of record CM022673.1, on the reverse strand, counting down.
ATTTTATACGTGTAATCTATTTTAATCTGTTTTAATCTATTTTAATACTTTCTAAATCCATGTTAATATTTTATAATCCATTTTAATAATTTTTATACCTGTAGATTGAGAGAAGAATCAAATGAAAGAATGACTGACATACTCATTACATTTACAGTCTGTTTTAATACGTTTATAAACTGATCTTAATATTAAAATTTAAAACCCTTATTTTGTTTTTATATCACATGTAAAAAGTGTTTTTTTGTTTGCTGATATCCCACTAAACAAACGTTTACAAAAATGTATCTATAAAGAAAACAAAAATGAAATTCTTTTTAATAAGGCTTTCCAACTCCATATACAACCATATTTTCTAGAGTTCTTACTCTTTAGAAATACAACTTCGCAGGTTTGCTCCCTTCAGAACTATTTCCCAGAGTTATTCCCCCTGCAAGAAAACTACACCTAAACAAAATTATATGAAAAAAAAATAAACTCACAGAATTGTTGCTGGGAGTCACAAATACTGTTTTGCACGTTCCAACCCCCTCTGAGATGATTGGCTGACCAATAATGGGAAAGATGAGATTAAAGTCACTGTCATGACTAGGCCAGTAAATTTCTAAAGCTGTAACTTTTGTAGAACTCTTCCCATAGTTCCTTAACTGCAAAAACAAGTTTAATAATAAATCATTTACACTTCAGTATGCATCTTCATTTACACAGTAATTTATTTAAACATTTATTTATTTAGCATTAATATTTTAAATATTTTTTTTTAATATTCAATAAAATATATAAAAATATTTTGAATTAAATTATTTTAAATAATAATAATAATAATAATAATAATAATAATAATAATAATAATAATAATAATAATAATAATAATAATAAGTTCTCAAACTTACCTCATATACATGCTCTATTTCTCTTTTCAAAAGTCCTTCAGCTTTGGCTTTCGTTGTGTTTATGTTTATCTGTTCTGGTTCAGTTTTTCTAATAAATTAAAAATAATACAATAATAACTAAATTGGTCTATACATAGGTTATTTCCCCTAAGTAAACTCTTTTTTGATAAAAAATATCAACAAAAGTAATAAAAAATTTAATTTACACACTGTTTACCTCCCCTGTCTTTCAAATTAATAGAATAATAAAATTATTAATCATTAATATCACATTGCTTACCTCCCCTGTTACAATCTTTTAAATATAACAAAAATGTATTCTGCTTTATGTATTGTGAGTGTATGTGTATGTGTGTTTGTTTCTTTGTTTATTACTGTTTGATTATTTGTTTGTTTCTTGAGCTGTAATATCAGAAAATAGGAACCAAAAAATATCATGAATGGAACAAATGTAAATAAGCTATTCTGAAAGAAAGATGTATGTCTGCATTTAATGTTTTTGTGCATTGTATTTTGTTTGCACATAAATGCATATGACAGTGTATTTGTTTGTCTGTATGTGTGTATGTGTGTTTGTGTATTTTGCTTTATTTTCAATCACTAGGCAGTTTACACATCGCCTTCCGTTTTATAACAAATATTTAAATAAATCAGAATACTTTAGTAAATTTACGTTGAACAAGTACAGTGTCTCTTACCCGTTGATGTTAATTTTGGCAGTGGCAGTCACTGGAATGGTTACAGCAGCAAAATTATTAATAGTTTTCTCTAGCTGCTCTGGGTTTGAGCTGAAACAAAAAATATAACAATAATAAAAATTAGAAAATAATCAAGATTATAATTCATATATAAAAATATACACACAGACACATAAACAACTATAAATACACCCACACCCACATCCACACACATTTAAAAACATTAAAAATATAATTGGAAGATATATATATATATATCTATATATATGCTCAAACTAAAAATGAATAAGATATTTAAATGTTGAAACTGAAGAAGTAAGATAACTCCTGTTCATGCTCTTATTATTTAATAAAAAATTTAAAAACTACATGTACAAATACTGGGGAACAAAAATAAACTAAAGAAGTAGTTGTTGCTATGGAAATTAATCAGTAATTCTGTTCACCTGTTAACATGAAGAGCAAATTCCAAATCATCTTTAGTACCATTTACATCCTTGGGAGCCACTCTCAAAGTAAAATTTGTCTGTTAAAATTAAAAAAAAAAAAAAAAAAATTAAAATTATAAAATTGATTACATAGTAAAATAAAGAGACTTTTAAAAAAAAACCAACAGTATTATAAAATAATAATAATAATAATAATAAATAAATAGTACAAATGATAATAAAAATATAATAACAAGTAATAATAATAAACTAACTAACTAACTCACTAACTAACTAAATAAATAATAATAATAACGGTAATAATAAATAATAAAAAGTAACAACAACAACAATAATAATATTCAGGTGACTAACCTTGGCATTTCTTGGTAAAGGGTTGCCAAGGTCACACAAGACCATGGCTTCCTCAGTGAAAAATGCTCTACAACTGACTGGTGCCTCCTGAATCTGATAAAATACAAACAAAAAATATCACGACTGGACTGGAACAAATGTAAATAACCTGTTCTGTATGAAAGATGTACTCATGCATTTAATGTTTTTGTGCATTGTATTTTGTTTGCATGCAAATGTATATGAGAGTGTATTTGTTTTGTTTGTGTTTATCTACATGTGTTTGAGTATTTTGCTTTACTTTAAATCATTAGGCAGATATAATCTAGATGCACATGTCCTTCCATTTTATAACAAATATTGAAATAAATTAAAATATTTTAGTAAATTTAAATTAATACTAACAGTAGGAGTAGCCTATATTTAACAGTAACAGAAATAATAAAAGCAAGTAAGTAAATAAATAAATAACTAATAAAGTAACTAACTAAATAAATATTAATACTAGTGTAATAATAATAATAATAATAATAATAATAATAATAATAATAATAATAATAATAATAACAAACAATAAACAATAAACAAATAAATAAAATATTTAATAAACTAACTAAATACTAGAAGTTAGTAGTAGTAGAAGTAGTAGTAACAGTAATAATAATAATAATAATAATAATAATACTAACAATAACAATAACAATAATAACAATAATAACAATAGTAATAACAATAATAATAAATAAGTAACAAAATAATTGTAACACATTTACACTGTTGCATTATAAATAAAAAGAAACTATCTTTCTTGCTGACTTACTGCCTGAATTGCGTCTGCATTTTTGTAGCTGACACCAGGTGGCAGGTTGATCCACAGCTGTGTGTTGTACGCATCTTCTCCTCGGTTTTCAACCATGATCAGAATTTCTAACTCAGTCCTGTCACCGATGATGTGAGCTGCCGATATTCTGCGAATAAGAAATCAGTACAGCTAGATTGAAAATCATTATAATAATCTTACTGAAAGTCTTATGGATAACCTGGGTGCTCTTTGTGACAGGGAGGAATTTACAACGAGAATTTCAGTCTAATCTGAATAGTCGTTATCATTAAAGTGATGACAGGGAGGAATTTACAATGACAGAATAAATTAAAACGTGATTACTGATTGGAGTCATTCGTACTGATGGTTTTCTTGATAAACTTTGGTGCTTTTTATGAAAGTGAGGGATTTATTGCATGAATCAATACAAAGTCTATAAGATTATTAAAGTCATCGATTTATGTGACTTGTGGATAAAACATCTGTGCTTTCTTGGACAGGATGGAATTTACTGTGGCAGAAAAATAATTGTATGTGATTGTTAATGTTAACCATATACATGACTTTGAGATAAAATCTGTGTGCTCTACATGTCAGTAATAAAAACAGAAAAAGAAAAAAAGGAAATGGTTAAAACCATTTTATACACATAAGTATGTTTCTTGATAAACAATAGGTTTTTATAGAGAACAGAAGCGATGTCTCTCACAAAGCTCCTGATTATCTGTAATATACTTTATTATCAGCAAAGGTTTGCACGAAGTACAATTTTAAAAATCATAAGGAAGAATACAAAAGTGTATAGTCTACTTGTTCATTTGGGTATATTTATTATTATAATGTTATTATTATCAAAGGAAGGATCCTATGACAATGTATATGTTTTTGGTGACATTTGTAGAGTTTTAGTTTTACCTGAAGGAATTAAGTACAAGATCAGGTATGCAAATGTTGTCTCTTCCACAATGTTTGAGAATCTGAGCCTGAAAATAAAACAAAAAACAGAAATTAGTTTGAAGCAGTTTACTTGCAGGTGCTATTTTTATCAGGAAGGAATTTACTATACAGGAATCAATAAAACTTGAATAAGATCAATAACTGATTTATTATAAAGGATTTGTGATTTAACTTTGAGTGCTCTTTCTGCCAGTGAGGAATTTACAGTGTCAGAATTGATGATGAAGTATCTTTTGTTGCGTTATGTACATTTAATGACAGAATCAAATGTTGTCTGAAGGCAGGATTTTTTTTTTTTAAAATTATCTTTTGTCAGTTTTTTTTTTGAAGCAGAATTTTTTTTTATTATTATTATTATTTTTTTTGATAATGTACATTTAATTACCCCGTTTTCTTATGCTGATGCAGTTTGATTAGGTTTTGTCAGACATTTATAAAATCTTATTTTCCAAAACAGATTCACTGAAGAAAATATATTATTATCATCATGCAGTTATGTATTTAGAAGGAAAATATGACACTATCAGTCCATACTGACAAGTCTGAAGAAATCTTAACTAAAGTTAAATAAAAAAAACTTGACAAGTGAGAATATTTACTGAATATTCAAGCACACACACACCTGGGCACACAGTCTAGTTCTGTGTTAGACAGAAAACCATGTAGTTATCTCACATCTCCAGCAGAAGTCTGTTCTGTAATTTGATCCTAGGACCTACTGGTCTTAAAGCCAATATTTAACCATTCTGCTATCAAGTCCACTTTTTTTTATATTAAGATTATTAACAATAATTAATGTATTGAGAAAAACGAGTATTTCATAATCTGGTTGTTAAAAAAAGATGTAATTAATAGACAGACCTCTGTACGGACGTTGGTTGGAATGTACTGATCTAAAATTGGTCTCAGACTTCGACTTCTTCTTTTTCGTTTTCGTTTTTTCTCTTCTGACTTCAGTTTGAACTTGAAGTCCACGGCAATTGGAGTCAGCTTGTCTTGAATATCATTCTTAAAAAAAACAATGGTACATATACATATTCATTAAATTAGATATGTAATACGCAACATATATACACATACAGAGTAAGTCTGTCTTGTATATCATTCTAAAACAAACACTGATCTAATTACATACACTCATTAAATTAGATATGTAATAAACATATATATACACACACACACACACACACATATACATACATATACAGTGTCATTTTGTCTTATATATCATAATAAAACAAACAATGGTATAGATATATGTATGTATGCATGCATATATGAATGTATGCATATTTGTATGTTTTAAAGATAAATGCTTTAATCACTTTGAGAAAAAAAAAATTTAGTATTTTCTTTTATAACTGACAGAAAGAACAAAAAAACAAAATAAGAAAGAAAGCAAAATAAATTCAGTATAAAAAATAACAAACAGGTATTTTAATGTATCAGATAAAAATTAGAAATGTAAAATTTACTCTGACGTAAGCGTATGATGATGTACACCAGGTGGCTTTGCGCGGCAGTTTGATGGTTTTAGACATTGTGATGTCGTCCTCGTTTGGCAGGAAGTAAGCTCTTTGTTCTTCTCGAGTTCGATTCCTCTGTAACACATCCAGTTCCCAGCTGACAACAAAAACTGTAACAGAACAAAATTAATTTATAATGCAAAAACTGTAACAGAACTAAATTAATTTATAATACAGACAACAAAAACTAACAGAACAAGATTAATTTACAACACAACAAAAACTGTAACAGAACAAGATTAATTTACAACACAACAAAAACTGTAACAGAAGAAAATTAATTTACAACACAACAAAAACTGTAACAGAACTAAATTAATTTATAATACAAAAACTTTAACAGAACTATATTAATTTACAACACAAAAACTGTAACAAAATATGACAATAAAATTAATTTACTATTCAAACACAGACAATATAAAATTGTAAAAAAATACATCTAAATTAATTTACAAAACAGACAACAAAATCTGTAAAGGAATACGACAATAAAAATAATTTCTAATACAGACAACAAAAACATCAAAAACTAAATGAATATGATAACTAAATTAATTTACAAAAAACTGTAAAAGAATATGAAAGAACAATTAATTTACAGTACAGAGACAACAAAAATAGAATGTAACAAAAGTTATTTAACAGATTCTTTATCTATCATTAAAATTTATTTTTTTAACATGGTCAACCATTAATCTTAATTTTTGTTAAATGTTTTTAATTTGAATTCTTTACTTTTAAAACTTATGTTATTAAACATGTCAATTTTTGTAATAAACAAAATGTAATTTGATTACAACCATTATATAAAAAAAATAGCTTAGAATTCCCCTTTAAATATAGTGACCATTTGAGCTTTGACAATCTTCTCTCTACCATATCATCAGTCCAGTTCAGTGTGTAGCTACTGTCTACTTATATCAGTTAAAATACTGAATATTAGTTGACAATTCCCCTCAAAATTTATTTATTTATTTACTTACTTATAGCCTTTCTGGCGTTTTTTAAATTGCTTTTTATTTGTTTTTGTTTTTTTTTATTTCTTTGTCCATCGATAGCAGAAGAGAAAAAATGTAGCCAACATAGATATTAGTGAACTTATTATATTTGATTAATTAATTATATATATGTATTTTTTTATTGTTGGTTTTTTATAAATATTTTAAAGAAAATTTTGTTAAGAAAAGAGAAATACTTACATAGCTCCTCTGGCACTCCAATACCACTGTATTCTAAACAAGTATACACTGTAAAACTGAAATAAATAAATAGATAAATAAATAAATAAATAGATAGATACAGACAGCCAGACAGACACACAGACAGACAGACAGCTAAATAGATAGATAGATAAGTAAACAAAGAAAGAAACTAAATAACGAAATAACTAAATAAAATAAATAAAATTAGTTACTGGATTACTGAAACAAACATTTAGGATGTAATATTATAATTAGAAATATTTTATTAATTTGAAGAAAGAAAGGAATGAAGAAAGAATGAAAGAAAGAAATACTGAAACAAAAGAAAGATGAAGAAAGAAAAAATAACTAAAAGAAAAGGTGGAAGGAAAAACAAAAGAAATAAAATAAAATAATTTATTTGAACAGTTTTACACACTCACACAAACATACACAAAAAAGTAATAATAAAATTAAATTAAATTAAAATAAAATAAAACAAAACTTAAATAATAATAATAATAAATAAAAAATATCTCAGATTTAATGAAATGATTATTAACTTTCATTTTCTGGTAGCACTAAAAATGATTAATAATTTTTAATTCTAATTTTTGAAGCTGATTTTACTCAAAGATTATAACTGCAAAACTGAGAGTTTATGTTCTAATTGATAATTAATTAAAATTAAAATACTATTACTGTAAAATTACCAAGTAATTCGCGTATCATCAATCAGTGTACAAGATTTGGTGTCCAGATTAATCATATCTGGGTCAATTTTCAAACTGGCAGTTACCCTGACAACGGGCCTTGTCTTCAAAAACACAGCCTTGTCTGATGCATAAGCACCAACCAAAAGATCTATTGAGAGAAACAAAATATTAGAAACACTTCAGAATGGTGGATATAAGCTGATATTTTATTGTATTACATTTTAAAATTTCTAAATAATACAGTAATAATTTATAAAACAATGAATTACCCAGTAATAACTTATTTAATAAACATTTAAAAAAGAAATGATAATATAGCTGAATTGTTCCTGGTTCTTAAATGTATTCGATAATTTCTTTATTAACAAAACAAATTTGAAGTTTTCTTTATAAATATAATATTTTAGTTTGTATATAAATGATGCTTGGAAATTTCTGGAGGTAAAAATATAACTTTAAGTAAAATATGTTACAAAAACATATTTAAGAAATTATGAAAAAAAATAACTGTGGTATGAAACCACACACACAAAACACACCTGGATACGTGTTGCCGTCCTGGTCCTGTCCCCCAGACAAAGAAAATCCAAAAGTTGACAGTTGTGAATCCAAATCCTTGGCAAAAATGATCTAAAAAACAGATAAAAAACCAGTTAAATAAATAAAATCATTAACTGCAATTACATTGAAGAAAAAAATTAAAAAAAGGTTTTAAGCAACACAAAATATTATTTCTAATTAAATATGGAAAGAAAAAACAACAAATCTGTTTATTTTGCTTATAAATAACATGAATGTTTGAAATTTTATACCTTTAACAGAGAATTTATTTTTTAATTTAAAATTAAAACATATAGAATTTATTATTTTATTTATTGTTTAAAAAAATATTCATACTATTAATAACAATAATAACAATAATAATTACAATAATGAATAATAATAATAATAATAATAATAATAATAATAATAATAATAATAATAATAATAATAATAATATAAATATTTAATTAAAAAAATTACAAACCTGAGAAACTTGAGTGATGATACCCTTGCGAGTTCCATGATAAATGTAGACTGCACCACGCCCATCTTCCCCTGCATAGGGGGCACCAACACCCAGATCTGAGACAGAAACACATAACATTTCAAAATTTTAATTCATATAAACAATTCAAAGGTTAAAATGAGGAGAGTTCATTTCAAAACTAGGATAAAAATAAGATACTATTAAGAAATTGTTTATTGAGAATTACAACCAAGAAGTATTGGATTTAGACTAATTTAACCAATAAGGAAAACTGATACTGTTATTTATTAAGCATAAAGCAAGTGTCCCTCACTCATCATTAACAACAGTTTGAACTGGGAATAGGGAAAGAAATAGGAAACAAAACACATATTTTTATGTTAATATTTTAATGTTCAGACTGACCATTAAAGCCATCTTTGTTTATATCGCCGAGTCCAGTGAGAGAATGACCAAATCTGGATTTACTCCCTTGACCGTCCAAAATGTCCTTTCTCTGTGATTTGAAAGTGTGCTGGGAAAAATGAAACAGAAATTAGATTAGATTCTTTAACTTAAAAATAAAATAAAATAAAATAATCTAATAAAATAAAATAAAATAAAATAAATAAATGTTTTACACAGATTTTCCAGCTTAAAAATAAAATGCTTAATTGTTTTCTTTAAATATATATTATTGTGTTTTCTAAATTTATTTTATTTTTTTTTTAAATATATATTTATTTTCATTTATTTATTTTTCATTAAAATTTATTTTGTTTTTATTTTATTAATTAATTGTGTGGTATGGTTATGTATTAATGAAGTTACCTGTGAAGTCACATAGTATTAATGAAGTCACCTGTGAAGTCACATAGTGTTAATGAACTTATTTATGTTTACTTGTGAAGTCTTATTTATGTTAATAAAGTCCAGTACATGTCAATGAAGTTACCCATGAAGTCTTATTTATGTTAATAAAGATACATCTGAAGTGTGATTTATGTTAATAAAGATACCTCTGGAGTCCAGTACATGTCAATGAAGTTACCTGTGAAGTCTGGTAGTAAATGTAAACTCTGCCAGTCTCGTATGAAGTGTGAGATTTGAAGTCGGAGTAAAGAGGAGCTCCTACAATAATGTCGTCGAGTTGATCTCCGTTCAGATCAGTGACAGCCAGAGAGTACCCGAAGTATGAACCAACCTGAATGAACAAGTGATGGAATGAAGAAAGGAGGACACAAAGAAAGATACAGAAAGAAAGAATGAAAGAAAGAAGAAAGAAAGACAGAAAGAAAAAAGAAAGAACGAATACAAAAAAGAATTATAATAAATGGAACTTGAAAATTAAAGATGGCTGAATGAATCTAAGGAGTGAGTGATAAATTAAATAAAGAAGGACATTTTAAAAATAAATTAAGTATTGTTAGATTTTGAAGTTAGGATTATTTAAGTTTTCTACCTTATATTTTTAAAAACATAACAATATTGTTATATCTGATAACCTTTTTCTAAACATATATTTTTTCTAAAAACATAACATATATAAGTAAAAAAATAAAACTAATAGACTACATGAATCATTTGTTATATTACTGCTACACTTTATTAGTAATAAAGTCTGGTTCTCAAAAATAAACAAAACCCACTGTGAAATAGTCATAAAGGATTTAAACTGTAAATGAATACAAATGCATCTTTCCTGTTTAAAAATTAAATAAATATTAAAACTTTGTTTTCCTGTTTCTGACAGGTAATAAATACATTTTTCCTGTTTAAGGTCAGTTTCAATTCATGTTTCCTGTTTCAGGTAAATTTAATTACAACTTTTCCTGTTTCTGGCAAGTTTAAGTAAATAAAAAACACACCTTTCCTGTTTTGTGAAAAGTCAAAAAAAAACCTCACACCAATAAACTTGTAAATAAAACTGACAGTCTGAAACAATGAAAAACGTCCAATATAACCAGCAACAAACACTTATTTGTCTCTCTCTGTCAGTTCCTGGTGAGTCTGTTGTAAGTGCAACCTCTTCCCCATCACAAAAACAGATGTCAGGCAGGGAAGAACTAAACAGCACATCTGGAATCTCATAAACACTGATTGAGAGTTTAACATGACAGAACTGTCTCTGTTATACCAGTGGTGCCAGTACTAAAGTGAGCAGCTTTATGAAGGCTGCTCTTTGACTAGAACAATTTCAAACTGTTTCTGCTGAGGTTCCAGCATACCTGGTTAGCTCTGTAGAAGTGTCCTATAGTTAGAATTCACAGCCCATACTTGTTTTCAGGAATTCTGGTAGTCATTTAATAAAATGTATAATATTTAAGAGATTCTCTGGTGGATAGTATAGTGAAATTACATCTGTACATTTGGATAATTTATTTGTTTACTTACTGCAGTCACACAGGTTGATAAATTGGCCTGTAACACTCAAAGGGTTAAATATATGGTTCAGTCAACTTTTTTTTTGTTTGTTCTGTTAAAGTAAACCTTTGTGTGTATGTGTATATTTGTGTGTGTGTGTGAGTGTGTATGTGTTTGTGTCCCTGTGTCAGTGTGTGTGCCTGTGTTGGTGTGTATTTGTGAATGTGTGTGTGTGTGTATGCTTGGATACACTTTCATGTTACATTTTGTGTCACTGAATGAAAAAAAAAAAAAAAAAAAAAAAAACAGAAAAAAAAAAAAATAAAATAAAATAAAATAAAATAAAACTGAACCAAGTAAAATAAACAAAAAAAAAAAAAAAAAAAAAAATAAAAAAATCAAGAAAAAAAAAAAATTAATCTGTACCAATCCCTTAACCTCGTCTGAAAACAGAATTAATCTGCTTGTGCTGGTCAGTGAAATAATTTTTTTTTTTTTCTTTTGTATTTAAGCCAGACATTTGTTTATTGGTGTTTTATACCACAATGGGGCTGTGCCTCTAGACCACCCAGTTGTTTATGTTGTTTTAAAGGCTTGGTTGACATTTGTTGTATTCTGGATAAGATCTTTGTGTCTGTTTGTGAGTTTTTTTTTTTTTTTTTTTTTTTCTTTTTTTTGAAGTGTTTTGTCCAATTAATTTAACCTTGCATTTTTGTTTATTTCTTTTATTGTTTCTTTATTATTTACTTTTTTACTTTATTTGATTATTTGTTCACGTGTCACAGTTGCTTTGTAATAAAAAAACAGACATAAATACTTACATACATAAAAACATGTATACATAGATACATAAATGCATGCATGTACACATGAACACACATATATATAGACACACATGCACACACACACACACACACACACATATGTACACACATACACAAACCTACATACACTTACATATTACATATTTATCTAGATAACTATGTACCCTACACACACAAACACACACACAGATAGACACAAACACCCCCTAAAAAAAAAAAAACCTTGAAAACTATTTATTTAAATAATATCAAAAAAACAAAACGAAAACAAACATGTAACCTTAAAACTTTTCTTTACAAATTACATTAAAACAAACATCAGCTTCCAGGAGGATTTATTTCATTTTAAATAAGAAATTAAAAAAAAAAAAAAACAGATATAGGAAACAAATTTAAGCAAGTTTTCGTCTTAAAAAAAAAAAAAAAAAAAAAAAAAAAAAAAAAAAAAAAAAGAAGATACAAGATAGCATGCTATGTGATAAATATTTTACTTCTTTTGTAAACTGCACAGAAAACGGGGAAAGGTAGCCAAAATGGATAATTTGTTCTAAGTGTGCATTCCAATGATATGAACCAGAGAGAGATAAGCCCCAGTGATATATATCTTGTACTGCATGGTCCCATGTCAGTAAAACACACATTTATCAGCATGCTTCTTTCTGCATGTGATAAACCAGAGACGAAAATGAGATAAAATGCTACTTGTAGGAAAACCGTGACTTATTTGTATTTGTTTATATGACTTTGGCTTCGGATCATTAAAAAGGAATTTGTTTTAAATAGGTTAATAAATAATAGCAGAAAAATATATATACATGTGTGTAATATTTTTTTTTTTTTTTTTTTAAATTACTATGGTTCTGTTCATTAAAAAAAGTGTTTAAAGATAAATAATTGTACAATAAATGTAACAAATGTGTGTGGTTTGTTAAGTTGTTATAGTTTATTAATTAAAACTTTTAGAACTTAATTTAGTTGTTTTTTGGCGTTTTTTTGTTTTTTAATAAATTTATTATATATTTACTAACACACACATACACACACACACACATTCATAAAGTTTTTGTGTTTTTGTTTTTAATAAATTTATTATATATTTACTAATATATATGTTATATTATAAACATAATAAATATATAAATAAAAAATGTAATTACCTGTTCTCCTGATATGTTCATCAGATTGGACATGTTTTGATTAAAAATAGCAATCTGAAAAAAGCAAAATCATTAAAATTATTAAATATAAGTAATCATTAATTATCACTCAATAAAAATAAAAATAAAAATATTACAGAGTATTGAACAAGTGTTCAACCTCTGATGCAATAATTAGCATAATATATATGTATATACACACACAAATTGATAAATAAATTCTCTTGCATACACTAATTTTACATCATTGGCACATCAAACATTTGGAATTGTATTTCACTCTTCATAATAAACTTGTTAGAATTTTAAAACAGCAATATGTTATCTTTTTATGCACCTTCTCAGATACAGTAAAGCACTTTTTATAAGAAATCATGGAGCAAAGTCTATATTGGGAAAAAATCCATTCTGGCCATTTTAAGAAACAAATACTGGCATTCTACAGAGATACTAAGAATTAGTTCTAATATAGCAGAGAATACTGGTATGATGAAAACAAAAGTAATTTAAGAGTCTAGGAGAAAAATATAAAAAATGAAAGTAACAGTATTGTTCACATTCAGATAGACAAGCTTATAATCATCTTCATGAATATGTATAACTATTTACAACATAAAACCAGATATAAATATACTCTTAATCAACGAAAACCTAGTGCATGTGCACCAGATTTTAAAAAAAGAAGAAAAAAAGGTGCTTCTTATATAATATCTAAACGTGATTTTTAATTGCATTTTTTCATTGAATGGAAAAACATTTCATGAGACTTTGGTTAGAATAGGAACAAAAACATGTTACTGTTTCAAGGAATGTAGAGTGATGAAAAAAAATGCACCAGTAAGTAATTTTGAACCATGTTGCCTGTAACTGTATAACTGTCTATAAACAAATCATCAGATTTCTTAGATAATTTGAGGATCTCGACAAAAAATATCAGAATGTTTGTAAATCTTTCTCTCGGTTTTTAATAACATTTTGTTCACCAGTTTGTCTGCTGCTGTGCATTTTACAAAGAAGTGGTTGTTTTCTGAGACTATTTCTGATAAAAAAAAAAAAATGTTGCTTCGTTATAAACATCAGAAGAAAATTTCAATTTATTTTATTTTCATCACCTACCAGTTGGTGTCGCACATTCAGCCATTTTGACTTTATCTTTAGTAAAGTTTTCTTTTTTTAGTTTACAAAAATGATTTTTTTTTTTTTTTTTTTGAATTTAAACTGTGAGACCTTTTTCTGGTCTGATTTTCTGCTGAAGGGGGATAATTTATGGATGTCAACAAAATGCTTCCTCTATCTGTAGATAGAGATAAATGTAAAAACTTCAGTCTACTGAAGTAAACCTGAAGCAGACATCTGCTCCTCATTAAATAATGAGTGGATATCTTCTGTTAGCTTTATCAGTGTAAACAAGATTATTTCCCTTGAGCTAACTCTTTCCAGGCTGTTTGGATAAAAAAAAATTAAAAAAATTAAAACAAGTTAAAGGGAGCAGACATGTGGGGTGGGTTGTTGTTTAATTAATTAATTATTAATATTGTTTTGTTGTTGTTATTATTGTTTTTATTGTCATTGTTGTCATTGTTGTTGCTGCTGCTGTTGTTGTTATTATTATTATTTAATAATAAGAAGAACTGATTTTTAGACATTTTTATTCTTTATTATTATTGATGCTATTATTGATGTTATTTATATATTTGTGATTGGGCAATTTTGTAAATTTAATTAATTATATATTTTATAAAACTTAAATTACTATAACAAAATTATTTCCCTTTAGCTAATGCTTCAAAAAATATATATATATATATATATATTTTTTTTTATTAATGTTTTTTAAATAGACAAACAGATTGTGTGTGATATATTATAATTATATATTAATATATATTTTTTAAATACTTCTCAATTTCAAAACTTTAAATTAGATAATATCATGTTACAAAAACTGATTAAAAAATATCTACAAACTTAAAAGAAATAAACAGCAGATAATTTTATCTTCATTCATTTTTTACACTTATTTACCCCAATCTTAAAAAATTATTTTTTAATGTGTACTTGTAACAGAAACAAACGGCACAGATAAATTTAGGTGAAGTTGATAAACCGACAGATAAATAATCTTTGACACTGATTTACTGCTAAAAGCTAATGAGAATGTGGTAAAAACTAAGCAAATCACTGCTTACAAGAATGCGTTATAATTAATTAATTAATTATTATTATCATTCATCATCATCATCATCATCATCATCATCATCATCATCATCATCATCATCAAATGTTATCATTCTATTGTATTTTGTAATGAGTGTATAACAAAAAGAAAAAGAAGTTTGAAAATGATAGCATTGTGAATTACTGCAATTTTGTTATGTTATTGCCAGACTTTATTATCAGTAAAGGATGGTTTTTCACTTTCAGTCCATATCTTTTTTTTTTTTTTTTATTTTATAAGATATGATGTTATGACTATATATATATAAAAATAAAATAAAAATAAAAAATAAAAAATGATAACCACAATGAGCTTCTGCAGTCTTGTTATATTATAGCCATACTTTATTATTAATAAAATATTATCTCTTATCATATTTTATTTAAAATTTTATAAAATATTCTTTAATGAAAACAAAAAAAAAAGAAAAATGAAGAAAGGATAATGGTGGCCACAATGAACTGCTTGGGCTTTTTTATGTTATTTTCATACTTTTTTATTAGTAAAGGCTGACCCCCGATATTCTGTCATAGTTTAAAAAATAAATAGAAATTTGTTAAGACATAATTTAATAAAGTACACAGGAAAAACATGGAGAAAATTACTTAGTGAGTTACTGCAGACTTGTTATACTATTGCCATACTTTATTATTAGCAAAGGGTGGGTGCCAGTCATAATATATTGCATTTCTTCAGACTAGCAGATAAAAGATTTGTGTTTAAGGATTATGTTTATTTACTAACTGTCTGATAGTTCAGGTTTCTTTTCTTTACCAGTACCAGTGTAAAACACTGATTTTTCTGTAAGTGAAACATTTGTTAATTCTGAGGTGCTGTCTTCTGACAAAACATTCTCATTTTACCATCAGCTAAGATAAAATAGTTTATATCTCTTTCTATATATAGATACAAAAAGCCTTCTATGTAGGAACTGTGTCTTTTCTAGACAGGACAACACATGCCTTGGCCTTTAAATGTAGAAGTTGTAGAGAAATGGTTAGATTGGGAAATAATGGAATACCTCATGGTAGGGAATTGATCCTAGGTCCTAGCTGAGATGAACATCAGGTAAATAGTTAACACAGGTCTGTTTATAGTTCTGTTGTCAGAAAGAATTAATTTGAAAATCTTTTTTTTTCTTTTTTTTCTTATCTTTTATGTTTTTCTGCATTCTTTTTCTCTTTTTACCTCCCTTTTTCTGTTATTCTACTTTGTCATTTTTTTTTTTTGGTGATAATTATTATTATTTTTGCACTCAGTGTCTTTTCTGTTTGAATTTTTTGCAACAGGTGAAAATACTGCCTTACCTTTCCAGAATGAAGGTTTCCTTTTGGTATTCCCACAACATAATCTGAAAAAAAAAAAACAAGAGAAAAGAAAAATAAGAGATCAAATTTCCGAAATCTGAACATAAATAGAACCTGGAGGAACAAGCTGTTAACCCTTTTATAGCCAAGACACACTGTGTGTTTTCATGTATCTGACAGCAACATGATATGGATTAGTGAAGGGGTTAACATGAAAACAACAACATTTACACAACAACAACAACACAAATGATGTTGGAGTTGAGGCAGGTTTGGATCATCTTAACAGAAATTGCCAGAAATGTTACTTTTTAAAAATATTTTGTTTAATGAAGGTTTATCTTCCGGGTTTCAGTGATGATGTTATTAATCTGACAATAAAAATTTAATAATATAATTAAAAGTAAAAAAAGAATAAAATGATTTAGTTAAAATGGTAAGTGATAAATAAATACTGATTGTATGTCCTTTCTCCTTTTTTCAAAATTATTATTATTATTATTACTTATGTGTGTGTGTGTGCATGAGCATGCCTATGTGTATTGATATACCCATATATTCAAACTTCCAAACACAAACACATCATATACACATGCACAATCACATACATACTCATAAACACCCAAACCCACAAACATAAACCAAAATGTGTACATCCTTATACATGTGCACATATATCCAAACATATTCTTTCACACATCACACACACACACACACACACACACACACACACACACACACACACATCCAACACACACACACACACACACACACAATTCAATATCCAACCTTTACACACACACACAGACACCACCTCATCAGGAATTTCCACACCTGTCCAGAACTGGACAAAACTCATTCTACCATCCCATTCCCAAATTAACCGATAGTAATCTGATTCCTAAATCCTCCCAGCTTATGAACATCGACTTGGCTTCATCAAGGCTTCTGCTTGGAAGGGTCAGAAAATATCACCTGGATGATAAGAAACCCAAGACGCAATGTTACTCTTCCTGCCTGCATACAGACAGATAGTTGATAGTCATACATGGAGATAGTTGATAGTCATACATCAGTTCTGCCAGCAGACGCTTGCTTCAGACACAACCTCCAGATGGCTGTCTGCTGGAGACTGTTTTGTCATTTCGAAGATGCTTTATGAATGTGTTTCTTGTTTAAGAATTATTAGACAAAATAAGGTCTGGATGATGGAAGGAAGAAAAGAAGGAAGGAAGGAAGGAAGGAAGGAAAGGGGTAAAAAAATGAAAGTTATACGGAAAAGAGTGAGAAAGAAAGTGAAAGATGAAAAACAAATTAGAGGTGTAAGGATGATACAGAAAGGAGAGAGAGAGTCCGTCATTTTTCTAATTAATTTAAGTTCAGTAATATTAATAATTACACTAACAAACTGTTTTTATTTTTGTCAGATAAGTTATTTATTGACTTTAGAAGAGGGGAATACAAAAAAAAAAAAAAAAAAAAAAATTATGAAAAACATTAAAAAGACTAATCCAGAGTGTCAAACACAAATAACACACACACACATACACACAGACACACACACTAGCACACACAAACAATACACACATATACACACTTATTCACACACACACACACACACACTAAACAAACAATACACATATACACACTCACAGATGCACACATACCCCCACACAAAAACAGACATCAGAAACACTGATAACATTTTGACTGTTTTTTTTTTTTTATTTTTTTTTTAAATATAATTTTATTTACTTAATTTAAAAAAAAAAAAAAAAAAAACTACTTACCATCCACCCTATCTCCATCAAAGTCACCAACAGCACTTGAATAACCTGGACAAACAAGAAAAACAAACTGTTAATACATTGCAAATCTGATGGTGCTCCTGATAAAGCTGGTGGGAGTTTCCATAAATACACACGTCCAAAAATAAACATCAGAGAAAAGTAATTTGCTGAGTCACAGATAAATGTGTGAATGTGTGTTTTCATAGGAGGGCAGTACGACTGACCTGCCCAAGTATTTCATTGACAGACAGAAAGACTGACAGATGGATGGATGGATGGATAGATAGATGAATGAATGAATGACCACTTAATTGATAGACTGACTAACAGACAAATGGAAGGAATAAATAAAAATCCAGTTAGCTGATAGACTGATTGCCTAACTCAATGTTCAAATGTGAAAATTCACTAACTGAACTGCTGAATGAATAGATGTATTGATCAGTCCATGAATGAATGAATAGAATACCTCACTGATAGGCAGATAGGTGGACTGAACAAACGACCAATTTGTTAATAAACTGACTAATTGAATGAATAACTGAATGAATGAAATATCTCACTGACAGATAAACTGTCATACAAATGGATGGACGGTTGGACTGAATGAGTGAACAGTTAACTGGTAGACCAAGTAAGCGAATGAACGCATAATTCACAGAAAACTACACAACAAAAATATTTATTCATTTGACAGCAAGAGTGCTTTTTTCTTCTCAGACATTTCACAACCAGAGTATTTAGAAGTTTACCACATTAAAAATACTTTTTGAATTTGATTTTTTTTTTTGATTACAAAACAATGGTAGAAAAGAAAAATTAAAATGAATAAAAAAAAATTAAGTTTTCTTTGTCTAGCTAAGATAAATGTCTTACAGTTTAAGAAGTTAATTTTTGTTGTGTTTTTTTTGAAATACTCATTTTTACTCTTTCTGAAATTTTGTTAAACTAAAACCTTATTTACTTTTTGTTTTTCTCTTTAAACTGAAATCTTTTTGTAAAGAATTTTTATTGGAGCTGAAACAATCTACCGTATCTCTTTTTCTGCAGTTGCATTTTAAAAGATATTTTAAGATCAGTTTTTGCTGGTAATACATCATTTTCACTGTTCTTTTTTTTTGTTAAAAAAACCCTCAACAACATATTTTGTAAGAAATCTTTCTTGTAGCAAAAAAGATGTTACTTGTATCATCTTCCATAACTTGAAAAACAACATTTCTTCTTGTGTGGCTCGAAGAGAGAGAGAGAGAGAGAGAGAGAGAGAGAGAACACAGACCTGAGTAGATAATAGAAAGGTGGAAAGATTAAAAAAAAAGAACAAAAAGATATAGAACAAAAAAGAAAAAAAGAGAAAGAAAAAACCAGAAGTACTTTTGTTCACTTCTGCTACACACAACTGACATCTGCTCCATCAAACAAACAGAACACCCATCTCATCCATAAAACAAATCAAACTCGTTTCTGCTTCTCTTAATTTAACCTCTTCCAGGTCCCAATAACTTACAAAGAACATGTTCAGCAGATAAAAACTTTAACCAGGGGAAAAAAAAAAAAAGAAGAAATCTTTAAAAGAAAATAAGAATTAACTTAAAGTCAAAGAGCCTTGGTACTGTATCAAGTGAACAATTATTGGAAGAAGATGAAGCATGTCGCTATGACAACAGTAATCACCCATTCTTGGGTTTCAAGGAAGCTGGTCAAATTTGCGGTAATAGCAGAGGTTTGATCTCTACCACTGCAATGATCAATAAAGGAAATTTCGTGATGGCCAATCTTTCACCCTAATGAGTATAATAACAAATGATCAGCCATTTTGTAAAAAAAAAAAAAAAGCTCAAAAACTAAAGAGAACTGAACTGGTTGAATGTAATTGAAACTTGTGTTTTTTAAACAACAAGTTCGTGAAGTCAAATTTATTGATACTGAGAAAGTTTAGCACGTATTTAAAATCTCTGGATAAAATAATATATTAATTAGGTCTTGATTTTTTTTAAAAACAAATCTGCATCATTATTTACAAAATGATGTCATGAAAGATCAGAAACTAGAAGCAAATGAATCTTCGCAGGTTTGTTCTGGTCATACTTTAATTATCAACAAAGATATATCACTTGGAGACATATAAAATGGATTTAAAACTTATTCTCCTAATACAATTACACATTCAGTTGTTGTTTATTTCTTTTTTTTCTTGTTCATTTCAAAGTAAAGGCTGTTTATCAAATGTTTTATAAAATAAGTGTTAACACATGACAATTCACAGACACACCTACAATATACCTTGAGACCTCAGTGGAAGGCAAATAACCTTTCTTTAATGAAAAACTTACATATTTTTTTTTTATGTCAAAAGAGAAAATGGATTGTTTTAAATATTACTTGAGAGTGTATCATTTAACTGGAAGTATATTTGCATAGATACAACTGAAAATATTTTACATAGATACAAGATGAAAATATTATTTATTTATTTATTTTTTATCAAACACAAATTCATGATTTAAGTTTTTTTTAAATTTCAATAGATATAGTTATAAATATTTCAAATCACATGACTGAAATTTTTTTTTTATTATTTACACAGAAAATAATCAATTTTATACAGTTATAATTGAAAATATTTCCTGAAAACAATTTTACATAGCTGTATGTGAAAATATTTGACACAGTCTCAACTGAAAATATTTTGTATCCTTGTATTGTTTATCTAATTTGGTTTGTCATAATTCACAGATAGATCTGAATACAAGTCTTACCCATGTAGGTGTCATCTTCTGAAGGTTCACCTTCCTCTGTGGCAATGTAGGAGCCATCAGATATCCTGTAGTTGTAGAGCTGACCTGTAAGTATTGAAACATGACGTGTAGAGAGATATTTCTGTATCAAGATACACTTAAAGATCATTTGAAAATCACAGATACTAATGAAATAGTGTTACTGCTACAACTAATACTGTTATTGCTAATAGAGCATTGTTGTGACTGTTATACCACTAGTATAGTATTACTGTTATTACTATATTATTATTAGTAGTACTTGTCATGTGTGTGTGTGTGTGTGTGTGTGTGTGTGTGGTAATGGCATAGTAGTAGTAATAGTACTATATTAGAATAATAACAGTACTAATACTGTATTACTACTGTATCATGACTACTACTAATTCTGGCCCTCTACAGTGTATGAGAGTGTGGATCTGTATATGTGTTTGCATGTGTATATATATGTATGTGTGTGTATATGTATGTATGTATGTATGTATGCATGTATGTGCATATGTGTCTGTTGTGTGCCTCTGTGTGTGTGTGTGTGTGTGTGTGTGTGTGTGTGTGTTAGATGTTTAAAAATAACCCTGTTTCACCAGTGAAAAATTTGTTTTCTAAAATCTAACTACATCATTTATTTATCTTCTAACATCGTTATTTATTTATGGTTTAAAATCTCACCTTGCCAATACCAGCTTCCAATAGCAGCAATCATAACATTCCTGCCATCCTGAAATATATAGCATCTCCATCATCCAATGTAAAATGATGATAATATATTCTAAACAACACATCATTTAAAGTGAAATGATAATATATTCTTAACAACACATCATCTAAAATGAAAAATGATAATATATTCTAAACAACACATCACCTAAAATGAAATAATGATAATATATTCTTAACAACACACCATCTAAAGTGAAATGATGATAATATATTCTAAACACCATATCACATAATGTCAAATAATGATACATAGTTTCTATACTTCGTATCTTTAAATGTTTAATAATGTTGACCATCTCTTGTAAATAAGATATCAAATTTAGATACACTGTATAATGCAAACACTATACATTATCAAGATGACAGGATGTATTTCAAACATTATTATTATCTCAATTTAAGCAATAAATTATTCTAACCTTATTATTATTTAATATTTGACAGTATATCATTAATAAAATAACATTATTAGGAAAGCACAAAATGATTAAGAATTATAGAACATTTGTGTAATAGCATAAATTTTATTATCAATAGTTAATGGAGAATTTATTAGGTAAAAAAAACCTTTTTCTTCTAAATTTTATACTCATAACTTTCCAAATTAAATAAAATATATTTATGATAAAATAAATTTATTTTATTTAATATAAAATTCAATTTGTTAATGTAAATTTATTTAGTTCTTAAAATAATAATAATAATAAAATAATGATATTGATGATTATGATAATGATTATAACTATTATCATCATTTTGATGATAATCTTAATTTTTTTTTAAAAATGTTTATAATATTTCAACTTCAATTCTCTTTTGTTGAAATTGATTATACCAACAATATATATGTCTATATTTTTATCTATATATCTATATATATCTATAGTGTTAAATAATTTTAAATTTAAAAATTCTACTTTCATATTAAAAGTGTATCTACTATTACATCAGATAAAATTAAATATATCAATTTTTATTTTTATTTCCACATTTTATGACAAAGAATCTTTTGTAAAATTTAATTTTAATTTATTTTCTGAAGTTGATGGATAGGTTACTAGGTGGATTAGTAAATTCCATGCAGCCCATGCAACAGTTACATATATTATACATTCCGTATTTTACTGTAATGTAATAACAATAGTAATATATTTCCAAATATTATATAACAGAATATGATATAAAATAACCACAATGATACAACCATCTGGTTTTACATATTTATAATAATAATAATAATAATAATAATAATAATAAAAAATAAATAAAAAAAAAAAAATAAATAAATAAAATAATGACATATTGAAATAAGTAAATAGTGTAATAATAATATTCTATTTTCTCTGTACTTCCTCTTTTCATTAACAATATACATACACCCAAATATAATTGGCTACAGATTTTTTTTTAAAACTGCTGAGTATATATATATATATTAAATAAAAATATTTTACATCTTAATGAAGCATGTAAAACTGCAATTCAGTGTAAGTTAAATATATAAAATAAAAATAATAAATTTTAAAATGTTATTTATAACAATAACAATAACAATAATAATAATAATAATAATAATAATAATAATAATAATAATAATAATAATAATAATAATAATGAAGTAAATAAAATACCAATATTATATAACTATAAAAAATAAAATAAAATTAATAATTTGTATAATACAAAATATCTTTACTACATAATAAAAATATATATATATATATATATATATATATAAAATAATACATTGCATTCTAATTGTAGACATAAACATTCAATGTGTGATTGTGTTTGTGTGTAATGTATGTTATTATTTGTGTGTATATTTTAATCAATGGAAACAAAACATTAGTTATAAGTAAACTTCACACTTGTCTATTTAAATATTCTAATATTTACTCTGTGTGCTTAATTCATGCCATGCATTCAAATCAAACATGCATCTATTTCAAGGCAAGTCTGTGTGATCCTGTTTATATTTTGTCAAAATTTATCAGTTCAAATCATCACCAGTAAGTCATGAAAATAAACAAAGAAAATAAATAAACAAAATAAATAAGTAAATAAATAAAAACAAAAAATAAATAAACAAAATAAATAAATAAATAAGAATGTTGAATGAAAAAAATGAAAAAAAAAAAAAATTTAGAGAAACTGTGTAAATGTAAATTTCAAACAAAAAAACACAAAAACAAACATAAAAATATAAAAACAAAATGGTTATGTGTACACACACACACACATAAATACACACACAAATAAATATATATACATCTACACACACACACACATAAAAAAAAAAAAAAAAAAAAAATAATAATAATTATTATTATTATAAATGATGCTGATAAATGTAATAATAACAAAAAGCTAAACAAGATTCTGAAATAAACTAAAACAAAGATCACAACTAAAAAGACAGACTAAAGATCAAAATGTAATTTGAACAAAAGACAGACAGACAAACTGATGGACAAACAGAACAACCGATAACAGGCTAACAAACATTAATTTAGATGAAAATAATAATAATAATAATAATAATAATAATAACAATAATTTATTTATAAGAAAATATTTAATTAAGAAAAAGTAGAAATACGAAAATTAAAATTAAAATTAAATAAAAATAAGAAACAAAATAAAATTTAATAATAATAAAAAAAGAAAAGCAGAGAGAAATAGTGCAGCTGTACTTTTATGCTAGATACAATAAATCATGAAATATTAGCAAGTTAATTACATTTATTAATTTTTCATTTAATTAAATAAATTTTATATTAGGTACAAGTGCTTCTAACTGATACAGTACGGTACTCAATAACAAATGGTAGCAGTATATATCTGAATTTATCTATTTATTTTATTTTTTAATTATTATTATTTTTAATTTATTTACCTACTTACAGCTTTTCATTATTTTTCATATTTGTATCTTTAACATTTGTTTTATATATACCTAATAACATATATACAAAAAATTTAATTAAATTATTTATTTATTTTTTACTAATAGTTCATGATTTGTAGTAAATTTCTTTATTAGTATTCAGTGACATGCAATTTTCCTTGTTCCCCATAATGATTTAATACTAGCAATTTAATATTATATAAAATATTTGTGTATCAAAAAGAAATAAATATTATATATAAAGTTTTAAAGTTTATTACTGAAAAGAAGTTATTTATTATTTATTATTTTAAAAAAATACATTTTATTTTCTTAAGAAATTTTAAAATAATACATAAAAATTTATTAATAAAAACTAACATTAATGTAATTAATATTGGATAACTTCTAAAAAAAAAAAATATTTATCTGAAGTTGAATTTAAATAAATAAATTAATTAGTAAAAAAAAGTATATATATTTTATTATATTATATTAAATAAATAAATAAATTAGTAAAAAAAGTATATATATTATATTATATTATATTAAATAAATAAATAAATAAGTAAATTAATTAATTAACAAACAAATGAAATAATATATTATATTATATTAATTAATTAAAGGTAAATCTGTGCAGTTTTTAATAAAATTAGTCTGATAATGCTATCCACACAACTACACACAAATACATGGGGAACGTGTACCGACACCACAAACTGGGTTTTAATGTATTAGTAATGTCTTTTGGACTCACTTGCGACAGAGAGGCACTGAAACCGGCTTGACAGAAACCTTGCTGGTGATAACCCCATTTGTCTGGTCAGAGAATAACACATGGGTAAAAATATGTGACAACAAAAACACACCAAGACATTTGACAGTAGCGATATATATATATACATACACACATACATACACTTATATACACATACATACACACATGTAAGTACACATATATGTGTATGTGTGTATATATGTGTGTGTATATATACAGATAGATAAAGATGACATTAGAAATATGTACATACACATGAATGTACAGATAAAGACATGTAAAAATATAGAATCAAGGGTACAGATTTTGACAAAAGAATATTTAGAAAAGTGACAAAAGAAATATATAAAAAGATGTCACCCTCTGTATGTTACATGTGACAGTATATATCTAAAGATATGTCACAGTATATATCTAAAGATATGCCACAGTATATATCTAAAGATATTACACAATCTATAGATATGTCACAATATATATCTAAAGATATGTCAAAATATATATCTAAAGATATGTCATAATTTATCTAAAGATGTCACAATATATCTGAAGACACGACAATATATCTAAAGATATATCAGAATTTATATCTATAGATATGCCACATTGTATCTAAAGATATGTCACAATTTATATCTAAAGACATGACAATATATCTGAAGATATGTCACAAACTATATCTAAAGATATGTTACAAGAGAAATGTGGAGAGATGTGACAGTTGTAATATACAGACAGATACTCATGTGACAACAAGTAAAATTACAGACATTGTGTCACAACAGAACTATAATTACACAATGCGACAACAAATACATTTAGATTAGAAACATAGGATAAATAAAATGACACCATCACCAGCTTAAAGACAATCTGAGATGTGAAATTAAACTGACCTAATAATAACTTACTGAAAGTGACATGAAAAATGACTATGTTGTCTAAACAGGATTTAAAAAGTGACAATGCTTTCTATGTCTGACATGAAGAGTGACTATATTTTCTAAAGGCGACATGAAAAATGACTGTGTTATCTAAATGGGATATGAAAAGTGACTACATTTTCTAAATGTGACATGAAAGGTGGATCTGAATGTGATATTAAAAGTGACACTGTCTAGTCTAAATGTGACAGTGTAAGTATGTGTTGTCTAAATGTGATAACCTGCCTAATTCAGTGAGAATTTAAAAATAATTTTAAAACTTAGATTTTACCCAGTGACATTAAAAGCTGTATTTTAATGTGATATTATGAAAAGTGACAATGTTAAGTTTGATCTGCAACTAATTCAGATTTAATATAAATGAATTTAAGTGATACATTAAACTCTAGTCTAATTAGACGATGGTGATTCAAATCTAATACAAGTAAATCACAGTGTGTAGACTAAGATATGTGTAGACTAAGATTTGTGTAGACTAGGTAAGTGAAATTTTACAGTTTAACAGTGTTTGGTGACAAGCACACACATTTCCATACAGACATCCATAAAATTCTTAAACATAGATTCACACAGAGTATGTCTAACCTCTCTTTCCCTTCCTTCCCCTTTCTTTCTCTCTCTCTTCCACACACCCACACACACACACCCACATCCCACAACATACCAACACACATGCCATAACTTAAACATCCACAAATGAATGTAAAACTGTTACTGATAATGAAAGAAAGTATATAAATATTCGTACTGAAATACATCCATAGTTGTATACTTAGTCACTCACACACACACAAACAAAAACCAGATGTAGTAAATTTAATAATATAAGTGTTTTTATTTATTTATTCATTCATTCATTTATTCATTTATTACTTCAGCAGCTGAAAACCTGATTCTCATGTCAACCTTCAAAAAACCTTTCATCTATGTTTAAACTCCCTGCAAGCCCTTAATATTTTAAATAAACAGTTTGACATCAAACTGCATTTTTCACAACACTTAATTACATCACACTATAATCTTTTATTACATAACACAGGTCTGATGTAAACCTCTTTCCACTCACCTGTAGTTAACAAAATTACTACAGGTGTTTGCATTAGCAGGTTAACGAGGTGTCTGAATGTCTTTACTCAGTGTCACCTGTAAAAATGCTTTGATAAGAATTTCACAGAGTACTCACACCTTGCACTTAGATCCACTAACTGACAAAACTGTGACTAATAGCTACTTAATTTACCTGTTGTTAATAGCTACTTTGTTTACCTGTAATGCTGGGGTGTCAATAAACAATCATTTACCTGAGATATGAAGAGGATTGCTTATAGAAGTTGTTTTTATCAAAATGAGGATCCCTTTTTAGCATCAGGGAAGGAATGTTTCTTTAAAAATTCAATCAACCCTGTTTTTACCTTAATGATTATTAAGTGATACACACCTGTAATTTCTATTTAACACTGATAGAAAAGGTGAAATAAGTTCTCTGCCTTCATAAGAGCTACACTTAACATCTTGAGTATCTTTATATTTCTGAGTTCTCCTGCAACTATAGTAACCACTTTTTGGTCATAATAAATTGAGTTTATTACAAAAATTATCTGGTATAATTTATCATAATTCTATCATCTAACACAAACCATCAGTTTGATATCATTCATTTCCAAAATTATTTTAAAATTTTACTAATAGGTACTGTACACCTCCCTCAATAGTGAAGAGATTAACATTTAGCAGAAAAGGATTATTATCTAAACCTTCCCATAAATTGGATAGTACAAACCACAGTTTTGTTAATCTGTATGTTAAAAAATGTTTTTAAAAATCCAAGACCAAAGCAGAACTTCCCATTAAACAGCAGAAACTGAATAAATGAATCTATATTTGTTTAATTATAAATAATTTGCACAAACGATGTTAAAAATGTTGTTATTTCTGAATAATACAATATGAGAAGCAACCATTATGCTGCAACTCCAATGACTTGTTGCTTGTTTTTTTTTTATTAACAGCAAGTGGTCTTTCATTTGCACCTCCTCATAGTTATGAAAAAATACACAATAGAATTTGATTAAGGAGTTGTGATAATTTGGTTGGAATGGGAAATAGTGTAAAATAGTGTGCCTAACATGTTTGATCCCAAAACAGTAAACAGCTGCTATTTAGAGTCCATCACTAAGCTTTCTCATATTTATTAAAGAGTAAATTTTTCTTTCTCCTTTCCCCCCATCCTTCATTCCTAACATTTGCATTCATTCTTTTCTCCTTCCATCCTGCATTCATTCTTTCTTTCTTTTTTTTTTTTTATTTCAGAAGAAACAAAGTTTTCTCCATGTCACAGCAATAAACCAAAAAAAACGTATCTAAAACTTAACTAAGCTTGAACGCAAGATAAACCTTCATTAAGTTAGTCCCAAATTAATCTTTTCTTATCACACCCCACCCACCTCCTTCCCCATCATAAATATCCCTGGGTGGACCCTGTAACCTCCAGAGGTCAGTGGCCACAGCGAAGCCAAGATAAGGAACAGTCCTTCTGGACATTGGTCAACTCACCATGGGGCAGTTTAAATAAAGTCAGACCTCACAAAGATGACTGTAAGTGTTTCCCATCCAGTTAAAAATGACAAAATGAAATATCTTTTTACAAAATAAGATTTAAAATTTTTTTTTTTTTTTTTTTTATTAAAAATTTGGAATAAACATTGTTATGAAATAGGCAGTAATAAGTAATATAAACATTTGAAGTTCAAGTTTATGAAAAATTAACAGAAATCTTAAAAAATAATTAAGGAAATAAAAGATGAATTTTTAAAAAAGAAACAAGAAAGAATATAAAGATATTACTTTGATTTGATTCTAATCAATTTTAAAACATTATTTTTAAAACAAAAAAAAATAAAAGTCTGAAATAAAACAAATCAGTAACATAGAATATCTGCTTTCTGGCCATTTTTTTTTTTTTAAAATTTTGAGCTGAAACAAAAATATCACTTTATTTACATAACCAACGAAATTCAAACAAAATACAAAATGCACAATTTGTATTACAACAACATTTTTTTATATCAATATATTTAACATTTTCAATATATGAACTTGCATAAATAAAGAATAAATATGAACATGCCCATGCTTAAACCACTGTAGAACTACCAGTGTGCACATAAGTCTTGTATATACTGTTATATAATATGATACACTGCAAGCTAAGTATACATCTATATACTGTAAATGTTTATATTAAAACCATCTATGCAGTCTATGCACGGGTATATCTTGTATGTTAAACACATACATGCATATTGTAAATGTATTTAGTGTATCTGTGTTTGTTTACAGGTGTGTGTGTTTTATATATGTATATATATTCACAAAACACACACACATATATATATAATTAACACAGATACATAAATAATCCACTGTTCATCATAGCCAGCTTTCTGTAACAGTAACATATTATTAACTTAATTTGTGAGGTCATGGGTTTGTACCTGGGCCCTAAATAGTACCATGGTATCAGATAATGTGACTTGGTCATGTGACCTTTTGTTGTTACACAGACACCACAACTAACCTTTGCTAATTAAAATAAAGTATCACATGAAGATTTATGGCTATATCGTTTGAACAGTTACCTGTTTTTTTTTTAATTATGTTATTGTTATGGAAATGTACCAGCATACACACACACACCACACACATATAAATGTTATATTCCTAGATTAATCTTTTAAAACTGATATTTTTTATATGATATTGGATGTCTTTATTTTTCATTCTGAAATAAATATTTAATTTACCAAAATAATTATACCTTTATTAAGATTGGAACATTTGATTTTTTATTATTATTATTACCAAAAAATTATTATACCTTTCATCATCATCATCATCATCATCATTATTTCACAATTAGTTTTAATTATTTTTATCTTTCTGTTTTTTTTGTTTTCACAATTAGTTTTTTTGTTTCTTTTTTTTTTTTCTTTTTGTTGATTTATTTCACATTCTCTTTCAAATGAAACAAAAAAAACAAAACTAAATCAAAAATACAAAATATTGTTTTTTTTTTAAATATTAAAAATTAAATCTCTCAAACCAAAACAAAAACCAATATAAAATCTTGCTCTCTAAAATATTTCTTTCCTGAAATTATCTCAGAAATTATCTAGCAAACATTGTTTTTGATTTCTCTGTTGCGATTCCATTAGAAAACAATTTCCTCTACTCATACCAGACTCAGGACTGTAGTGAAACAACAATTCTCCGGAAAGAAGGAATATGCTGGACACATGTTCTCACTTTCAGTCCCTTTTGAGCAGCCCATTATGTAGCAGGAAAAAAAGGTGAGTTTGGAAGTCTTTTGTCTTCACGTCATAAGACATTTGGTATCCATTTTACCTTTGTAGGTCACGGTACCATGTTATTTTGCAAATGTGTGGAAAAGGTTTGGCCAAATATGTTGAATGTAAATGCTCTCTGATTTGATGAATTTGAGGGGGCAAAAGATATATGTTTATTTATTTT
>CM022673.1:10313287-10348287 GCA_012295275.1 Chrysomallon squamiferum | reverse complement strand
ATTTCTTTGGTCTGGATATGTTAAAAGATTATTTACTGATACTGTGTAGGTTTGGGGATAACATGCTAAAGCATGCTAGCTTCTGGGTCAATTCTTTATGCTGGCTAAGTTCAGAAATTTGATTTTTCTGTAATGGCTTGGTTCAGAAATAGATTTTCTGTAATGGCTTGGTTCAGAAATTGATTTTCTATAATGGCTTGGTTCAGAAACTGATTTTCTGTAATGGCTTGGTTCAGAAACTGATTTTCTGTAATGGCTTGGTTCAGAAACTGATTTTCTGTAATGGTTTGGTTCAGAAAATGGCTAAATTTAGCAACTGACTGTAATGGCCAAGTTCAGAAAATGATTTACTATAATTGCTAGGTTTAGAAAATAACTTTCTTTAATGGCTTGGTTCAGAAATTGATTTCTGTAAAGGCTAAAATCAGAAACTGATATTTTATAATGACCAGGTTTAGTTACTCACTTTATAAATTGCTAAGTTTTTTTAACAGCTAGTTCAGAAACTGACTTTCTATAATGACTTGGATTAATGAAAATATCAGTTAGGTCAAAAAAAACAAACTATTAAGTTAAGTTTTGCATTTTGCTGATGTCTATATATTTAGGACACAGTACCTTCTTACTGTCTTTGGATAAATTTGTATAATCATTTCCTGTGCAGAAGAGATTCTAAAGATGCCAGTTCAGATTAACTTAATGTCTGGCTTGGACATAAAACCCCAGCTTCTAGATTAGATGTTTATTAACACATCTGCTTCAAAACAATTTACTCTTTCTAGCAAAATAAAACTTGGAAGCACACAGAGTATTTCAGTAAAATCCATTACCCTGGAAGTAAACACAGAATCACTACAAGTAATTATTATAAAGAAAAAAAAAAAAACCATACTGGATTTCAAAAAATTCAGGGGATGGGTATGCACGATATTAACAAGCACATGTTAATTTGCCCAGTCTGCAGTCAGAAATCAAGAATTTCTCAGGCTCCAAAGGACACAAGAAAGAACTGGTTCTTGCTAAAGTGTGGCCATCATTAATTCATTCAGAGATTAACACGGGAGACTGGAGGACAGTCTAGTGCTGCCAGAAATCTGAATTAACTGTAACAGATTCTTTCCTGAGATGCTTAAGCAGAGACTAAATGCCTCATCCACTTACTCACACAGATCCTCAGTAACATACACACACACACACTTTGAGATGCTTGGTCAGTACCTTCTTAAAGCTATTACTGCAAGGCCTTTGGAAATGTGCATACCTGTAGCTTTGGGGTAACAGTGGGCTTGGTTGGTTGGAAGGTTTTTGCATTATTTTGTTTATTTATCAAGACAATTGAAGTAATCAATGGGGAGTTTTTAACACGTTGTTTATCTGTCAGGTCCTTAGGAACAGATCTGTTTAAAATGTCCAGTCATGAATGATGTTATTGGTAAATCATTTCACGACTGTGCAGGAGAGTGCTTATGTATGTGTGTGTAATTGTTTACTGGTCTATAAATGTGTGTGAATGTTTGTGTGTATGTGTGTGTGTGTGTAATGTGTTTACATATGGTCTATAAACGTCTTGTGTTTATTGAATGTTTGTGTGTATGCATGTATGTGTGTATATGTATTTATGTCCTGTATGAATGTACATATGTTTATTTGTGTATATATTATGCACTCCATATTCTTATACGTGTATTTATCTCATAATTAACATACATTAAATATCCACACATATACTTCAGCCTTGAACAATCAGAAACTGCGTATGTCATTGACACCATTACACTGATAAATGTGTTTACTACAGCAAACAATAATCAATTAAAACAATTGAAATGTCAAGGAAACTGATGTTCTTAAATAGAAAGTTTGTCAAGTGTAGCGAAAAAATAACATGTTTTACATAAGCAAAAAATTATTAAATCATCACTCTTTCTCACATATGTCTGTTGTTCTTTCATATCTCTGATTCTCTCTCTCTCGTATCATTTGCCACTTTAATCTTTCTGCCCTTTTCTTTCTTTCTTTCTTTCTCTCTATATTTCTCTAATTCTCTTGTTTACTCTCTCTCTCACTCGTTAGTTCTCTCATCATGACAGTCTTTCATTATTCTTTCTTTCTCTCAACTCCCCTTCACTCTTACTTTTCTCCCTCCCTCTTTCTCTCTTCATCTTTATCTTTTTCCAGAAGATAACATTTTTATCATCAACTCAGTATGCATTGGTGAAAACCCAGTATAATTAATTACGTAACAGGAACAAAAAAAAATAAAATATTAATAATAAAATTTACAGTTTAAAAAGAAAACGAATCATCAGTTTTGTTTTTCACAGATTTGACAGCATTCATTAGGTGAACATTCCAGTCCAAATTTACTTCCTACAAAACATGCCCCATCTGTTGTTGGGCAAAAAAAAAAAAAAAAAAAAAAAAAGGAAAGGAGAAGAATTCCAATGGGGCAATAACCTTGGCAAAAATATTCCATGTTGTATTTTATTTTTTTATTTTTTTTTTTTATTTTTTATTCAGTTTTTTATTTATCTTTTTATTATTATTATTATTATTTTTTTACATTTATTTATATAGTTATTTATTTATTTTTTTATATTTATTTATTTATATATTTTTTATATATTTCTTTCTTACTTTATTTATTTATAAAATTAAAAGAAATAGCTGAATGATTTCAAGTTTATCATGCTGTCAGAGATGAGTCAGATGAAAGCTTGTACAAATATACATTTTCTTTTTCTTACAGATACAGGATATACAATTTATCTACAAAACTTATTACACTTCACAAGCATTTTAAGTACAGGTGTATAAATGTATGTATATATAAATATATCTATATATATATATATATATACATATATATATGTCATCAAAAAAAATGTGTATATTTATGTATGTATGCATGTGTACACACACACACACACACACAAACACACACACACACACACATACATACATCTATATACATAAAATTTCCAAATGTGTGTTTAATTAATTATTATTATAATAAATATAATAATAAATAATAAACACACATCTGGAAATTTTACAAGGTAATAAACGATACAAAAATAACTGAAAGTATATTCCTGGGTTGTTTTTTCACTTAAGACAAGTTATAGGATTGGCCCCGAAGTTTATCAAACCTGACAAACTTATTCTGGGAAGTGCATACATAAAGAAAACAAAAATATCACTGCTGTTTTTTGTTTCTTTGTTTTTAAAAGTAAGCCTAAAGTGATATTTATTATATGTGAATCCAGCTTTACATGGTTTTTTTTGTTTTT
Organism: Chrysomallon squamiferum; assembly: GCA_012295275.1. Lineage (NCBI taxonomy): Eukaryota > Metazoa > Mollusca > Gastropoda > Neomphalida > Peltospiridae > Chrysomallon > Chrysomallon squamiferum. Next base: position 10,344,994 of record CM022673.1, on the reverse strand, counting down.
TATTCCACGTCAGAAACAAACTAAAAATGTTCAGTGATGCAGTAACCCATGTACAAACATCCCAATGTGCTGAGGGTCTTTTTGTAGGTTTTATTATTATTATTTTCTTAAATAAGAAACTTGGTGATATATCATCATGTATGAACAAAAAAACCACTAACCATATCTGACAGATTTCATCTAAAAACTAAATGTATCATTAAGTCAGTGAGGTAAATAACTCATAAAAAATAAAAAATTATTTTTCCTTTTTATTAATAAATTAAAAGACGTATGATGCACAAATTAGCTTAACTGACAGACTGTCTGAAACTTATTTAGCAAGAAAAAAAATAGGTATATATATATATATATATATATATATATATATATATATATATATATATATATATAAAAATAAAAATAAAAAAAAAATCAAAAAAATCAAATAAAATAAATAAGTAAATAAACAAAACAAAATTATAAAACAATAAAATAAAATAAAATAAAATAGTTAAGGTAACAGTTCATACAAAAATCTCTCTACATGTTTTAACACAGTGAAAGTTCTCAGTCTGCAGTGAATTCCATCTGTTATTTACACAACACAAACCTTCTGGTACAACAACAAACTAAAATAAGATCTGCTGTGTGTTTAGAGTTACTGTATCCTTGTACTGTATGTAGTATAACTCCACAAGATCTCCCATACACCTCAAAAAATGAAGACAAAGTAAGACATAACTTGAGTTTGCTTTTCTTTTGTTTCTTTTTAAAGACAAAGCTAACTTCATGGTTGATCTCTCTCTCTCTCTCTCTCTCTCTCTCTCTCTCTCTCTCTCTCTCTCTCTCTCTCTCTCTCTGCACTCACAGTATCTCATATTTCTTTTTCTCTTTAAAACATTATAATTATCTGATTCTCTCTTTCTCCATCTATATCTCTCTCTCTTTACACACACACACACACTTTCACTTAAACTGTAAATATATAAAATTAGCATCCCCTGTCTTCTGTAAACACAGCGAGTATCGTAAACTGTAACACTTACACTTGTATATAAAATCAACACTTGGAGGCAGCAGCCTTCTTCAGATTACTTAATGAAAAAAAGTAGAAAAACATCTACACAAATATATGTCACGATAAGAACCTGTTATTTTTGGCACAACACACCACTGTGTAAGCCATAGGACCAGATATTTCGGTATTTAGATGGTGCAGTATGGAACGAACTAACGGCATTTCAGTTGTTGTGGTATAGAATGAACTAATGATATTTAGTTGTCGTCATCTGAAACCATCTGTATGGCATTTAGTTATTATACAGAACCAGATGACGGTATTTAGCTAATTATTACAACACAGAATGCGGTATTTCACTGGTTATTTCGGTGTGGAACAATTATATGATTTTTAATTAGTATTTATGGTATTGGACTGTTTTTAATTAGTTTCCATGGTACTGAAGCATTAGATGTTATGGTAGGGAACAAATATATGGTATTTAATTATTATTTGTGGCACTGAAGTACTATACAGTATTTAAAAAGGTGTTATGATATGGAATTATAACATGATATTTAACTACTTATGGTATTGAATACATATTGTATTTAACTAGTTATAATGTTTACAGTGTGATATTTCACTAGTTATTATGATATTTAATTAGTCTTTAATGCACTGAAGTACCGTACAGAATTTAATTTTTATGGTATGGAACAATTATATGGTCGTTCATTAGTTACTTAATACCATATTATAGTATTTGACTAATTGTTATGGTGGAATTTTATTTTTGGTATGAAATAATACAGAACATTATATGGCATGGAACTGTAACTCATCTTAATGGACCAGTTATATAATAAATTATTAATATGGTATGGACCAAGTTTTATGGTATATATAAATCACTTTTATGGTATGCTGTAACCAGTCTGAAACCAGTAAAAATAACCAAAATGAAACCATCAGTTATATACAGTGCAAGTAATTATGGCATGAAACTAGTTATTATGTTCATGTAAATAAAATTATAAAGGGTATGAAATCTGGTTCATGTATATGTAACATGGTTCATGGTATGTAACAAGTTTTTATGTCTATGTAACTAATTATTATGGGTATGAATATGTTTCATGGTATGGTACTAGTTATTATGATTCTGTAACTAATGGCGATGGTATGAAATCTGGTTCATGTTATGTAACAAGTTGTTATGCAAATGTAACTAATGATAACTGTATGAAATTTGGATAATATTATCACTGTTATGGATGGAACAAGACATACAGAATTGAAGATAACACTATGGAACATATGATGTGTTATAAAAAAAAATCTTGAACAGTACTAAACACATTGTGACATTGTTGTGTACAGATGATTTTTGAGATGATAAAAAATGAGTAGAGTATTTACCACTTTAATAGACACACCAGTTATGGAGCACTGGTTGGAATGCGAAACTGTTTAATAAATGAATTTAGTAATGTGACTAGTTATGTCCCCTTATGTCTCCCTAACTCGTGTCAAGTTATGTTCAATAATGTATTTTCGGTACTAGTTATGTATCCTTGTTGATGCGACTGTCTCCCCTAACTCATGTCTAGTTATGCCCCCTACTTGTGTCTCTGAATAGGTGCATCTCACCTGTTTTGCAAGGTGCAAATTCCTCTGGTGAAGTCGTGGATGCTTTTGAAAGAAAGCATTTTCCCACAGGCTCTCGTTTGTCGTATGTGTTGGAGAAGTAGACATATCTTGGAGCACAGGCCTGGAATAAAAATATAAAAAAGTATTAAACATATAATGATATATATATATTTATTAAAAAAGAAGGCTAAACTTGAAATAATATTAACAAAGCTGTATCATGAAATACTAAATGCTGTTTGGATTGGGAAAAAAATTCAAATTCAAACTGACCATATTTAAGAACTCCTAAATCTTATCTTTCTTTCTTTTTTTTTTTTTTTTTTAGCATATATTGATCAGATACTCAATTTTTCAAAATATTACACCATAGAAATAGTAGCTAGAATTAATTATTTAAAAAAAGGACTCATATGTTGCCATTCAATATAATACACTGATCACAGCTTCAAAATACTAAACTACAAAGTGAATGGTTTGAAAGGAACAATAACACAAAGGAACATTGATCCTCAAAATCCTTTCACAAAGCCATGTCCTTATGCTGCCATATAATACTACATATTGGGTATTATGGTTAGATTGGGAAATAATGTAGATGGATACTGGTCCAGAAAATCCTTTAAAAAAAATGCAGAGACCCTTATGTTGCCATCAAAATTGCATGACGATGATGGAAAAGAAATAATGCAGAAACCGTTATGATGTCATTCAGTACTGCAACAGATACAGTTTCTGTAATATCTTTTATTCTTGAAAGAGTAAGATAATGCAACAGTTGGGTAAAGAAATCAATTAAATGCACTGAAAGCTTCCAGGCTCTGAATAAAAAAGCAAATTGTTACCAGCACCATATGTCAGCTTTCATTTGTCTATCTCTGTTCACATGTCATATTTGTCCAGTTTTCAATGTCAGAAGTTGAAAAATTGTATTAGTATAACTTGTTCTTTCCCTATACACAAACTATAGTCTGTAGAGTCCAGTTTTGAATGAAAGAATAAAAAATATTGTATCGACATTAATTTTTTCTTTTTTTTTTTTTTTTTTTTTATAAACTTTTCTCAAATGGTTTAAATTTCAAGTAACAGAATAAAAATATTACTTTACTATTAATCTTTTTTCTCTCTCTCAGATTCCTTTGATGTTGATCTGATTGTGGGTGACAGAATGGCTGTATTATGTCACCGTCAATTCTTGTTCTTTACTCAAAGTCTAAGTCATGTGAGTCCAGTTTTAAATAATGTAACATAAACTTTATGCAGTTTTCTTTCCTAACACTTAGATTGTCAGAAGTTGAAATGTTCAAAAATGTATAAAACTAAAGCATTATGTCTTCGTTAATTTAAGTTGTTTTTTTACCAATTCACAAAGTCTGAACAGAAATATTATTCTAGTTTTAATATTTCTTCTTCTTCGCACAAACAAAAATTGACAAGGTGACTTTTAAAATTCTGAATAAAAACATTATGTCTGTATTAACCTTTGTTCCCCTCTATTTCTTAGACACTGAACAGAAATATAATGCTAGTGTTAATTCTTCTTTTTTTTTTTTCCTCAAACCAAACTGAACAGTCCTTTTCGAAAAATCTGAATAAAAACATTATGTCTGCATTAACAGTGTTTTTCCCAGTTCACAGACTTTGAACAGAAATATTATGGTAGTATTAATATGTTCTTACTCTTTATGCAAACTGCAGTCAATAGGGTCCTCTTTGGACTGATGGAAGGAAAATGTCACTGACTGAAGAAGCCATTTTTCCAGTCAACAGGGGAGAAATTTATCATCAGAAAAGGTTATTGATTTGACTGCTGAGACAAATATTTTTGAAGCAGTGAAAGAGCTGGATGTTTTATTGCAAGATGTCCTGGGACGTTCTTGTCAAATAAACATTATTGACTTTGACTCGTTTCAGATTTATTGGAGAAATGAGAAATGGCAATGGAAAAAAAATCTGTGGAATGTCTTTTATTTTTATTTATATTGTTTGTTTTGTTTTATTTTATTTGTTATTTTATTTAATTTTATTTTTTATGTTTGTTTTGTTTGTTTTTTTTTAAATTATATTTTATTATTTCATTTCATTTAAATATATTTATTTATTTATTTAGATAATAAATAAAATAAAATAAAATTAAATTAAATTAATTCATTCAATCATTTTAAAATTCTTTTAGCTTTTAATAACTTTTATTTATTTCTCTGTTTTCTGTATGTATCCATTTACTACAGCATATTATTTGTACATATAAATTATGATGTATTTCAGTACTTTGTATCAGCAATAAATTATTAATGATATTTTACCATTTTTGTTGTCTGTCAAAAATATTACTCCATGATGACTGTATTAGAAAAGAAAAAACTGCTGGCAAACAGAAAGAAAATTTTTATATGTACTTTCCAGTGGAGAGTAAAGTACACACGATAGCTTTTGAAAACCAGTGAAGAGTTCAGATTGGAACGGGAAACTGAAAAAAAGCACCTCAAAAGGGAAACCTTCTGTTACAGACCAACACCCTGATACTTATTTCTCGATGTTACATGCTTATTTTATTTGTTTGTTGTATTATTTGTCTAAATATTTCCGTATTTCACAAAAACACTGATAAAAGTAAGTTTGAAAATATATTATGACACATATCCATGCTGACAAGGGCTTATTCATTTTAAACAAAAATATTTATTTAACCTACAAAAATACCATCTGTTCTAACACAACAAGAATTCACATATATCTTAAATCTTTCTAAAGAAAAAAAAGTAAAAAAAGAAGAAAAAAAAAAAAAAACATTTCAAAAAGGGGAGAGGGGGAGTGCTTTTGGAAATTCCTGAAATTGTCTGGCAAGTTAGTTTATGCTATAAAAATAAATACAAAAATACTTTTCAGTACAGTCATCATTCTAGACAAAATACAGAAATCAAAAAAAAATTTTTTTTTTTTTTATAAAATATCTAATCTATGAATATGTAAGACGTGTTTCTGATACTTAAATGTAATGATATTCGACCACAAGCGCTTTTGTGGCATGAAGTTTCTTTTTCAGCCAGAATCTGGATAAATAATCAGCTCATGTTTCGTGCTATGAAATAATAATAAAAGAAAATAATAATAGCCCCAGACATTGTGCATCTTAAATTAAAGAAATTGGGCTACTGTGAGATACTGAAGTTTAAAATACAGCACAGATGAAACTATTGATGTATTTCACTGCAGAAGTAACATACCATTATTTAGGATTCTTTAGATAATAATAGCATAATGATGGTAATGATAATAACAAAAAAGATGAAGAAAGTGAAGAAAGATGATGATGATAAATTAACGCTGATAAGGAAAATGTTAATGACATGAAGAAGAAGAAGAAGAAGACAGAAAGAAGAAAGAAGAAAGAAAGAAGAAAAAAGTAGATGATGAGAATAACAGTATTAACAAAGATAAATGAGATAATGATATAATAACTAGTAGAAAAAAAAAGATGATGATAATGAGAAACAACAACACAATGATGATGATAAAATTAATAAACTGATAATAATAATAGGAAGAAGAAGAAGAAAGATAGATAATAATCATGTAAAGGAATAACAATAATATAATAATGATAATGATGATGAAAAATTAATATTGATGACAGAAGTTGATGATAATGATAAATCAATGTTGATGATAAAACTAATAAATTAATTAGGACAATGATAATAATAGTAATAAGAAGAAAAAGAAGCAGAGATGAGGGTGACCATGTTTATGATGATGATGATGATAAAATAAATGACAAAAGTGATAAACTGATGAATAATAATAATAAAGTGATAATTGTGATGATTATTACATTTCTCCTACTATAACTACTTCAACAACAACAACCATCACCACCACCACCACCACCACCACTACTACTATTACCATCAAACACCTTACTACAACTATTTCTACTATAATTACTATTGCTACAACTGTTACTACTACTACTACAATCATAGCCACTATTACTACCACCACCATCATTGCTACTAGTACTACCACCACTGTTACTTCTGTTAAAAATATCTAGCTTAAAACTTAGTTTATTCTCTAAAAGTCAAACCTATTACACGGTATTTTTGATCTAATATGAAATATAATACATATGGTATATATACTGTGTACTAGATAACCTAGCATGTAATACTGTAATATATGCAATATGTAACAAATAATGTCTAACCTATGATGAATGCTGAAAGCATTATGAAAAATACTTGGCAAAGTCACAAAAAAAAAAAAAAAAAAAAAAAAAAAAAAAAAAAAAAGAAATGAAGGAGAAGAAATAAAAAAAAAAAAAAAAAAAAAAAGAGACAGAGATAAAAGAAAACAGAAAAAATTAAAATAGAAATTATCCATGTTCTGTTTGCCAAAGCATGAAGGCAGAAATTTAAAAAAAAGAAAAGAAAAAAAGTTTAAACAGTATAACAAAATGATTCATTAAGAAGAGTTTAACATAACCTGTAACATAAATCTCTTGGTTTTAAAATTTATGAAAAACAAAACAATACATGATGCTAAATTACTGACAATTCTAAACAGTATACCTCTCTTTATTACGGACAAATATACCTCTGTAATGTGGACACATATACCTCTGTATTAGAGACACAAACATTTAAACAAATATCTATACATTATGGGAATAACTGAAAACAATATGGGCATATTCTGTGAATTATAAACCTATATACTTGTTCAAAAACAAAAACATATCTATATAGTATGGGTATAACTGAAAGCAGTATGGTTTTAACTTTAAAAAAAAAAACATACCTATGTAATATTATATAAGTGAAAACAATATGCCAGTCTAATATGGACACACTACAATAAACTATGTATATGTATTATGGACACAGAACTATAAACTATGAACTATGTATATGACAGAGATGACAGAATGAATTATAAAACCCTGGACATTTCTTCACATTACCATTTTAGTCCGTTGTGTCAAGTCACTTTATAACCTGTGCATTATGGACAATTCACCTGAATATTATGAACAATAACCCTGATTACTATGGGTACTCTACCTGTATAGTAAGGACAGTCTACCTGTTTACAATTGATAATTTATTTGCATATTATGGACAACATACTTATATAGTGTAGACAATGTACCTGAGTATTATGGACAATAGCTGTTCACTAAAGACAACAAATACCCATATACTGATGCACTAGTTTATTAAGGACAAACAAACCAATGCATTACGGACAAATTACCTGTCTGTAATTGACAGACAACCTGTGTATTACGGACAAATTACCTGTCTATTAAGGACAGATTACTTGTACATTCTGGACAAGCTTCTTGAGCAGAGCTGCAGACAGACAAGTCTGGGGTCATCTCCAAGGTCAACAGTGGGCCGTCAGATAAAGTGGTGTTAATTACCACAGAGGTCAGAGGTCAGTTTGTACAGCTGCTGGTTGTCTTACATCAAAGTTTGTTATCTGAAGTCTTCAGGCCAGGAGCTCTGACTTGACAAACACACGCAGTGTATGTGTGTGTGTGTGTGTGTGTGTGTGTGTGTGTAGCCTACCAAAATAGACAGTGAAGACATTAATCAGAATTACTTCAGCAGTTTCTAGTTTTTCTCGTTTGGGAACTTTTGTGGAGTTATTTATTTTATTTTAATTTTTAAATCTTTTAAAAAAAAAATTTGTTTTGGAGGGAGGTTTAGTTGTTTTCTGTTTTGTTCTGATTTTTTTTTTTATTATTTTTTATTATTTTTTTACTTGGTTGTTTTTTCTGTGGGATATTTTGGGGGTGGGGAGAGGGATTCTGTAAAGTAAAAAACCAAGAAAAAAATTGAAAAAAATGTCTGCCTTGAACTCAATTTTTAGCATATTTGTCTACAGAACTTTAAGTTGAATATTTTTTATTTTGTTTATTATTTTTAAACTAATTTCTGCAATACACAAACACTGTACTTATTCCTTTTTATTTTAAAATCTTACTTAATACATAACTTAAATGCGAGTATAAAATCTTTATCCCAGTAATTTTGACAATTTCACTTCTGGAATACTTTTATCCTTCAACAAAATGTTACTGAAATCAATATCTGTTTTTAAGAATTTTAAAAAAGGTTAAAACTTTTTCTTCAAAACTCTTTGTGAGCCATATGTGAGAATTTTTCAAAACAGCTAACAAATGTCACCAGTGAAACAGATCTGTTGTTTTAGAACAAAAACGTATCTGATTTTCAAACCTTTCTGTTACATCACATCTCAACATGTGGTTTGTGCTTTAAAGTAAAAAAAAAAAAAAAAAAAAATGAAGTCTTCTGACTTGGACCTTTTGAGGCTTTGTTAATTTTCTTTTACAATTTCATTATTTATTTAATATTATTTATTTATTTATTTATTTGTGGATTTTATTTTTTTATTCTTTATTTTGCTTCAACAGAAAATTTAATAGCTTGATTAAATGATTAGAAAAAAAAAAAAAAAAAATAAAATAAAAATAAAAAGTGAATTAAAGATTTAAGCAACTAAATAATTTATAATAGTATTAACAATGTTTGATATTATTGATTTCTTTTTCTTAGCCAACCACAGATCCACATACAAATAAAACAAATATGTACAAAACAGTACAATAATATTACTAACAATAATTTTTCTTCTTCTGTCATTTTTCTTGTTTTTTAAAAATGAAAAAATGAAATTTTCGTTTTTCTTTCTATTTACAAGTGCACATCTGCGAAAGTCAACTGTATAAGCATGTCAGTGTTTTTTGGAAAATTATCGCAAAATCTGCCACACCCTCGGAATGAAATATATCTGGAATACTCACACCCAGGGCCATATCAACATTATTGTACACTGAGACTATTGACATTGGATCTGTGTCACACTGCTTTGAACTGATATACAGTGTGTAACCGTTATAACGGAAACTTTCGTTTCATCTCTGGTATATGTGTGTACAATGTGTAACTCTGTGTAACAGGAAAGATTTTAATTTTATTTACATTTGCGTGAGAGGTATCGGGTTTCTTCCCTCACAAAAACACCCTCACAGGAAGAATTCTTTTCATCTTTCTGTCTGGCCAGCAGATTCTGTTGATGATGAAGTGAAAACATTGGCCTGGGGCTCATAGTCATTCTGTTCAGTGTGTGGGCTGTGGTTTGAGGTCTGTGTTAGCCTCAGGCTTGTAGGATCAAATCTCAACTAATCCCTATGGGATTCTAACTTTTTATTTTTATTTTTTATTTTTCCTTTTTCTATACCATTCAGTGGTCATGATGCATGATGGTTCATAGGATCAAACCTGAGCACATTCCTTATATTATTACTTTTATTTCTACTTTTTATAATGTTATTTACAGATCATAAGGCACACTACTGCATTGAATCAAACCTCCGTTTAGCTACTATTTAAAAATATAGTTATTATTACTAGTCATGAGGTATGATAGTTTGAAGGATCAAATATTAGTGCTACCCATTGGGCTATATTTTTTAACTAATACACTTTCTAACTCTCTAAGACATTAACACTAAATATTATGAAAAAAGCAGATAGCTCAGTTTTTAACACACTAACATTCCAACTAAAACTAAATATAATATGTTAAAATAACTCTGAAAGTTGACTGACAACTGTAATACTCAAGGTCACTGACATACTAACACTGATAATCTCTAACAAACTAACTCTCTAACACATGATAACAGCTTACTAACCAGAATGACTCCATTTTCTCCAGAGCTCTTCACAGTGGCACCAAGCCATTGTCCTGATTTATCTTCAGTGTCTGTGTGACGCTGTGTTTCAGGCTTCCATATTATATTGTTACCTGGAACAGCACAGACAACATCATTATCACAGTCACATGCATTATTTTATATTCCTTATTGTAATGGAAATATGAAATATTCTGTATCCACAGTATATTTACCTAGAACACAGAAAACATCATTATCAGAGTAATATACATTATTTTATATTTACTGAATACTGTTGCCTAGAACACAGAAAACATTACATTACTTTATATCCATTGTACAGTTATTATAATAATTTTTTTATAGAAATACACATTTATGTATTATCTATTGGACAATTATTGTAATGGAAATATCATATAAATATAACAAGTATAATGTCAATATAATAGATATTATTTACAGTTATTGTAATGTGCACATATATTATTTATATCTATTGTTAATATAACACGTTATTTTTATCCATTCTAAAATTATTATCCTAACATCTTATACACATATTATTTGTATGTTGTACCACTGACAAGTATAATGTCATCACGAGATATTATTTACAACCATTGTATAACTATTGTAATTCAAAGTGCTATATATAACATATTTGTATCAACTGTACAATTATTATGATAATAAAAACACATTTATATTGTGTAATTATAACGATATGCTAAAAGAAACACATTATTTATATTCACTGTATAATTCTTAAAATAATGTGTTAATATAAACACATATTATTTATATCCATTGCAGAATTATTTTAATAAAAACACATTTATATTGCACAGTTATAATGATGCATTAACAGAAATAAATTATTTATATCTACTGTAGAATTATTACACCCCAGAGTACCATGTAATTAAAACATATGTTCCATCATTTAACACACAATACTTTATTTTCAGGGCTGCTGTTTAATATTCATTTTATTCATATTCATATCAATGATAAAATTAGGTAAGAAAATAACAAAACAATAATGATAATTTAAAGTTATTCAATTTTATAAATGATAACGAGCATTAAATTTTCTTACCTGTTTGATCAAAAGGTATTTCTTGACAATAATTTTTTTTATCTATTCTACACCTGTAAACTGCTCCACCCTTTTTAACACCTGGCTGGGAGGTCTGAGCTTGTGGCGCTCCAATCAACAACCTGAAAAATACATGGGTAACATTTTAATTATTATTATAATTTTTATAATGTAAAAATTATCATAAATACAGGTATTATTTTAATTAGCATTATTATAATTGTTATAATCTAAAATAATCATAAATGTAGGAGGCACTATTTTGTCTAGTTTTATTCTAACCAGAAAATATTAACGATAGATATTTAACTGGTCTTATTCATCATTATACAATCTGGAATAATATGTTTAGGTAATGTAACAATTTATTTCACTATCTCTTTTCTAATTATAAATGGTAATAGGAATATTCTAACTATCTGGCAGACAATGTCAAATAGGAATATTCTAACTATCTGGCAGACAATGTCAAATAGGAGTATCCTAACTATCTGGTAGACAATGTCACAAGCCATTAGATGACAGTATATTTTAATTTAATACTGTGTATTGTCATTTGACATTTCTGTAGTCAAATGCACATTTAACATTACTAAGTCATATTTTATCAGTATAATTATAATAATGTTTTTAAAAAATAATTAATGTAGATAAAAAGAGGTACTTTAAGTTAGCAATAATAATACTGTTGTCATCTGATATTAAAGATAATAACTGCTACATACAAGTAAAACTAATGTTATTTATTTTGTGCCTGTGTTTTTCCCTTCTTCCCCATCATCTATCTCCCCTCTTATTCTTGCTCTCTCTCTCTTTCTTCCCTTTCTCTTTCACTCAATCTCCCTCTCTCCCCACTCTCTTTCTCTCTCACACATTTTATCCTTCTTTCATTTCCACACATACATAAATACAGTGATGCATACATCCATATATGCATACATTCTTAGATACATACATTCATAGGTATATACATGCATATACACACACACACACACTCACACACACATCTTATATATTCTTCTGTATTAATAAAGTAGCATGTAAAATCTAAAGGACATTATTTCTTTTTTTATTAGTGTTTACATATCACTTCTGTTTAATTCAGCTCATTCAAACAGGACAGGAACAGGGTCTTTAGATAGCTTCCTATCAGGAAGTTCTTAGTCTGCAGTGTAATATACATACATATATCACACACAAATAGGTCACATATTTTATACATTACATATACACATGAAACAAACACAAAAGCATGAGATGAGACATTTACCAAAACAAAGATGTTGATATTCATGCATGTTTATAGTTGTATTTTCATAAATTAAATACATACATACATATAACCATACACACAGACACACACACACACAGTCACATATACATACATATATATGTATATAAATACATTATAATTAAATATTTTGTACATGCATACATACACAAACACACAGAACATATGTACTTATATACATACAGGCAACATATATACACACTACATACATACATACATACATATATATATATACATATTCATACACACATACATGCATGCATACACATACATACATGCCACATATACACACACACATATGTACATATAAACACAAATTAAATACACAATACACGGCCATATACACATACACACATGTATACAAACATATGTATACATATGCATATAAATGATTATACATAAAACAAATATATGTAGTACACACACACACACACACACACACACACAAATCTAAAACACCCACACATATGATGCAATCGACACATAGTGTTTCAAATCTTTGTCTCATTAATTAACTACTTAAGAAAAAAAAAAGTAGTTCTTTGTAATCTGAAACAGAACTTTCAAGTGGTTTGTTGGTATAGCCTCTATATCCTTTTCAGTTCACACTGTATTAAAACATACATAGATTTGCTATTAGTTATGTAACAATAGCAAATCAAGCCAAGAGATCTGAATTATCCTTTATCACAGTGACCTAGTAAAGTTTCAGTTTCTTTCAGAAAGTCTTCCTGTACAAATAAGAATTTAATACATTTGTCATGGATGATGAGCCTCCTGTAGATGTAGACATACATTTTTGGGGGATTATTTTATTTGGAGTATGTGTTAGTTTTATGTATCTGTATATTTTGTCTCCTTTTTTATATATCTGTCTTTCTGTGTGTATATATCTTTGTGAGTATGTAGCTATGTGACTGAATAAAAAAAGAAAAAACAAACACACATACATACATGTGTATGTATGTATATATGTGTGCATATGTATATATATTTATAGAGAGAGAGAGAGAAAGATTGATATTCATAAACATACACACAAATAGACACTTTGTACCTATATACATATGCACACATTATATACACATTTATATGCTTTAAAAGGAAAATAATATGTTAAAAAACTCTGCATGATCACATAACAAGAGTATTACACAGTGTTAAATATCTCTGACCTGCGAGATACTACAAGTATCACACAAGCTGTGTGCATATATTTACACGGAAGGTTTGACTATGTCATGTCAGTTCACTAATGAATAACTCTGTGAGATGTACACCAAACAGACTACTGTGACATTTGTTCAGGGTCACAGCATCAACATCCTTGCAACGTCATCATCAGAGTTTAAGTAAATGAAAAAAGAAAAAAAAAAAAAAAGGAGAAGAGAATGAATTGACAGGTGCTCCACATTTTTGTGTGGAATTTAAATTAGGAAAGTGTGGAATTACTTGCACAAGGCCAGGGATGATGTTTATTTAGTGGTGATGTGGGAAATGGTATTAGTGATGGTACTACTAATCAAAGGACACTTTGAAGTACATAGATACTGACAATGACACCAGAGAAGAAGAAAAATGTTTTGCTGCATAAGGGGAAATGTTTACATCTCAGAAATATGTGATTATTAAACACTAAATAGGTTATTTTTTAATATAATAATAATAATTTTTTATACACACATACCAACACAACATAAACACACAATTACTCAATAAATTATATTCTGTGAAAAAATAAATTATATTCTGTAAAATCACACCTAACATATGTAAATAGAACACTTCTTATTTCCCTCTCTACAAATCCACTACAAAATAACACCTCCTAATTTTAGAACCATCCAATATAGTAGTTACATCATGCTAATATTTAACAAATCTGGCTTCAAAATCCATTCTCAATCTGAAACCCACATCTGCAAAAATGGACGGACTTCTAAACACTTCTGCACAAAGGTTTGTGTGTAAATGGCAAAGTGTATGATGAAAATACAAAACTTTTCTTTCCCCAGCCTACTGACCCAGTAAATTTCTCAAACCTGTTTCAGCAGAAAAAAAAAAAAAAAAAAAAATGGAAGTACTTTGATAACAAGTAAGTATGGGAAGTTATTAATGATGTTGTGAAGATTGGATTACATTTGTGATTTTCAGTTTTCCTGCTTTCTGTTCAGTGTTGAACAAATTGATTGTTTTCACTGGCTAATAAATTTGTATGAGCTATCCCAGTGTGCTTTGCACCACAGTAAATTTTACTTGCACTGATAATTTATGTATATTTTAACATGACAAATTAATGTAGTTACTGGGACATGCCAGTATGACACAAAAAGCCTCTGTGCACAAAAAAACGTTTTGTTTTAATTTTTCTTTCTTTGTTATCTAGTCATTTAGTTAATAATAATAATAAAAATAATAATAATAATAATAATAATAAAAAGAAGAAGAAGAAGAGCACTAATTATATTCAACAAATAATAAATTGTTAATAAATAAAATAATTAAATATATAAATAAAATGAAAAAAAAAAAACATTTTTTTTTTTTTAAACTATATTACTCATATAAATACACAATTCAAAATTAAATTCAAACAAAAAACAAACGAAATTTATCGTGTCCATATTTTAAATGTTTCAGTAGGTCAGTCTCCCTCCCATAGACGAGTAACCACCACACAAAGTGAACAGTTATCTCAAGTTTTACCTTCACTTTTAACCAATTACCGCTAACAAAAAAAAAAAAAAAAAAAAAAAAGTAGAGCGAGAGAGAAAACTATAGAAATTGGTGTAGGTTTTCTTTCTAAATCACGAGCCTCACCAGGCACATGTTCAACCATCGGTACAACCTCACCTAAATACGTGATTTTGTGTGACCCAGATTACATGCACTGCACGCGTAAATCATGTTACGCGATTACCTTGTGAAATAGAGTACGTATCTTTGGCATGTTGAACGAGTGGCCAGTCGTTTAGGAGTTCTTCGGCGATAAATTTAAAACTTTATCGGATTCACCATTTTTTTTTTTTTTTTTTTTTTTTTTTCTCCCCCAAACCAGATATGGCATCTGTCTGCGATTCTACAGTAAACCCCTATACTCAGTCTAGTTTTTAATTTTAATCGGCGTTAACTGCCGACAATCATATAGTTAGATCTTCGTTTATACCTAATACATTTAAACCGGATGACATTTTATTTAAGATAATAATTAAAATTAAAATAATAATAATATTTTGACATTTGATGTATTTGTGCATATTATTTCATAGATAATAAATGTTATGTAATTAATTATTAAATATAATGCACCATTTTATTTTCTTCTTCTTCTTTTTTTAAAATTAACATTTTCGGTTACTATAACTGGTTTGATGATTGTAATGCACGTTCATTTCACGCTAGTTCGTTTAATACTGATATCCTGCGTTATAACATTGCGCTTTTATTTCATTCGTATACCAGAGGACATTAACCTTTCTAATGAAAGTTTGGTATGTCGCCATGACCTTCGTATTTTAAATGCATTTTTTATATTTAATATTTATGTTAAATTCCATTCATAACTTTAACGAATGCTATACAGTTATGTGTATAACCATATTATGAATAAAAGCTATTATTATTATTATTATTATTATTATTATTATAGTCCTTGTTAGTGTTATCATCATAAATATCGTAATTATATTTAATGTTATGCTTTCATTATTGGAACTACTACTATAACTACTACTACTACTACTACTACTACAATTATTATTGTTAGTATTATTATCAGAATTATTTTAATTATAACTAATACATGTAGTGTTGTTGTTAATTTACAACCAGTTAAATATTAGCTTCGCCGATGTTGTAGTGTACGTGGTGGTTGCGGTGGTTGACTGATGGAAATGTTATCTGTGCCTCGCAAAGAGCAATGACAGGTGTAGAGAAGTTTTGAGAAATAAATAAAGATAAAATGGCGAAGTTAAAAACTGGCGAACTCTCAAATTCCTCTCTTACACCGACTTCCTGCTTTTCAGCTCAGATTCAATTATTTATATATCCAAATCTGTGTACCTTGTTCTCTCTCTCTCTCTCTCTCTCTCTCTCTCTCTCTCTCTCTCTCTCTCTCTCTCTCTCTCTCTCTCTCTCTCTCTCTCTTGTATTTTTTAAATCAGGCGAACTAAACGTGTAGTTTGGTTATTGTATATAAATTTTACAAATTCAAATTTCGTGATTACGCACGTTAACAGGTAAACGTCTGTTTTAACAGTCTGTATAAACTGTATTTTGAATGTATGACTTATTAAGATGTTATTTATTATTATCGTTAATAATAATACTAATAATAATAATTGTTAATACGGCTCTGTTTTCGTTCAGTTTTCATTTCTTCACTTTTTCTGTTTAAACTTTTATTTTAATAATTTATACTGACAAATATACAATTTGTGTACTCGTTCTTGCTATCTTCATGTATTTTTCCATTTAATTTCCTGTTTTAACAATTAATATTTTGCAAACTGAGAATTTCGAAATTGTACTCTTCACTGAAAACAAATAATTAGTGTGTGCGCGTGTTAATTAGACATGTCTCATATTCCTACATATGCTGTGCTGTCTGTTTACATAGCGTTGGCTGTTTGTACGGAAACCGGTTATTAATCTCGTTCTTCGTCACCCATCTTAGAAAATCGTGAATCGCTCTCTGTTTATAATGTCGGACAAACTAAGATATACTCATCAGTTATTTAACACGTACATTCAGCGGCTGAATGTTCATGTACGACTGGCATGGGTTGAAATCCCGCGCATCCAAGAGCGTGTGTCCAAGACAGGAATATCTGTAACTAACGAGCTTAGTTCAAAAGGATTTATGAATCGTTTAAATCAGGGGTTTTCAAACTTTTTGACTTGCGGACCCCTTTATATTTCAGGCTTTACCTTAGGGACCCCCTTATAAACGCTTATGAAATTTATAATAAATATTTGCTTAAAATAACATATATTTTTACATTTAATGTTTTAATCGATGGTACTTTTAGGATATATTACAAAATTATTTACCTGTTATTTCATGCGCTCACATTTACAAATATAAGAAAAAAGATTTCGATTAAAAAACATATATAAAATCAAACTGCCCATAAAAAGTATTCGCTGTCCACGGACTTGTACTTGCGGACCCCCTGTGGTCCGCGGACCACAGTTTGAAAACCCCTGGTTTAAATTACCCCAGTGCATAAAAAGCCCATAAACCAAACGATATGGTATTATGGCTTACGTACGGTGGTGGAAACAAAAAAAATTACTAGGAAAAAGAGGAGATGCGTTTGGGTGGAAATAATGGGCGGTAGCATCATGGAGGGTGGCTGAAGGGAGGTCTCTTTGTAGATGGTCTGGACGCCACGTGATGACCACGGGGTCCCTGTCTGTAACGTGCTGCAGCCGTTTCAGCTGGCGATGTCCAATAATTAGTCGAAGGTGGATGGGTACATGTGTTTCTAGGAGCAGTAGGGCGAAGGAGTTTTGGGGGAAATTAACCTAAAATAGTGGAACACAGATTCACGAATTAACGGCTTATCGATAAATGTCGCTATTAA
This sequence comes from Chrysomallon squamiferum, assembly GCA_012295275.1. Lineage (NCBI taxonomy): Eukaryota > Metazoa > Mollusca > Gastropoda > Neomphalida > Peltospiridae > Chrysomallon > Chrysomallon squamiferum. Next base: position 10,326,667 of record CM022673.1, on the reverse strand, counting down.
CTTAATATATTATTATTATTACTACTACTACTACTACTACTACTACTACTACTACTACTACTACTACTACTACTACTACTACTACTACTACTACTACTACTATTATTATTATTATTATTATTTGACACTAAATTGCTGTTTCTCTGAAGTCTTGACATATACGTGTTAACTGTAAGGAATCTTTTATACGCACCATTCCCATACACCGGAAAACACATACCTTGGCTAAACCATTTAATAATTATTAAAACTCAAAGCTTACACTATATATATATATATCTGTTCTACCAAAGAAGAAATTTATATACAGTCTCCTTCACAAGTACGAACTAATATAAAGCGTTAGATTAACGAGACGCACAGCAATGGTTGGAACGAGAAATTACATAATAGACATAACACGGACCTGTTATGCTTAATGAAATCACACTGCAAGCTACCAGCTACTACTTAACTAAACTTAATTTGTTACTAATAATAAGGAAACAATGTTTTAGTTTAACTTCCTGCCAAATATCCCAAATTGTTACACGATGTGTTACTTAGCTGAAAAATCTTGTTCAGTTACTGATGTACAAATATAATTAATTTCAAATATCTGTTTTAGATTGTTGTTTCCTTACGTAAATATGAGCAGATTCTAAAAATAAAATAAATTAAATTCAGGAATCTCTCTCTCTCTCTCTCTCTCTCTCTCTCTCTCTCTCTCTCTCTCTCTCTCTCTCTCTCTCTCTCTCTCTCTCTCTCTCTCTCTCTCTCTCTCTCTCTCTCTCTGCTTATGTTTATCCTACAGGTAACCAGAATGAGATTTTTATTTTTTTTTATTTATATTTCATTTTTTTTTAATTATGCAAGTGCGCGTGCACGCACACACGCACATATTAAAATCAGCCATACAGCTTAGGAATGGTACGTACCAACTAGTCGACTGGTCTATATGTTGCGCTACGGCAAACCCAAACATACTGCCAATTTCACTCGAATGGACCATCGCTCCTTCGGTATCCACATTATAAGCCGAACTTTTTGGCAGTAAACTTCCAAAGAATATCACAGAAAAGAGAGTAACGAAAGTTTCCATACCACACGAAACACAACTGCTAAATCCAAGTTTCTTTTTAAACTCCTTCATAGCGGGATTTTAAATAAAATAAAATAAAAACTCTTTTTCTTTTTTTATTTCTTCTTTAAAAGAAATAATCCACACTTTTTAAACACACCAAAAGAAAAACCATCCCACTCCCAACTTTTATAAACTGCCCAGTTATTTTTCCTGTTCTTTCTGATATTTCCGTTTCTGTCAGAGGCACCGGACGAGTCGATTATTCGCAGGTGTGCCGGGTTAGTCTACCGAGCCACAGCGCGTGGCAAGACTACTGATACGGCCATACCATAAATGTAAACCAAGCCGCTGAGTCATTGAGAGAATTTGCACTCGTCATTCTAGCACAGGCAGCACAAATCAGGAGTGAGTAACTCGTGCTTTACAAATAAATTAATTAACTTTTTAACTTGATGAGTAAACATGTGTTTGACATGATTTATATATATATATATATATAGTAGATAGTTGTGTTATTTTTATTATAATTATAATTATAATGACTGTTGTTGTTGTTGCTGCTGTTGTCATAATTTGTATGATCATTATTTCTTGGTTTTGTTATAAAGTCAGAAATAACGACAACAACAACAGCAACATAATGATAATGACGACGATGATGATAAAAAATAATAATAATACATTTTTATTATTATATTTTTTTTATGCTTTATCAACAAAGATTTGATACATAATTATAATAAATAAATAAATAAATAAAGAAAGAAAGAAAGAACAAAACAATAGTGCTTAGATACACACCAGTCAAATTAAAATGCACGTCACGTACACCCTTTGAACAAAGATAATTAATAAACAACAAAACGAATTAACAAGCACAATTAACAGAGTATTTGTTTGCCACACACAAACCAAACACATTCCAGCTGATTGTTATGAATGATGTTAATTGGTTTTGCAAATGCTTGTCAATTAGGTTCTGACCTGAATTCGTTTGGCATGTTTGTATTATTACGTAAATAATTTGCACGTCCCCCCCCCAGCCAGCAGTCTATTATTTCTGTACACACTAGAAACAGAGACAGCAACAACAACAGCAGCAACAACACCCCCTTAACAGAAAACTACAACAACAGTCCGCTAATAGAAAACAAAAACAACAACAACAGAAACAGCAACACCATCTATCCCTTAACAAAAAACAGTAACAGCAACAGCAACATCAACAGCAACAACAACAACAACAATAACAATAACAGTAGCAGCAACAACAACAATCCCTTAACGGCGCCCCATGGATTATTTTTTTCTTATTCATAATTAAACTTGCATGCAGCAAGATTTAGAGGATGGGAGATGTTTTATTTTCTTTTTTTTTTTCTTTTTCTGATTCATCTCTTGAATCAGATAAGCGGCATGTGTACGTAAGGTGTTCGAGTTTATTTATGTAGGTGGTTTGTGTGTATCTTTGTAAGAATCTGTGTTATTGTATATGTATGTCTCTGTGTGTATGTGAGTGTATGTATATGTATGTGTGCATGTGTGTGTGTGTATATATATATATATATATATGCTTAGCCTTTTGTACATGAATATGTGTAGGTACGTATATGTGAGTATGAGAGAGGGAGTGAGAGAGAGAGATAGATAGATAGATAGATAGAGAGAGAGAGAGAGAGAGAGAGAGAGAGAGAGAGAGAGAGAGAGAGAGAGAGAGAGAGATTTTATTAATATCTATATATTAACCTATTATAAATTATAACTCTGAAGGTTTTGCTGTTTTAATGTGTGATATATTAACATTTTCATGATATTAATCTGTAATAAATAATTTATTATTACTTTTTCTTGCATTATTCTGTAACAACTGTATTAATAGATTCACTGAATTAATTTTCAGTACATGTACATCAACAGTTTTATTCAGTTCTATTAACCACTTCAAATTTTTTTTTTTTTTTTTTTTACTGCGTTTATTGGCTTGAATCTAAAGGTATTCTATTTGCACATCCTTACGTTACAACTGAACGTTACAAGCACACTGCGATAAGCCATCTGCAGATAGCGAGCGTCTGCAGATTACGTCACACGCCACCTTTTTCCACGGTTCTCGTTGGCGCGTGATTTGTGTAACAGTCAGTAGTTTGTGGTGGTAAAACAGGTGCGAGGCTGGCAAACTGTGATGAATATCTCCAAGTTTTCCGGTGCGGAACAACAATACATTCAGTTAAAAACTGACTATTACTCATATAAGAAGTATCTTCAAAATTTAACGCTCAGTCGATTAAAATGAAGAACAGTGAAAATACGCACGTTTCTGTGTAATTTACAGGTTCATAAGTAATTTATGTTTAGTTATGTTAATTGTGGAATTCACTGTTTTGTTATTTAATGTTTTATATACATATTGCTATTTTAAAGCCTATGTGTATATATGTATGAATGTATGTAAACATGAGTACGTGCGTGCGTGTTTGTGTATGTATGCTTGATTGCATTTTGTATGTGCATGGTTGTATGCATATATCTATATATCTATTATGTATGTTTAAATATATATGTATATATGTGGTATGTATGTATATATGTATGTATAAATGTTTGTATGCCTGTGTGTGTATATCTATGTATATATACATGTATGCATGTATATTTGTATATATGTATGTGACTGCATATCATGTATTTACATATGTATGTACGTATATATATAAGTATTTGTATGTCACTGTATGTATTTGATATTTATATCGATAAAATAATAATTCTTCCAGAAATGAGATAATTTCCTGTCACGTGATACATCACGCTTTTCCCATTCCAGGGTTATCTTAATTCTACATTATACTTCTAGTGTGAACTGAAAGTCGAGAGAACGCTTTGCTAATTAAATTAGTATTCACTCAAGCATGACGAAGTATGAGAATTGAACATTGTAACCAGTCGGCACACCTAGTCAATCTTGTTTTCGAAATAACTAGCGTAAAACCAGTTTCCAGAGAACACTTGCTGTAATACATTTTAGAAAATAAAAACTCAGAAATAATAATAATAATAATAATAATAATAATAATAATAATAATAATAATAACAACAACAACAACAACAACAACAACAACAACTATTATTATTATTATTAATACTCTTCTTAATCTTCTTCTTCTTCTTCTTCTTCTTCTTCTTCTTCATCTTCGTCTTCTTCTTCTTATTATTATAGCAAGTTGTTAATTTTGATTTTGAGAACGGTATATAATTTGTGTGTACAATTTTTCTGCGCAGAGATGAAACAAGGTTATCTCCCCTACATAAATTCAACGTGTTTTCGATGGTTTCTGGCTCTTTCCGTTATGAATAAAGCTCAGATGTATATTTATTTATTTATTTATTTGTTTATTTGTTTGTTTTAATTTTCTTTTTTAAATTTAATTTAATTTTATTGAATTTTATTTAACTAGGGTAAAACAGCAATATTTGGTTGTCTGATAAATCGTATTCATATTTATTATTATTATCGGATTTTAATGTAAAGGGGTTATTTTTAATGAAGCAAAAAAAAAAAAAAAAAAATATATATATATAAATAAATAAATAAACAAAAATAAAAAGTAAAGAAAGAAAACGAAAATGGAAAGAGAAAAAGAAAGAAAGAAAGAATAGAAAAGAAAGGAAAAAATATCCTTGATAGTTAAATATTTGCAATATTCTGTGTATGTTTGAACATTCTTGATATTACTGACAGGAAATTTCAAACAGGGAGGAACACACCTATAACAACAACAGCAACCACAACAACCACAACAACCAACAACAACAACAACAACAACAATAATAATAATAATAACAATAATAATAATAATAATACAAATAATAATAATAATAATAATGGTAGCAGTAGTAGTAGTAGTAGCAGTAGCAATAGTAGTAATGATAAAATAGGAATTAGTAATAATAATAAATAAATAAATAAGATTTAAAAATAAAATTTCTATTTAAAATATTTACACAATGTGACTACGACGACATTTTCCGGTTTACTCGCCTGCTGTCCTAAATAGACGCGATGAATACAATGCTTTATGCGCTGCCTTTTAAACAGGAAACATGCTCCAGTGTTGCTATAGTTAGCTAACACAAATAAATCTCTTGACAAAGAATACACCCTTAATTGAGTTTATTTTTAGTGCAGATGTGCATTGCACTCAATTAAAGCGAAATAGAAACCAAATGTGTAAACATAATAACCTCCCTTTCACCCACAAACGATGCTGATTAAATGCATTTTATATTCTGTCTGTTAAAAAAAAAAAAATTTGTATTAACATTTATTTTTATAATTACGTAATAGAGTTAATTTGTTTAAACTTTCCACACACACAGACACAAACACACACACACACACACACATAAAGTTACATACGTACATATATATATATATATAAACAAAAGGTATATGCATACATACGTACATACATACATACATACGTATAAATATACATACAAACAAACGCACACATACATACCCACATATACATATATAAACGGTTATATGTATGTTTATATTCTGTGTGTATGTCTGTTTATGTACGTACTTATGGATGTATGTATCTATATATATGTATGTTATTAATCATGTATATAAGTATGTATAATGTATGGCTGCATGAATGCTTGTATTTCGTTATGCCTATTATTTCTTTTGTGAATTAAACTCGACTAAGAAATAGGACATTTACGGTCCAAAGCTTTTGTGCTGCGACAAAATGTGTAAACACTAAAGTTTACAGTTTCGTTTAAAGCGTTTATCTAAGCAAGGCTTGAACAGCTGCAGACATAAAAAAGAGAAAAATCTATTTTTTAAATCATGTTTTTAGTGGTGGGAACCAGTTTAATAGTCTATACACATTCAAACTGTTTGTTTTGTTTTTCTCTGTGATAACAAGACATTTTAGAGAATTATATAGCGTCGAGAAAAACAATTAATGCTGCCAATTTCTTTTTGAAATTATTGTTATTGATATTGTTGTTGTTGTTATTGTTATTATTATTATATTTATTTATTTATTTATTTATTATTTTCTGATAGGCTCTAAACATAACATCATAGGCAGAAAAAAAAAAAAAAAAAAAAAAAAATAGAAAAGTAATAAAATAAAATTAAAATAAATTGGCTTGTTTTTCATTGTTATTTTATATTAAACAACTAGCGGCTTATTTCTTTCAAGTTAAACCTTGATATACACATTAAGACCAAATAAAACGAATAAATAAATGAATAAATTTATACACTATATACTGGTAACATAAATTTAAAAAGACTTTAAGTTTGTTAATAGAACATTTCTTTATTTATAAGAACTAAACAATCTGAATTGTGCTTTACATTATTTATTATCAATATTATTATTACAGTTTTGTTGTTGTAAACCAGTTTTTAATAATTCAAAAAATGTAAATAAAGTTTCATTATTTAAACATTTCTGTACTTCTAATAGGACTGTTCTGTTTGATAAAACAACAATTTACAAAAAACCTACAAAAACTAGTCTGACAAAGGGAACGTATAACAACTAAAGGGAGAGAACCGACATAAACTGCAAGATTACTCATCACTAAAGGCAGTCAACTTAGATTTAAATAAAACAAAAGCATTAAACTTATATTTTTTCTTTTCTTTTTAAATTCCTTTTTCTATTATTTATTTATTTATTTATTTATTTTTATTATTTTATTTTAATGGAATGTATAACGGAGTAAAGACTTAAATTTGAAATGCTTCCCAAATATGGGATAAATTAAAAAAAAAAAAAAAAAAAAAAAAAAATAAATATTACTCCCGAAAGATAGATAGTAATTACCCAATAATTCTCATTTCTGAGGAAACAGTAGCAGTTTTAGCAACTATCTGCCGTTTATTTTGAGATTCTTACGATATTTTGTCTAAAATGAAATATTCATTGACGATACACCATTTCGAAAGCAGACGGCGCCATTTTGCTTTATATTTCTTGAAAGATAAATTAGATTCATTACAAATAAAACAAACGTAGAAACAAATGTTTATTTTTTTATTATTTGTTAATTTATATTTCAAATTAATTATTCATAATTTCTGAAATAAAAATTTAAAATTTATGTAATTTTTGAAAATAAATACGTATAGAAAACAGCTCTATTAATTTTGTTTCTGACGTCATCAACAATTGATTGACGTCGTTGACAACAAACACACAGTTGCGGTTTGGGCAGGGCAGAGTTTTTCACCCCGGGATAATTCTTTGAATAAGAGAAAAATTCTGTAAGTTAAACGTTTCTTTATATACTAGAAATATCAAATGAAAATTACTGGTTCTATCAGACAATTTACTGCATTATAAGATTTAAATTTAAAATAATATTCGTCGACATGCATATTTTCACGAAACGCTCTAGATAAAGAAATAATGGAAAAGGACGTGTGTGTGTGGGGGTGTGTGATATGGGTGGGTAAGGAAATGTGTGTATAAAACTAAAACATAGATTCATTACAAAGTAGAATTATTCACTCAGATTTTCTCTTTATGTTTTTCTTTCTCCATGCCTTCCGTAGTTATCTCCCTTCCATAGTCAAACAGTATAAGTATCGTATGTAGTTTTTATCTCAAATGATTGCGAATGTGAATGGAGAAATGGGTAATTACGTGTGGATATATGTGAAAATCGGGTGAATCTGTGTGTGTGAGTGTGTTAGTGTAAGTAATGTGGGTATAGGGACTTCTGTGTTAGTTTTGTGTTTTAGTGTTGTAGTGTTGAGTGTTTGTGTTAGTTTTGTATGTGTGTGATAGTGTTGTGTGTGTGTTAATGTGTATGTAAGTGTGTTATGTGTGGTAGTGTTGTGAATATGTGTGTGTTAATGTTGTGTGTGTATGTGTGTATGTAATACGGGTTTAGGGGCTTGTGTGATAGTGTTTTGTGTTAGTTGTAGTGTTGTGTGTGTGTGTTAATGTTGTGTATGTGTGTTAGTGCTCGTGTGTGTGTTAGTCTTGTATGTGTGTTAGTCTTGTATGTGTGTTAGTGTTGTGTATGTATGTTTTGTGTTGTTTGTGTGTCCTGTGTTAGTGTTAATGTTGTATGTATGTGTTACTGTTTGTATGTGTGTTTGTGTGTGTTGTGTGTGTGTTGTATTTGTGTGTGTTTGTGTTGTGTGTGCATGTGTGTGTTTTTGTTGTTTGTGTGTGTGTTACTGTTGTATGTGTGTTTGTTATGTGTTGTGTTGTGTGTTTTAGTGTTGTGTGTGTGTGTTAGTGTTGTGTGTGTGTTAGTGTTCTGTGTCTGTGTGTGTGTGTCTCTGTTGTGTGTGTGTGTGATGTGTGTTGTGTGTATGTGTGTTTGTTAGTGTTCTGTGTGTGTGTCTGTTAGTGTTGTATATTGTATGTGTTGTTGTGTATGTGTGTTAGTGCTCTATGTGTGTGTCTAGTGTTGTATATTGTGTGTGTGTTTGTTAGTGTTGTGTATGTGTGTGTGTGTGTGTGTGTGTGTTGTATATGGATATGTGTTTGTGTTAGTGTTGTATATTGTCATGTGTGTTGTGTGTTAGTGTTGTGTATGTGTTGTGTGTTGTGTTTGTATTTGTGTGTGTGTGTTGTGTGTGTGTGTTGGTGTTGTGTGTGTATATGTTTCTGTATGGTGTTTTGTGTGTGTGTGTGTGTTGTGTTGCGTGTGCATGTTAGCATTTTTGTGTTTGTTAGTCGTGTCTGTGTGTGTGTTCTAGTGCTGTGTGTTATGTGTTGTTAGTGTTGTGTTTTGGGTTTAGTGTTGTGTGTTACTGTTGTGTAATATGGATTTAGGGGTTTGTGTTAGTGTTTGTGTGTGTGTTAGTGTTTGTGTGTGTCTCTGTTGTTGGTATTATGAATGCGTGTGTTAGTGTTGTGTGTATGTGTGTTAGTGTTCTGTGTGTGTGTGTTGTATTATGTGTGTTAATGTGTGTGTGTGTTAACGTTGTGTGTAGTGTGTGTGTTAGTGTTGTGTGTGTATTTTGTAAGTAATACAGGTTTAGGGGCTTTTGTGTTAGTGTTGTATATATGTCAGTGGTAGTGTTAGTGTGTGTGTATTGTGTGTGTGTGTTAGTGTTGTTAGTGTTTTGTGCTTGTGTTTGTGTTTGGTTTTGTGGGTGTGTTAGTGTTGTGTGTATATGTGTATGTTCTGCGTGTGTGTTAGTGTTGTGTGTTTGTTAGTGTTATGTATGTGTATGTTAGTGTGTGTGTGTTTGTTAGTGTTATATGTGTGTGTTAGTGTTGTGTGTGTCTGTTAGTGTTGTGTGTGTGTAGTGTTGTGTGTTTGTTAGTGTTGTGTGTGTTAGTGTTGTGTATGTGTGGTATGGTTTTGCGTGTTTGTTAGTGTTTTGTATATATGTTAGTGTATTTGTGTTAGTGTTATTGCTGTTTATGTGCTAAGGTTGTGTGTGTGTCTTTTCTGTGTTAATGGTATGTGTGTCTGGGTTAGTGTGTGTATATGTGTGTTAGTGTTATGTTTGTGTCTATGTTTGTGTTGCGTTTGTGGGTAATGTGGATATAGGGGCTTTGTATTAGTGTTGTGTATGTGTCTGTGTTAGTTTTATGTGTGTTGCTGTGTTAGTGTTTGTGTATATCTGTGTTTGTGTTGTATGTATGTTAGTGTTGTTTGTGTGTGCCTGTGTTATGTTTGTGTTGTTAGTGTTCTGTAGGCATGTTTTAGTGTTATGTGTGTCAATGTTATGTATGTGTTTGTTAGTTTTGTTTTGTGTGTGTTATTATGTATGTGTGTTAGTGTTGTGTGTGTATTTGTGTTAGTGTTATGTGTGTGTTAGTGTTGTATGTTTATTTGTGTTGTGTTGTGTTAGTGTTGTGTGTGTCTGTGTTGTGTTGTGTGTGTTCTAGTGTTGTATATTGTATATGTTTGTGTGTGTGTTGTGTTGTGTGTGTTAGTGTTTGTGTGCATGTTAATGTGTTTTGTGTTTGTTAGTGTTGTGTGTGTGTGTTTAGTGTTGTGTATGTGTTAGTGTTGTGTTGTAGTATTGGTATGTGTGTGTAGTGTGTGTGTACTAATGTTGTTAGTTGTGTTAGTGTTGTGTATGTGTGTGTTATGTGTTAAGTATATTGTATGTGTTAGTGCTTGTATATGTTTTAGTGTTGTGTATTTGTGTTAGTGATCTGTGTGTGTTAGTGTTGTATGTATGTATGTGTTAGTGTTGGGTGTGTGTGTGTTAGTGTTATGTTTGTGTTTGTTGTAATATGGATATGTCTGCTTTTTGTTAGTGTTGTGTGTATGTCAGTGTTGTGTGTTATATGTTAGTGTTGTGTGTGTTAGTGTTGTGTTTTGTGTGTTTGGGTTGTGTTATGTGTGTTAGTGTTGTGTGTATGTTAGTGTTCTGTATATATCTGTGTTATTGTTATGTGTCAGTTATGCCTGTGTATGTGTTGTGTGTGTGTGTGTTATGTATGTGTATGTGTCTGTGTTGTAATATGTTATGTATGTGTGTGTTAGTGTTTTGTATGTGTATGTTAGTGTTGTGTATGTATGTTTCTGTTGTTTGTGTTTGTGTTGTGTTATTGTTGTGTATGTATGTGTTGTGTTAGTGTTTTGTGTGACAGTGTTAGAGTTATATGTGTGTATGTTAGTGTTATGTGTGTGTCTGTTAGTGTTATGTGTGTGTGTTAGTGTTGTGTGTGTTAGTGTTTATGTATATGTGTGTGTTGTTGTGTGTGTGTGTGTGTTGTTATTATATATGTTTGTTGTGTGTTGCGTGTTATGTGTGTGTTAGTGTTGTGTGTCATGTTGTTATGTTTTGTGTTTGTTTTATTGTTGTGTGTTCTGTGCTGTGTTTGTATGTGTGTTAGTGTTGTGTGTTTTAGTTTTGTGTGTTTGATTAAGTGTTGGATTTAGGGTGCTTGTGTGTTAGTGTTTGTGTGTGTGTTATGTGTTGTGTGTGTCTGTGTGTAGTATCTATGTGTTTGTAGTATCGTGTGTGTGTGTGTGTTTGTGTTGTCTGTTTGTGTTTGTATGTGTGTATTGGATATGTGCTTTTGTGTTAGTGTTGTGTATATGTCTGTGTTTGTTTTGTGTTAGTATTGTTATGTGTTAGTGCTGTGTTTGTTTGTGTTAGTATTATGTGAGTGCCTGTGTTGGTGTTGTGTGTGTTAGTGTTGTGTGTGATAGTGTTTTGTATGTGTCTGTTAGTGTTGTGTGTGTGTTAGTGTTCTGTATGTGTTATTGTGTAAGTAACATGGATATAGTGACTTCTGTGTTACTGTTCTGTTGTGTGTTAAGTGTTTGTGTTAGTGGCTATGTTATGTATATGTGTGTTAGTGTTTTGTGTATATATGTGTGTTAGTGTTGTGAATGCGTGTGTTGTGTTGTATGTATGTGTGTTGCTGTGTTTGTGAATGTGTGTGTCAATGTTGTGTTTGTGTGTTAATGTGTGTGTGTCAGTGTTGTGTTTGTGTGTGTGTGTGTACTGTGTGTTTATGTGTGTGTATTTGTAATACAGGTTTATGTGGGGCTTGTGTGTTAGTGTTAGTATATGTGTGTGTTAGTGTTTGTGTGTGTGTTTGTGTTGTGTGTGTATGTGTGTGTATGTGTATTTTGGTTTAGGGTGTGTGTGTTATGTTTAGTTTTTGTGTGTGTGTTTGTAGTGTATATGTGTATATGTGTGTGTGTGTTAGTGTTGTGTGTTTGTTAGTGTTGTGTGTGGTAGTGTAGTGTTGTGTGTTTGTTAGTGTTTGTGTGTGGTAGTGTTGTGTATGTGTGTGAGTTAATGTTGTATGTGTGTATATTAGTTTTGTGTCTGTTAGTGTTAAGTGTGTGTGTTAGGTACGTGTATGTTTTGAGTGTTTGTGTGTGTGTTTTGTGTTTTGTGTGTGTGTGTTTTGTATGTGTGTGTGTGTTTATGTGTGTGTAAGTAATATGGGTATATGGGCTTGTGTGTTAGTGTTTGTGTATGTGTGTGAGTTAATGTTGTATGTGTGTATATTAGTTTTGTGTCTGTTAGTGTTAAGTGTGTGTTTAGGTACGTGTTTGTGTGTGTGTGTGTTGTGTGTGTGTGTGTGTGTCTGTTTGTGTTTTGTATGTGTGTGTTTTGTATGTGTGTGTGTTAATGTTGCTGTTTATATGTGTGTGTTTTAGTGTGTGTGTTAGTGTTGTGTATGTGTGTTTTTATGTTATGTATGTGTGTATTGGTGTTGTATATGTATGTTAGGTATGTGTATGTGTGAGTGTTGTGTATGTGTGTGTGTTTGTTAGTGTTGTGTGTTTGAGTCTGTTAGTCTTCTATATGTGTGTCTTGTAAGTGGTTGTGTGTTAGAGTTATGTATATGTGTGTGTGTTAGTGTTATGTATGTATATGTGTGTTAGTGTTGTGTGTATGTTAGTGCGTATGAAAATCAGTGTTTTTGTTTACGGGAATGAATGTTAAACAGTGGGTATGCATGAAAATGTGAAAGGAAGAGTGGGTATGTGTCAGAAAGTGTGGATATATGTGACTGTGTGTTAGAGAGAGAGGATGGGTATGTACATCAGTGTGAGAAAGAAAGTGTGATTGTGTGTGGGTACGTGTCTTGCAGGATGGGTATATATATATATATGTATGTGTGAATGACAGTGCACATGTATGTTTGTATGTGTTACAGAGACTGGGTATGTATTCGAACGTTGAAAGAGGAGTAGATATAAAGTGGGATAGCTTAGATGTTAGTGTAGCTAAGTTAAGTGACTGTAATTATAAATAATGAATTAATATACAGGTACTTTTATTTCTTTAATGCAAACTTAATATTTTGTTTTACGTGTTGATAATGATTATCATATTCAAATGTTTATAAATAATGTATATTTAGCGTTTTGTGAATGGTATGAATATCGAAGAATAATTAAAGTGTAACCTTCTCTGCCCTTGCCTTGACCTTAACTCTGCGTTTTAAGGTTAAAGATCGGATTTTAATTTTTGGAAATCGGCCTCTAGGAATGTTATATATTTATTATCGTTGTATGTCCGATTTCTTTTGTTTTGACCAACCGTATAAATTCGCGTCCAAATTATTTTAGTATTTTTATATTTAGGCTGACGCTTCTAAATCTACTCATAGTATATGACAGAAGAAATGTACTTTATGACACTAAAGAAATATATTTTTTATTTATATAGAATTGATAGATTAAAAACTATGGGTCTTTTATTCATAATTTAGTATTGTTATGATTTAATAAGTAGTCTTATTTAGTGTTTCACTAATTAAATAAGTAAATGTATTTTTCATTTAATTTTCTGTCATCTTTATTACAAAATGAAATAAATATGAAAGCAAGAA
>CM022673.1:10233287-10308287 GCA_012295275.1 Chrysomallon squamiferum | reverse complement strand
TGAAAGTGAAAGAATAAAGAGTAAATTAAAAAAAGAAAACAGTGTGAAGGAGAAAAAGAAAGTAATATAATGAGACACGCACACGCACGCACATTCTATAAAGAGATAGCTAGGGAAATGGGTTGATACACAGAAAGAAACAATATTAGAGAGATGAGACAGATACAAAAAAAAAAAAAAAAAAAAAATAGATGGATAGACACAGAGAGCAGATTAAGAAAAACGTAGGATAGAAAAGTTAAGTAGTCATAAATTTGTGAGAAAGAGTCAAAGAAAAAGAGAAATACGTGAAGATATAATAACATCGTAACTAGTGATCACTCGTTATCTTTTAGTCTAACATGACCTAAGTGAGACTAACATGACCTAACTGAGTCTAACATGACCTAACTGGGTCTAACATGACCTAACAGAGTCTAACATGACCTGAGTCTAACATGACCTGAGTCCAACGTGACTTAACCGCGTCTAACATGACGTAACAGAGTCTAACACGACCTGAGTCTAACATGACCTAACGGAGTCTAACATGACGTAACTGAGTCTAACATGACCTAACCGCGTGTAACATGGCGTAACTGAGTCTAACAAGACCTAACTGAGTCTAACATGACCTAACAGCGTCTAACATGACCTAACCGAGTCTAACATGACCTAACCGAGTCTAACATGACCAAACTGGTTAAGCTTTCAGCCTTAAAGATGGCAGGCACCAGTTTCGTATCCTGGTACTTTCCTTATTAGAACTGATGTATTGTATTCAGTTTTTCTCTCTAATACATTAACCTTAAGTCAGTCATCTCAAAACAACAACAACAAAACTCCAACATTGAGGTTGTTGTTGTTGTTGACGTTTGTTTGTTGTTGCTTGTTTGTTTTTTAACACTCAGCACGATAAAGGAGAAATTGAAGGACAGGCCCACACATTTCGTGCTTGAACCTTAATTAATATTACAAAAACAACAGAATACAAGATTTACGCTTTGTTTACGAATCTTGTAAAATCACGATATGCAATTATGCACGTGCAAATCGCGTAGACGCCGCAACACGCGATATGATAATTAATGATGCTCTTTCAGCGAGTTAATTTCATGCCTGACTGAAAAAAAATCACCAAACATGCACAGGTAAAAGGAAATCAGGAAATTTCGCTTAAACAGTCTTGGCTTGCCGAGGGCGTTGCCTGTAAATATTGGATGTTGAAGAATGGATGTTTATTCTGGGTTCATCATTCCTGGTTTTTTTTCGTGTTTGAAAGTGAAAAATAGCGAGTTCGCGACCCGGGAACGGCTCAGCAACAAAGCCTGCATAAAAATAAATATAAAAACGACGTTTTTTTGTTGTTGTTTTTTTTCAGTGCGTAAAGCTTATTAATGAACAGAAATAAGTATTATGCTTTTATGATTTATTTGAGGAAAACGTAGAAAAAACAAACAATAAAAACAACAACGAAAGAACACACACACACACAAAACAACATCCCACACAAATAATTTGTTGTATTTTGTGCGGAATGTTGTGTTTCAAACAAACAGCAACAAAAAAAAAAAAAAAAAAAACGTAATAAAATAGTTAAAGAAACAGAAAAACAAATAAATAGAAAATAAACAATAAACAACCGTTTTGCACCATTCATATGTAACAGAAACCTCTTTACACTGAAAAATATGTTTTATTATCCAAATAGCACAAAGAAAGGTTGTTGAATGACGTATTTCGGTCTGTAGACACTTTCCTTGTGCATTTATATTACAGATTTATAATCGTTCCGCGTCATGTATGTTAAACATTAATCTTCTTTAAAATACCATGCACAGCTTCAACCTTCTTTGAAATACAATCTGTTTGTGTTTATTTTAGATACTTGTTTCACGATATGGGAAGTTAAAACACTGCCAGTCTCGTTCATACTTAATTCTTATTTGCACAGAGGCTGTTAGGTTATCGAGACCAGAGAGGGAAAAAAAAAAAAGTGACATGCCCAGATTACGTATCTTCTTTTCTATTCCAAGCTGTACTTTTATGTGAGTGTGGTTGTTGAGATAATAGTACGTTATTGTACGAAATGAAAGTAAAACAGACCGTCGTCCATGACAAATAATGTCAGATAGTTAAAAAGTACAAGGATAGAAAACAGACCTTTCTCTTCTCCCTCTTTCTGTCTCTCTCTCTCTCTCTCTCTCTCTCTCTCTCTCTCTCTCTCTCTCTCTCTCTCTCTCTCTCTCTCTCTCTCTTTGTACGTCTCTGATTCTTTTTCACTTTTTGCTTTCTATGCTTTTTATCTCTCTATCACTCGTCGTGCATCTTCATTATCATTTTTTTTTTTTTTTACTGCCTCTGGGATGGTGAACATAAATATTCCTGTCTTGCTGTTAGATAAAATTAGCCAATATGCTAACCAATGCATAGCTCCTCTCTCGTGTAATCTTTCAAACAAAAACCAGATGCTAAATGTCTATTAACCACCAATAAATAAAGTGCACGGAGGTGTTTTCATTTTTTTTTTTTTGGGTCTAATTCGTAACAACCAACAATGCTACATTATTTTCCTCCTAAACTCCAAATATAAGGAAGTTCAAATAACGAAACGTAATAATGTTCCTTCTCATGGTGAAATATGAAGATGTATTGTCATGTTTTGTCCTGTTGTTTTGGAAGTTGTAAGAGACGTTATCCGTTATGTGTTTCCTTTGTCGGCCGTGTATTGCCTTTGTTTCCTTCTAATGTCTGTTGCAGAGGTTATGGGTTGTTGTTGTTGTTGTTGCTGTTGTTGTTGTTGTTATTATTATTATATAGATATTATTGCATAGATATTACGTAGGAAAAATCATGTATGTATGTATATAGGCCTATATGAAGATGGTTAGTTATACGTATATATGTTTATGTGTGTCTGTATTTTAAAATAATAATTTTTCATAATATTAGAAATTCTATATCTGCTCTTGATGTATTAATCTGCATGACGTCAGTACGTTTTTCTCTAACTGTAGTCATGACAACGTTAAATCACGATTATAAAATATTTGCATATCAAACATGCATTTAGTTGCAGCATCTTCCATCAAGGCAAGAACTGAAACCGAAGAAACACCATATCATAATATGACTTAAAATACTACACTGAGAGATCTTCTGGAAAATTTAAAGATATCTCAAAGATTACAAAAAAAAGAGGAAATACACATTTCATAATGTATCCTTATCATGCTACACAGATATACATTCTGCTGCATCATTTTGCCCGATTAGACCACGAAATTAGTTGTATCCGCTTTAAATATTATGGAACCCGAACGTCGGTTGTAATACAAACAAATCTGTAATTTCCAAGCTGGAACTTAGCTCGTCCAATTCTTCGGGTTGTATCGGTTTACCATCGCCATTATCGCTTGGCTGTGCCGGTGTTTGGATAGACAACATTAAAGAAACAAGGTGTTCAGAACTGTACGGATTCGTTTACTCACGCGTTTGTTTTGAGAGCCAGAGTTCGGCTGGTGGCGTGCGTCGAGGGAAAATGTTAAAGGGACTTCAGTCAGGATGTTTGGAAGGCGAATTCCTTGTGTCTGTGGCGCATTTGTTGGTAACAGTCACGCGGATGCCTGGTGATCGGCGTAAACATTTTGGAATTACACGTCACGAATAAAGCCTGTACTTCGGTTTGGCAGAATGCGGCGTGGTAAAAGTTTGTCTTGATGAATGTTTACTTTGGACGTAGTCACAGGCAGCTGAACTCTGTCATCAGTAATAGTATACGTCCACAATTCTCTGGATTCCTGCAACACTGTTCTGTATAACATACCACAGTATATTACTGTTGCAACTACTATCATCACCACCACCACCACCACCACCACCACACAAAGGTGCAGCATCATCATCACCATCAACATCACCTCACCATTATTATCAGCATTACCATCATCACCATTATATTCAGCGCACCCTTTACTTCCATACTTTGTCTTATGCTTGCTAATTCATCTAACGTATTTTACCTTGAATCATAAAATAATGTTGAATTATAGATGACATTTTACACTTATTACTCTGATAATAATAACAGTATTACAATATACGATGCTGCGTAATGTTACATAAAATAGGTTATACTTCACTACACAACACTACACTACACTACACTATACAGAAGTATATTATGTTACATTATACTACATTTTAATTACATTATACTGATCTATACTACATTACAAAGTTCTACACTAGATTACGCTACACTATAAGTCACTATACCTCATTATAGCACGTAACAGGTTTCTAATACAGGGATATGATGACGTGATAGGCTATTTTTGGAAACAGTCTTTCGCAGGAATCCACCTAAGCACATTTTTAAACTGTTTTTTCCTTTTCTTTTTTTTTTCTTTCTTTCTAAATTGTTTTCTCTTTTCGTCTTCTTCTTTTTTTTTTTTTTTTTATCTTAATTTTTTTTTACAATATCAAATTTAACAAGAACTGGCACATAAGCTTAATTAAAGATATGCTGAAAAGAAAACAACTTGGACAGATACAGGAACTGTGGAGTAACAAAACATTAATCTCACAGAATTCAGTCATTATTCAACGTTAACTTGGTAGGCGCCCAAAAATCAGGCAACCGAAGTATGCACAAATAGATACAGCAGAAATATATGCTGAAGATATCACTGAACAATAAACCGAAAACATTAATCCAGAAAGTTTTAGTTTTATGGGTTAGGGCGATGATTGAAACCTGAGCGCTCCTATTTTAGTTGACCTATTATATATATATATATGTACGTGTGTGTGTGTGGGATTACACGTGCGAGTATCTTTATATTATTATTATTATTATTATTATTATTATTATATATTTTTTTTTATTATCAAGAGTTTACCACAATGACAGGGAGCTGTTTATTTAAATGTTTTCGATCCGTCCGTTAAATTAGTGACGTATAGTCAGTTATTGGGTTATTTAGCAGTTAGCTGTTCTAAGTTACAGGAAAATTCCTGTCCCTCAGAACAGTAAAGAGTATGTGATAAACTAGAACTTTAGATGTTTGTTAATATCATTAATAAAATTGCATTGCAGTTATAACCATCATCATCATCATTTCTCATTTGCCAGTTTTTTTCTCTTCCGTCACCACCATTTATTTAAATCTTTCTCCAGGATCACAAAATCTAATTAAATTATACATTTTTTTTATTTATACATAGCTACAAACAATAATTCACACGCACAAAGTCAAACACATACAGATATTAATACATGCAAACATAATTATACACACACACATACAGTTACATCTTCCTAAGCAAAGGCTAATAATTATTTTCAATATTCTAGTCTGCGTCGTAACTGGCAGCAGTTTTGACGTGAATACAGTCTATACGAACCTGAACGAAATGATGTTATCTAGTCAACTTATGTTTTAAGATAGAAAGCAAATGTGGAATCGATTGTGTTTGTTGATAAGCATTTAAGATTAGTTATTTAGTTGATAGTATATCACGTTCACGCGCATACTGGAATCTCCCATTCCGGAAGTGACCTATTTTACTCCATTTCTTTACTGACGTTCCATGGCATGACAGAGAGTTAGTCTTTAAGCACAATGCAAGAATTTGGAGGTCATAGTTCAGTGCATGTTTGTTCTCATGTGTCAGACGTTTTTTTTTAACAAAACAGACTGAAAACGTGACCTGGGGGGAAAAACAAATAGAAGGCAGTAATAATAATAACAAATTAAAATTAACACATATACAATGCAATAGAGAATATAGAAGAACATTTATTATTTTATTTGTAAACAGAATAGAAATAAATTTAACACGTCAAAACCAACAAGGCTGTCTTTTTGAAGATTTGTTTTTATCTTTTCTGCCTCCGTTCTGGGTCTCTCTCTCTCTCTCTCTCTCTCTCTCTCTCTCTCTCTCTCTCTCTCTCTCTCTCTCTCTCTCTCTCTCTCTCTCTCTCACACACACACACACACACACACACACACAGACACACACACCAGACACACACACAAATAATCAACACATAAAAACAACACATAAAAACAACCATTTACTCTACAAACAACAACAACAACATCAAAAGCTACAACGCACACAAAACACGAATTACGAAAGTGATAGTATGGTGCAAAATTTCAACAAAGACACATTCACTATTGCAATGCATGGCGTCAGAGCGTCTGTTATCTAGATCTAACTCTATACACGCTTCTTTCATCTTGGTCGCCAAGATCTTCCATGCTGTTGCAGAACAAAAACGAATTCTTCGCAGAGGCGTACGTACACCAACGTTTTTCGTAGCACATTATTTTTCTATTGGGAAGCGAACGACTCTCAGAACTAATTTTCACTTCATTATTGTTAGCGACGTGTCGTAATGAAAGCCAGTTATTCTCGTGTGCAAGCTGCTTGATTTTGTAGCATATTCTCATTATGTGATGATAAAGATAATTATTGGCCGGAAGATAGAGTTAATTTTCGTTATGTTATTTAGACGAGCAGACTAAGATTGCAGCTAGTTGTTAAGAAATGATTGGTCCAAGATTGTGTAATATTATGGAAAATACTGCATTTGCATATAGATAGATCTGCTTAGCTGAAGCTACGATAATAATGTTATTCATATGTTTATTTTAATATGTTATTTATACTTTTGCTTAAAAGATAAAGCAAAAATTATGTTTAAATAAACACCTTAGAATGGTGAATAAAAATTATTCAAAAAAAAAAAAAAAAAAAAAAAAAAGATAAAAAAATTTAAGAATTGTTTATTTGATAAATATATTGTTTGAGACGTCGTAATGTGTTTTTTACGTAAACGGAAGAAAGTTTGAAATGATTTCAGTTTTTCTAGTCGTCTAATCATGTGTGTGTGTGTGTGTGTGTTATTTTTCATGATCATTTAAAAAAGTTTTGATAATTTATCTTTCATTATAATTTAGAAAGTATTATTAATTTATAAATTTTTCGGTACAATTCGCTAGCTAATGTGTCTTTCATTATTTTAAAAAGAGTTCTTAATTTATCTTTCATTATAATTTACAAATAAAGCGCCAGCCTTCACAAAGTACTATAATTACAGAATTTAAGTTTCATTACTGTTAACCTATCTTGGTTTCTTCTTCTTTTCTTCTTCGTTTTACTTTTCTACTTTCATTTATTATAAACTAACAAACCCCTACATTTGCACCAATTAATTTTTACGACTCTTCATTATGCCGTTACTTTATTTTCACTCGGCAAACTGTTTTTTTAATATCTTTTTATGTCAGGCTTCTTTATCCTGATGTGATGTGCCAAATACTGACAGTTCATGCTGGCATAGAGCAAGACAGTGGTAACGACGTTAACTTTCTGTATCGTAGTTTAATTTCTAAGTCTGACAGTTGTACCTAAGTGTTTGATTTAGCTTGACGTATATTAGAAACACACGTAGAATAACAGATCTCTGTTGGTTTTAATTACATCACAGATCAGAGACTAATTCAGCTGCTAGTTAAAAAGAAATTGTTAAAGGATGAGGATAGACAGATTATTATAGATATACACATACACGCATACACACACACACACACATATATACACACATATATCAACACATTCAAACATATATATGTTTGTGCACATATATATATCTGTGTGTGTGTGTATTTATATATATTTACAAATATAATTTACATGTTATTATTATGTTATTTGTTTGAAACAAATATAATTTACACGTTATTATTATTATGTTATTTGTTTGAAAGTAAATATATATACACACACACATACACACACACATACACACATATTCATACATACATACATACATACACACCCTCACACACACGTGTATGTATGTATATATGTATGTATCTATTTATGTGTCTGTCTGACTATGTATAAATAAATCTGAGTATATGTACAACTTACTTTTGACGTATAAAAGTCTCAGTACTTCCAAAAACTGTTATTAGTATCATTATAAATAATACAAAACATGTCTGATATCATATATAGAAATAACTGACATGGCATAGTGTCGTATTGGTATAGTATTACAAATAGTAATAAAGACAACACATTAAATAACAGAGTATGTAATGATGTAGAATATGAAATAACATGATATATGTTGTCATGCGATTAAGTAACTGATATATATTATGATATAATATAAAATAATATAATATGTCATCATTTGGTATGATATAATGTGATATATTATATTACGATACGATATAAAACAATACGATTTGATATATTAAATATACAATATAACATAAAATGATATGATGTGACCCCTCATGATAGGTTATAACGTCAGACACACACAGTAATACTTTTAAAACTGTTTTATTCTTTCATTAATCATGTGTTATCACTTATTTACCTGTACCTCCGCACTCACCTGCCAGCTAAGCTTTTGGTGGTTATTTGAAGGAAATACAGGTAATTGTTAACGTAGTTAAGGCAATGCACATTATCAAAACAAGCCCAAGTTCAAAAACCTCTTGGGGAAGAGAAATTCTTGAACAGGTGAAGCCAGCAAAAGGGCGGTTCCACTATTTCAGAAAGGTGATTGTTCATTGTACTGATTGTACATTTCAAGATCGATTGTAATTGGGGTTAAGAATGATCTCAATAATAAAAAATTCGATCTGTAAATTTATTTTTTAGAAAAAAGATAAGAGGGAAAGGAAGGGCTATATATATACAAACAGACAGACAGGCAGACACACACACACACACACACACACACACACAAATACAGAGTAAAAAGTAACAGTAGGTATATTTGGTTCACCCCTCTTATCCGCGCAAACATCTCTTCATCCTTATGATTTTTTTAAAAGTGTTTTGTACGTGTGATAAATGTCAGATTCCATAGTAAACATGACAAAGCTTGGAGTGTGAAAAAAATCTAATGGCGCCATCTTGGAGTGTTGGTGGCAACGAAGAATGATAGCAGTTATATCCGACGTTCAAAACAGACAGCGATTATCACAAGTTTTGTTTCTATTTTTAGTGTTCCCTATCTGTACTGTCGAAATGTGTGACCCTTTAAACTCTCACTTTTCTCTGTAAAACTGGTAACCGGACAAAATCCCACATAACCAAAATCCCACATGACCAAAATCCTACTGGACAGAATTCCTACTCATTCAGCAGCCGAACAGGACAACACCAACTTAAAACATATCAAGCAACCAGTACAAAAACAACAACAACACAGCAACGATGACAGCTGCAACAACAACAGCATCAACAACAACAACGGCAGCATCAAAACAACCACAACGACAACAACAACAACAACAAAATCAAACAAACAGAACCTAACTGGAGATGTCGCTTTGAGGATTATTTTGCCAACGTGGACAAAACGGATTCCACTGGCAGTTTGGGAAATAAAAACTGATACTGGTATATGTGTGTGTGTAAAAACATAGTTAATGGTTGTTTAAACGTACATCAATACATGTTAACAGTGACTGTTATTAGACATCAGTCCATAGTTTGTGTGTGAAGGTACAAAATGTCAGCTATTCTTTGAATAATGATTAAGTATTTTACGAAAAGGTATTTTACTTTCTATGCTCAAGAAAACATTATTAATGTTTCTGAGTTCCAGTAAAAACACATCACTCCTGTATGCTTTATTTCTAAGAATTGTTATTAAACATTCTCAATAGCTAATTAATATAGTATCAGCAAAATATTTTCAGAATGGTCATTAAGTGTGAAATATAAAATATTACTACATACTCTCTAAAAATCAAAGAAAACAAATCTTTTCTAACACAGGGAGGTAATCTCATTTTCAAAAATTATGCAGTAATACATAAAAAAAAAAAAAAAGAAGAACAAAAAAAAAAGACAAAGAAAATATGGATAGAAAAGATTCTAGCACGCAAAAGCAAACAAAAATAATTATTCACCCATCAGTTATAAGACGCTGGCCATCAAGCGATTTAACGACGTAGGTGCATCTATGCGGATCGATCTCAAGACAGATGGCTCTGAAAATTATAAACACAAGTCCTGTTTAATGAGAACAGATTTAAAAGTGATTACACCGCACCTGTGAGGTGGAAACATATTTTTACAGCATGGCGCTGTTTGCTGAAGTGATTCTGTGATAACGCGAAGATCTGGACCCAGATTCTGTTTTAACGAGTTAAAAATCTCACATAGTTAACGCCGGATGTTGAATTTAATAACACATGTCCGATTTATTTTTCATATTTTGGGTGGTCCAGATTTCAATGTTTTTTTTGAGAAATATGAATGTGTTCATGTTATTAACTGTTTTTTTTTTTTGTGTTTTTGTTGTTGTTGTTTTTCTAAAAGACATAAGAAATTAGTTAAACATTTCTCTCTCTCTCTCTCTCTCTCTCTCTCTCTCTCTCTCTCTCTCTCTCTCTCTCTCTCTCTCTCTCTCTCTCTCTCTCTCTCTCTCTCTCTCTCTCTATATATATATATATATATATCTCACACACACACACACAAACACATGCACGCACGCACACACACACACAAACACACAAGAACACACATATTTCACATATTCATCACGTTATCAATATTTTGGAAACGGACACTAGTCAGCTATATTTCTCCTGACTGTTGCTCTTTAACGGATAGATATTTATCTGCAGCGGGAGAACAATGGCTCCTTTGTAGAATTCAATTACACCATGTTATTGTGGTTGTAATAATAAAATCTTGGAATCTTCTTAATTAACACAAAAATGCCGATTACAAAATTCTCAGAACTACTACTACACCCACTTCTCGTTTCCGTTACAGAAATAGTTTCATTAAGATCAACACCCTTCAAGCAATTTCTAAGTTCTGCTGTTCTGGAAAGTTCCAAGTTCAGCAGCACTGAATATTTTAAAACAAAAGTTCTGTGTTTTATTTTCACGATCTCCATAGCGGACACGCACAAACAAGGACGATTGTGATGTATACAGTACTTGAGATTTTCAACATCGTTTATGCGGTTAAAGAGAGAATTTGGGGCGTAGTAATAACAGATGCGAAGAGGGTTTGTTGAAGAGTTTCTACGACTCTTCTTTCAACGTGAAGACTTTTCATTTCGGGCAGTCTTTAACAGATGGTCCGGCCTGAACGTAGTAAATATGTAGTTTAAATTTAGATGAAATTTCTGAATGGTTTCTCTGTTTCTTAATGAATATATGAATGAATGAAAATGTGTTTAACTTTAATATATAATGGCATTTTTTTTTTTTTTTGTTATACGGTTTGTGGCAGTAAATTTAGAGTTTTTTGTTATGAGTTCTGAAATTGGAAACCAAATAACGTCGTTAATTTAAATGCTACTTATACCACCAGCAAATAGCAATAACTTTGATTCAACATTCTTAATATGCAAGATTACTCATTACATTTCTTTAGAGTCGTCAGCTGTAGAGCTGTGGCTGGAATGGAAAAACCATTGGACACTGTAAAAAAAATAGTAAGACATATTCCATGTTATATACGTTGGAAAACAGTAATTTGCTCTTGGATTAAGCTCTTTATGTCCACAATACCTGAATCTTAGAAAAAGCTGGTATTTTTGCATTATTGTTGCTTTTAACAATCGTTTAGGATAGACAGTGATAAAAAAAAAAAAAAAAAAAAAAAAAAAAAAAAAAAAAGGTCATCATAATTATAAGCAAAATATGTCTTGCTTTGATTTCCCCATATATCAGAAGAGATTTACTCAACAATATTCACTTCATTAAGTCCTCAGCATATTTTGTTTTTGTTTTACTGTTCAGCAAGAATATCATCTTTCCGACACTGTGGCCTTGATCGAATAATACGTTCAGTGAAGGGTTGCCCGGTTCTCTCGTCATACCAGAGTTAATGAGACAAGATGTTAGCAGGAGAAAACGTATTTGTGAGCGACCATTATTACTGAGTTACCAATTTGTGTTCGGGATTAGGGTTATGAAGTCACCGTAGTAGCAGCAGTAGAATAAATACAATCACTGATCCCAGTGGATGAAGGTTAATAGTAAAAATCACTGATACAGAACATGTAAAATAAGTGTTTGGTCTTGCAGGCTTAACAGTTATTAACAAGATCAGTAACTGATATGTTATATGATTCTGCGATCAGCATACTTACTTACGCATGATAAAGCTGATATAAATGTGTGTGTTTGTGTGTGTGTGTGCCCACATACACATGTACATACATACATACACATATATATCTATTTATATATATTTATATTTATAAAACACACACATACACATATTTATAAACACACACACACACACACACACACACATACCTACGTATCTACCAACCAATATATTTAAAAACACTTGCTCTCAGTATATAATATTCAAATCTCTTTATTCAAGCCACCAATTCGCATACAAACAGATTCATTTTTTAAAACTGTTTTCCTCCTACTCTGTGATGTCCAAAACATTACTGGCTGTTATTCAAACAACCAGTCACGCAAATATATCTGTTATGACTTAAAGAAGAGATGTGTTGAGAAAACCAGATAACGAAAGACTTCGAGCTACGCCAAGTTACCACAGGCAAACTGAGCGGTCTCCATAAGTCTTTCATCAAGTAGCGATTAAGATTATGGTTTTCAATTTAATATACTTCGTGCATTTAATAAGCTTATAACTGTAAGGAGAGAAAGACAACAGCGAGTGCTTTAACGAGGGATACAGGAAATCGTGCTTTCTGGAGATTATTGACGTTTGTGTTATTTTGCAATTTCCCATCACGTTTTGAATAAGGAACGGAATTTCGTTTAGCGTGTGCAATATTAGAAGTAAACTAAAGCACAGGTACGTAGTCATTAAATAACTGTTGGGGGGGTTTGTGAAAATAAATATTGTATTTTAATTCAAGCTTTACATGAGAAATATTTTGTTATATTATACAGCATTATTTAGTGAACGTTGTAACAAATGTTTGCATAATGTTTCTGATAACCATTAAATATATAAATTCTGGTTGCATTTCCTCAAAGTTTTTTTTTATAATTTGTAAAATATATTTTATAGACTGCTGTCGTTGCTCTATCAGTATTTTTGATCGGAGTTTTTAAACTAAACACTGCAGCTTTTGTAAAGAGTTCTGCAGTTTTACATATAAAGCAAAATGTCTGAAACTTTCTGCATAAATACACCGTCACACACAAAACACATACGAAAATACATACATACAAACACATATACACATACATACATACACATATACATAAATACGTACATACATACAAATATACACACACAGACACACATATATAATAAATTACTAAGTATCTTCATTGAAAACAGAATATACATACAGTATTGTTAATTCTTTCTTTATGTTCTCTCTATCGTGTTCACACACACACACATCACCACACACATAATTAAATTCAAAGACAAATTTCACAGGTGAACGTCCTGTAATGTTTATATTAAACGTACTTTTACAGTTTGTGTTTAATGAATGTATAATGTTATCTTAGTTCAGGCAGATATCTTAAATGTTTAGTAAACTTAATATGTATAAGGTTATCTTTGTTCTTAAATGTTTAATAAACTTAATTCTGACAGATAATATGAAAATGTTTATGACCTTAAAGATGCATTAAAACAAAAAAGCCGAATCTAATTTTATGTTTGTTTTTAACTTATAATTTTTGGGATGCTATTGAATAAGCTTTGTTAATAATAAAGTTTACTTCCACTACTACTACTACTAGTATTACTACTATTACTATTACTACTATTGCTACTTCTACTAGTACTTCTACTATTACTACTACTACTACTACTGCTACTACTAATAATAACAACAATACTACCACTACTACTGCTACTACTCCTACTATTACTAATAATAGTAATACTTATTTTTTTTAAAGAGTGGAGATTCTAGAGCATTTCTATTTTAGTTTTTTTTCTTTCTTTATTTATTTTATTAACCTATGATGCCATTCATGACTTGCATAGAAATGTACGAACTAATTCTTGTAGAGTGACAAATGAGGTCACCTTGTCACTGATTATTAAACAAAGCAAGTAAGGTTGTACTTTATTATTAGCAAAGTTTGATGTTTAGTGGTAAAGAAAACAATTAAATCGAAATATTATTTAACTAGAAACAAACGAAAGAACCACAGGTTTTAGTTTATTTGTTTCCATTGTCATAGAATCTTTGATAGAAACATTTTAATAAGAATATACTAAACGTTTTAGAAATATACAGAACATATACAGTGCATTTATTAGATGATAACAAGTGTATATTAAAGATACAATTAAAATAATTAAATACTACTTATTGTGATTGGTTTCACCGCTCCTTTAAGTTTACACACACACACACACACACACACACACACACACACACACACACACTAAAAACTGTAAATTTGCTTTTCAAGTATATTTATGTATGATCAAATATACATATGCATTTAATTTGTTTGTTACTCCCCTCCCAGTAACAGCTTCACTTTACTAAAGAGCAGAAAGAGTAAGCTGTAAGGATATTAATTTTGTCTGTAATTTCCCTCATCACAGAAACTTCAAGAAGAAACTTTAAGAAGAAACATGAAAGTTTGTCTTTAATCTGTTTTAATGTGTAATTAACGTTGTGTATACATTTCATTTATTTATTACCATCATCACAGAAATTTAAAAGAGAAAAAAGAAAAGAGGAAAAAAAAAACAAAAAAAACCCAACAACATAAAAACAAAAAGAAATATATATTTCATAATAAATTATTAAAGTTATGATTATTAGTCTTAAAATATGTATATATCTGTGTTCATGTGTGTGTGTGCTTGTGTGTGTGTGTGTGTGTGTGTGTGTGTATATATATATATTGCTTTATGATATTATTATTATTATTATATATGTGTATACATAAATAAAAAAATATGTACCAAAAACAACAACAACTTGGAGCATATATTCACCTATTTGTTAGTCTTTAACTCTTCATTTGAAAGTTTGATTTTGAAAAAAAGTTAATACAAAAATGCCTACAAGAATTATAGCAGTTTACAATACACACAGGTGCACTGAAAAACCCCAAACTTTGATTGGCAATGAGTTTAAACCTGGCTAACTTGCACGTGCAAAACCCGTGAACTGCTATTCCTGTTGACGTTTTATCATCCGGCTTTATATGCAGGGTCCTTCCCCCACCGGAGTAATAAACAACACCGCCTTATAAGCGAGTGGTTTTAAGTGCGCTGCCCATGCTAATCACGTGCCACTGCCAGTTAATTTACAATTAGCATCGTTATTTGTACCTCAGCAGAGCTTTCAACCTTGCACGAATTTATCGTTTCACGCTGTTTAAGATTTCGTCCGGTCATCCGTGAACAAGTGCCAGTAGTTATATCAGTGGTACACGATAAATACGCACGTTAAATTGACGTCTAGCCGCAAGTCTGGTAACTTAATAACGTTACGAGTGAGTAAATATAGCACTATGAAGAGGATAATTTGTACGGCGACAGTAAATATCTACGTCATTACTGCGTCTCTGGTGACGTCATAGAAATATATATATATTTTTTTATCTCTTACGA
This sequence comes from Chrysomallon squamiferum, assembly GCA_012295275.1. Taxonomy (NCBI): domain Eukaryota; kingdom Metazoa; phylum Mollusca; class Gastropoda; order Neomphalida; family Peltospiridae; genus Chrysomallon; species Chrysomallon squamiferum. The sequence continues at coordinate 10,292,702 of CM022673.1, read as the reverse complement.
TTGGCTGGTTTTATTTCTGTTGCGATGCACCTGTTGATATTTTGTATTTTTTCATACATAGTTACTATTTGTTAGATATTTTGGCGTTGTAAAACTGATGAACAGTTGATTGGGATATCCATATTGCACATATATTTATTTTATTTATTTACAAAGAAATAATGAAGAAATGAAACAAAACTAAATCGTGAAGGAACTAATGAATAAATAGAGTCACGTGTCATATATTTCAGTGTGTAAATACATGACACTACTTACATTTTGAATGTTTTCAGAAAACTAGTGCAAATAATTATAATTATTTCCTGAAATTCAGGCTAAATATGACCTCCAATGTGATAATTCGTTTATTTATGTCACAAAAAGAAGAAAAGAATCTAATATAACAAAACAAATTTTACATTTTCTTCAGGTGATGCGTATGGTAGACACACTTATTATCGAAGCTAAGCTGTAAATAATAAAATAGCGAATTATGAATAAACGATCATTTAAAATGTTAAATTAGTAAATATGTTATTGCAATTGTTGTGGTATTATTATTATTATTATTATTATTATTATTATTATTATTATAGGTGTTGTTATTGTTCTTATAATTATCAACAACATCATCACCTATATCATCAACACAGTAATGATGAACTGCTATACACTAAACTAGAAAATGTCACTCAGAATCCAATCCTTCCAGTAGTTTGTTTTTCAATATGTATATTCCCACAGACAGAGAAAGTACATACTCTGACCTTTCAAGCGTTTCTTTTTGAGCAAGGCTCGAATGCAAAAACTGCTCTTTGGATCACCCAAAAGGATCCATCGAACATGTGACAAACACTCTACCTCTGAGCTAGTTCCAAAAACTCAAACAGGACAATGAGTAAATCGTCAGTTTAATAAACACTGAGAACGCTTCGTGACAAAGAGTTCGACTAATTTGATAAATGTTCGAGTTATGATTAGAAAGGAGATACCAGTTCGAGTTATCTGAATGGTAATCTGATTCATGTTCGATTTAACGCAAATGAATTATCGGGTCAGTAATAAGATAATCGCTGGTTAAATCAGATTAATTTTTTGTTTACCTGTCTTGAGTGATGAGTTACAGGCAGAAAGCAGCAGCAACAACAACAACAACAACAACAACAACCCAAAAAACCCCCAAAACAAGAAACAAGGTCTTATGGCGTTTTTTTTTTTTTTTTCAACAACTACTGTTAGATTTAAACATTTCTGATTTTTTTTTTTTTTTACTATGCATAGTTAATTATATGTATATTGTATGAAAGTTTGCTTAAATATAATTAATGTTTATATGTAGGTATTTTATTACTGTCATTGTTGTTGTTATTGTCATTATTGCTATTATTCCTGTTAGTGAGTGTGTGTACGGGTGAATGTGCGTGTATGTAGGCATGTATGTTTATATATATATGTGTATGTGTATGTGTGTGTGTGTGTGTCTGTGTACATGTATGTATGCATCACTGTAAATTTAACGTCGTTATAAAAAAGGTAAAAAGTTTAGACTAAACAACCCATTAAACCTTTCGTTTGTTCTAAATATAAAAAAAATGTCAAATATATTTTTCCTGTACGTGCTTCCAAGTCATTCTTTTGTTTGTTACTAGCCCACCAATCTTTGTTAATCATAAAATACGACAATATTTATAGACATCGCAACATTTTTAATTCTTTGGTGTTTTCATTTTTCACTTTTCTCTTTCAGCTTTTCTCCAACCTGGCTGGCTACATCATAACAAAAACACGGTGGAAGTTTCTACAACAATGTCCAGAGCAGGCGTGACAAGGTTTGTAAGACTACACAAATATTTTAAATAAACGTTTTTAAGTCTTTGTTGGCAACTATAGCGATAATATTTATTAAACAAAAACAAAAAAGTTTTTAAACGGGTGTTGTGTAATTTATAATATGTCTAACACACTAATGTTTGACGTTTTCTAAAACCTGTGATTTATATACATTGCATGACCACCATCATCTCCACCACCAATGCCACTACCACCACAACCACCACGACATCAGCAATAACAACAATAATAATAATAACGATAAAGATAATAATAATAATAATAATAATAATAATAATAATAATAATAACGATAACGATAACGATAACGATAACGATAACGATAACGATAACAATAATAATAATAATAATAATAATAATAATAATAATAATAATAATAATAATAATAATAAAACACTGCTTAGCTTTCAAAATGGAACGAGTAAAACATTAAACATTTACAAAAATATACAAATGTGTATTTGAAATTTTACGAATTTCTCAAATTAACTTGACCGGTGAAAATCTGCGTTACACGACAAGGTATTAATGGAATTTATTTTTTATTTTTAAAACAGCAGATACTCATTAAAACACGATCACATATTTCCGCCGCTGGACACGGATATGTTCACTCACAACTTTTAAAAATAAATATATCGTGGAGATATTTACATGCATATATGTCATGGATATATATATATCTAAAATTAAACGAAACGACACACATACTTATAATTATATACCAAATAGATTTTGTGATTGTAATTATTAAATAGGAATATAATAAAAATTTTTTCTAAATATTCACATATATAATAATTATAATAAGAAAATATATGTGTGTGTCTGTGTGTGTGTGTGTAACACACTAATTTCTAATATTTTCTATATATATATATATATATATCTATTTAGAAAATATTAGAAATTAGTGTGTTATACACACACACATACACATATATATGTTCTTATTATAATTATTATATATGTGAATATATATATATGTACAGACACACACACACACACATATATATGTATATAAAAGTTGCTATTAACATTATCATGGCAAAAGCTTTATTCAAATTGGCATCTATGACTCAGAATTCGCGAAACATCAAGGACACGGCAACGCATTGCCATTTAACCGAAATACAACATACATTTTAAACAGCTTTAATAGCCTGACTGAGCATATGATATATTCACATGATGATTCATGTGACCTTGCTCCGCGGTATACACTTCTTTTTGTCGAAGATCGCCTACACACCCAAACACCCGCTTAGTCACCGGTAATAAACTTGGGTATATCGTCAATAGTGACACTGATATTGACAGATACGCTAAACGTAAAGGACACAATGAACTGGTAAATGTAGATAAAACGATCACACCTGTTTCTCAGTTTGTTTCAATATTAACTAGTATTTTCTGATAATAGATATATATATATAGTACAGAGATATTAAATGGTTGAAATAGTTAACAATGCATTATCTGATTGTATGTAATGTCAGTACAGAAATATTCAGACACAACACACCCGTATATGTATATTATTTTTCTAAGAATAGTTACTGAATAGTAGAAATCTCTCTCTCTCTCTCTCTCTCTCTCTCTCTCTCTCTCTCTCTCTCTCTCTCTCTCTCTCTCTCTCTCTCTCTCAGCAAACTGCCACATACACCTTAAAAAGTTTAAATACAGCACATGTATATCAATAAATTTAACATCGTGACCCGCAATATCGTGTGTTCGTGTATAAATTAAAAGCATGATGAGAAATGCAATGAAGTTAGGTATCAGTTTCAGATGAAAGTATTATCTAAAACAATCCCAATCTGTCGTAAGTAACGGTGATTATTTATCATTTGTACAGAAGACATGATTCATCGATGTGAAATATAAACAGAGTGTTAAAACTCTGATTCACGACTTACAACAGAATTTAGTTTTTCAAGAATTAATTATTATTTCAATGACATACTGTAACTGCTTTACTGAATAGACTACCGTTAATTATTATAGATATAATTAACTGAGTTATTTCCATCTCACGTTATCTAGTATCAATAATATCTCTCTCTAGTGTCTATCAGTGAATCCATCCATCCAAGTTTATATTTGTACATCTACACAAAAATGCACATTACAAATAAATACAATATTCTGTTTAAAAAAAAAAAAAAAAAAAAAAAAAAGAAATCGGTTTGTATGCACCTGCCAAATCCATCCGACATCATTAATTATGTTTAAAAAGTAGGTTAGAATCTTTCCTTTACATATTATCATCGTGAGTATATATATATATATATATATATATACACACACACACACACGTACATACATACCGTGTTTGAACATACAGTAATATACGTCTGCACACACACACACACACGATCTCTCCGTGTTTTTACGTACAGTTATACAGAACTACATTCACCCATAACTTTCATGTTTGCACTCTCCGTTTGGTTACACCCTGCTATGAAAGCCTGCGTTTGAAAGATACTTTTTTTTTCACTGGAAATAATAACATCTTATTGACAGATATGTACACAGCTAGACTCGCAGCATGGAAAGCGACGTGGAAAATCAGTTAAACAGGTAGGATGATTAATTTATTTTATACCTTAGTTTTTGTAATTAGACTGTTAGAAAGGCTTATCCCGTTTTGTTAGTCATCTCGTTAGGAAGCATCCTTTCTTTCTCAGATATCCTGTTTGTAAGAGACCCAGTTATTAGAGACATCCCTTGTATTATACTGGGATCCCATCTGTCAGACATCCCATTTGTTAGGTCCAGTTATTCTATTTGTAAAATTCCCATTTGTGAGACATCCCTTTCCTTAGACATCCTATTTGTGACACATCTCGTTTGTTAGACATCCTTTTTGTGAGAAATTCAGTTTGTTAGACATGCAGTTAGTGAGACATTCCCTTTGTTAGACATCCTATTTGTGAGACATCCCTTTCCTTAGACATCCTATTTGTGAGAAATCCCGTTTGTTAGACATCCTATTTGTGAAAAATCCCGTTTGTTAGACATCCTATTTGTGAGAAATTCAGATTGTTAGACATGCAATTAGTGAGACATTCCGTTTGTTAGATATCCTATTTGTGAGACATTCCGTTTCCTAAACATGCAGTTTGTTAGGCTGTGAGTTATCGGACATTCTGTTTATCAGACATTCCCCATATTAGTCATCCCGTATATCAAACAGTGGTTTAAGATTTGTTTACGACAGTAACCCTTGTTGTGCAGGGTGATTTAGGTATATTAGCTTGTTTACCTTGGGTTTTTCGAATTCTTTTACCGATTTGAGAATGAAGCTGTCGTCGTTTTTTTTTTCTTTTTGTGTATTACGTATGCATGATGAACAGTAATATCCTGTCCTGTTTGTGAGATAATTGAAATATAATTTCTCTTTTGAATAGTATTAAAATTCAAAGACGTGCAGATTTGTTTACAGATTCAGTGACAAATACTTCACGACTAACAATAACGCAAGGAATGCAATTCAGCACGACTCTTCTGCTTATTCATCAACTAGCTAAATTCGTGATTTTGACTGGGGCAATTGATCATTTAATTCACAGCACCATATTGCTTTGATACTTTTCTACTTAGTACTCGCTGATGTGAAACCAGCGGGCAACGTGTAATGAAAGACAGAAGGCAGAACGACCACGTGGTTCCAGTCTGAAGGTTTTCATTTTGGAAGACGCTGTTTTCATTACATACGGCCACGTGGCTTGTTTAATAACCTACGTGTGAACAGACAGACCACAGATTTTATGAGAAATTCTTTGGGATTAATGAAGCTGTAATGACTTGCACTCGTTCTTTCTTTCATTCATTCATTCATTCTTTATTTTTTCTTTCTTTGTCTCTATATATTTTTCTCTTTCCGCCCCTCTCCCTAACACTCTGTCTGACTGTCTGTGTCGCTGTCAGTTTATCTGTCTGTCTTCAACTTCTCTCTCAGTATCTATCTCTCTCTCAATCTCTCTCTCTCTCTCTCTCTCTCTCTCTCTCTCTCTCTCTCTCTCTCTCTCTCTCTCTCTCTCTCTCTCTGTCTGTCTGTATATTTATCAATCTATCTGTCTGTCTGTTAGTCTATCTATCTATCTGTCTGTCTGTCTGTATATCTATCTATCTGTCTATATGTCTATCTGTCTCTCTGTCTTGTATATACCTATCTATATTATATGTGCGCCTGTGTCTATATGTGTGTGTGTGTATATATACGTATATATGTACGTGTGTGTGTGTGTGTGTGTGTGTGAGAGAGAGAGAGAGAGAGAGAGAGAGAGAGAGAGAGAGAGAGAGAGAGAGCAGAAGAAGAAGAAAGTTTATAAAACAATACAAATTGGCTTAATAACCACAAGGAAAATCACGTGTTTTTGGCCGTTGATGAAACCAGCGCAGAATGTGTGTCTGTGCAGTCAACATCTTCATCACTTGAACACGTGGTTTTTCTTTAACAAGACCAAGACTCACTGAAACAAAACACACGCAGAGCCAGGCACAGCCAGGCACAGTACCACTGAGTTCGTTCAGGTACTGGAATTCTTCAAATTCTTTAACACGTCAGAGTCCTGACAGTTTTCTAAAACTCGGCAAAATTAAATCAAAAAAAAAAAAAAAAAAAAAAAAAAAGAAGAAATAAACGTGCAAACAAAACAGAAAAAAACAACAAACGTAAAGCGTAAACAAACTTGAAATAATGAATTTTAAAAAGCTTAATTCTGTTCACTTGCTCCCTCACATCCTAGACAGTAAATTATTATTCCATTCTCTTCGACTTTTTGTAAGACGATCAGTTTATAAACTAACACAGAATCTCACCGCTAGCCACCTTTTCCGTCCCGTTCAGATTAACATGAATCTCTGACTATATGCATGTATGTGTGCGTGTATGTGTGCGTGTCTGCACGTATGAATACGTATATGTGCAAGCATGCATGATGTACCTGTGCATGTATGTATTTTTGTTTGTAAAGATGTACGTAACGTACACACGAACACACAAACACGCATGCACACAGATGTATGCACATACACACATATTAACAAAATCTATTTCTAAACTTAATCAGCAATAGTCTTGAAGACAAATAAAAAGCATATTTCCTCTGTTAAGCATTCCACGAATGTCTAACCTGGTGGAGAAAAAAAAAGATCGTGGCATGTTTAATCAGCAGGTGGCCCCAGTGATAGATATCCCCCAGTGATAGATATCCCCCAGTGATAGATATCCCCCAGAGAAAACAAAGAAAACAGTGGAATGTGTGCGTCCTGGGTTAAAAGGTTTCTGCCCTTTAAGAAATAAGTCAGTAACCTATTGTTTGAAAACTGAGAACTACAAAAAAAAAAAAAAAAAAAAATAATCTCCTCTTTTCCATATTCCCAAACTCGGTTTTATTATTATTTAATAATTTATTTTATTTTGTATTCGTATTTCTACCTTTATTTCTTGTTTGACAAATTTCAGTACCAAATTTTCTGTCTCTCTCTCACTCCCCCTCCCTCTCTCTCTCTTTCCCCTTTCTATCATTCACTCCTTCATTCACTCAAATATTAAAATGCCAATATCTGTTTTGATAATCTGTTTACATATATAATTTTCCACGCTGGTTTACCTTGTCAAAATATACCCACACAAATTCATGTTTACAAATGTGTGCACGCGCTCAGTGATGAAAAAAGTATATACTCACAGAAATACGTGTAAACAAACGCACGCATGCACACTGAGATATATACACAAATTCTGAGACCTGTAATCTCTCGCACCCATGAACGTGGATTGCACGTACACGTGCAGATTCATTCACTTCGCCTACACATGCTCCCACGCATGTACACACACACACACACACACACACACACACACACAAATATCTACATCTTTATTACTAAAAATCTTTCTCCATTATCCAAATCAACATCTTGTTGCTTGGTTATTTCGTCAGAATCGGGTTATCAACAGTTCACGTGAGGATTCCAATCACAGAAGGAAGTTTGGACAGGTGCTGTTGTCTTCAAGTTACCTGACTGATAATCAGGTCATATTACATGGGTGCGAGAGTGTTCATTTTTTTTTTTTTTTTTTATGTCTGAAGAATACAGATTGTATTTCACAGGCTGGTCAGTACTAACCCCGTACGTTTATCCACCTACCATTCAACTGTGGCGGTTCTAAAAATATTTAGGGTAGGGCCGCTGATACAGATAATCGATGGAAAGAAAAAGAAAAATCAGTCAAGAATTGATATATATATATATATATATATATATTTTTTTTCTTTGCTTTTATTCTGGATACGGTCCAAATATCTTTAAGTTAAAGGCCCCTAGTTTGAATATATTTTAGGTTACAAGCCACTCAGGGTTAAACCCTCGAAATTAAAAGCCCCACAAAATTATTTATAACAGACCAAAATAACACCAGAACAAAACCCACCATCTTTACATTTACACCAATTTTTTTAGATAAAACTCTCTCATATTTAGATGTGGTATTATTTATATACTGGTGTGTTCAGATATCTGTTTCTTTTGTTTGTTGTTTTAGAAAAAAGAAAGAAAGAACAATGAAGATGTTATTATCAAAGAGACGTACATACATGTAATCGTACCTAAGTGACCTAATTACGTACGTAAATGCAGATAAAACGAGGCTGCTTTTTCATAGTGCAGTTCGGACCATTAATCTCAGCTGAAATTATCTGGTCCATTAACTGTGACGTAATGAGTTAAATGGACCGTGAACGTTGCTGTACGTTTAGAAAAACTGAAAAGAAAGTGTTTACAGTTACGACTTTGTTTTCCTGAGACAGCAGATGGTTTTACTTCATTTATTTATTTGTTTATTTATTTAGTATTATTTTAGTGTCGGAAATAAGAACGTAGTGGTGTTATTGTGTAAACTGTTTGTGGATATGAAGCAAAATGATTATTTCTGTGAAAATCTTTATTATTATTATTATTATTTTTTTAAATATCCTTTTATTTTGGCATTTACTTCAAAAAGTAATTCCCAACTTAAATTATATTTATAAATTCTCGTAACTTAAATCTATGACGATAATGACTTCACCCTGCCCCCCCCCCGCCACATTCTGAAACCTGGATCCACCCCTTGTTGAGTATCTTCTTTGAAAAAAGAACTGTAGTTTGGAACTCGTTCAGACAGCCGCTGGGCAACATTCGAGAGTGCGCGGTGTACAGTTTCCTCGTTTCCTGTTTGTTGCTGCTTGGCGCATTTTGAAGAAGGCGTCTTTCGCTGTATCGTTTCATAGTCACATCATGGCATTCCTACAGCATGTTTCGTAAAAACTCATACCGTTATCATCTGCCTTTGCCTCTGTAAATGAGATTTATTTTCACCTTTATTCTTTAGACTGGTTCTCTGAGGTCTTCTTGGCCGTATTCCAGCTCCTTTGTTTCCGCTCTTTGTCTTTTCGTGTGGTCTAGCGGTTATCTCCCTTCGAACTCGATAGGAATTATACGGGTGTTGCCCCTTATAGTTTTTCTATCTGTTTTGTTTTTTGTTTTTTAATTTTATTTAGTGCCTTATGTTTGAAATAAAGTAAGAAATATGAATTGAAGCTGCAAAATAAATGTACCGGTCTGTGTTTAATAAACAAACATACAAACACATATACAAACATGCAGATATTCATGAATGCATATATATATATTGATAAATATACATCAATAATTACATTTATATATTTGTGCATGGACATGTATGCTTTGCATCTATATTTGTAAGTGTGTGTGTGTGTGTACATAGTTACATAGATGTCAATAGTTACAACTGTAATAAAGAGTTATGCTCGAGTAAAAGAGCGTAGAAAGCATGTTCGTACAGGCCTACATGTTTAGATAACGCTTTCGAGCCTGCCTCTCTGCATGAATGTCTTTGTACGTGTGTTCATGCGCACGTACGTATGTTAAAGTTATCTGCATGTTTATAAAACAGGCATCTTTGTCTTCGCTACTTAACGACAACGATAACCCGAAAAGCACCTTTCCTAATGACTTATTATGGTTCCTTTCTCCTCGAAATTGCTCTTTTTAACAACTCCAACGGCAACAACTCCCTTTTAGCCTGACCTCTTTCAGCGCCGTAATTGCACGGAAGACGTATCTCGGCGAAAAGGAAATTACGATCTTTTTTGGCAAAAATAAGAATTCTCGCCATGTGGCAGTCATCACGCGCTGGAATCGCCAACCTGCATGCAAGGTGGGTCAGATAATGTACACCTCTAGCCCCAGCCTCCCACTGTTACCCGCCGTACATGCATGCATGCAGCCCGCACGGTTAACTAGTAAACAGAACGCGCATCATGATCTGCCATTTTACCCGTCTTGTCAAAATATACAAGGCGGTAGATAGGTATGCTGTTGTTGAAGGAAGACGTATAAACATGCTCGCTCCACTGATTGGTATCTGGTGATAAATGTGATATCTTTTGTTAACTGCCTTTCGCTTTGGTTTGATTAGGTTTTGAAAATAAGTTGGTGGTTTTTTTTTTTTTTTTTCGTAAATCTTTGCCAGCATAATTTACGTCGTGGTTTATTCTTCGTGGTGTGTTTGTTTTTGTGTGAATGTATTTGTGTTCACGCACACACACAGAAAGAGAGAGAGAGAGAGAGAGAGAGAGAGAGAGAGAGAGAGAGAGAGAGAGAGAGAGAGAGAGAGAGAGAGAGAGAGAGAGAGAGAGAGAGAGTGAGAGAGAAATAGAGATGCAGAGGAAGAAAGAGGGAGAGAAAACGAAGGAAAAGAAAAATAAATAGTAAAAAAGCAAAAATAGAAAGAAAAAACCCTGTTATTTGGAAGAAAAACGAAAAACGAGTAAGACAATAAGTTACAAAAATAGGAAGACATGTTTTTAGATCGAAAAAAAAAGAAAAAAAGAAAAAGAAGTAAAAAAAGAGAAAAGTGGAAGAGAATTAGAGAACAAAACTGAAGTGATAAAAGCGATATCTGAAAGTAAAACAAAATTTCGCATCTGAATGCTTTTAGATATCTGTATGATGTCGTACATTCACACACATAATTACGCACACACACACACACAAAATACTTTACTTTCTAAATTCGAACTGCTCTGAAACTCTCTCAGTAGTTTTCAAGTTTCCAGGAAGACATCTTACTCTAAACACACGTACCTTCTATCTCTGATTGACAATTACACAAATTACTTTGTTTCCTGTGAGGAATTATCACACGTAAGTGTTACTAGCAGTTAATAAACGCTTATTTCCGGATTAACTTGAATGCAGCTTGTCGTATACGTGAGACAAATTGTACAACACTGTAATGATTACGTTACTTTGCTGCTGCAGTTTTATTCAGTTTGAAACAGTTACGTGCGATGTTAATTTCGGCCTCAGTGACGTCCATAGTTGTTTTATAATTCAATTATTATTTTATTTGTAAACGTGTATTATTCGAAACGATAATGTTGGAGAGTTAAAGGGAACAGACAGACTCATAGATAAGACTCAACAGACAGAATGTGTGTGTGTGTGCGAGAGAGAGAGAGAGAGAGAGAGAGAGAGAGAGAGAGAGAGAGAGAGAGAGAGAGAGAGAGAGAGAGAGAGAGAGAGACCATACAATTATTTTAGACAGAGATTAAATTGCGTATGTTAACAAAGACACCATAACGTCATTTAAAATAAAAACAGTAGCTACGCTTTTTCTTATCGCCACGTTTAAACACACCTACAGAAGAGTAACTAACAGTAGTTTGCCCGTTGGCTAAAGTTGTTTTGTTTTTCTCGTTCAAACCATTTCAACAATATCAAACATTTCTGACCAACCCCGCAAATTCCAAATACAGGTGTACACTATCATTTCACCTTTTATCGTGTACTTCCTTTTTCCGTTTGACGTACGTCAACATTCACGTGCATGTGTCATAAAAACACGGAATAGAATTCCTGGTATGCACGTTTTTTTGTATAGCATGTGTGTCCACCCGTTTATTCGTAAAGAAAATAAAATATTTCTTTACAATGTAATCTTACAAATATTCTTTTAATCTTTTATTTTTTAATTTCTTTTTTTTTTTTTTTTTTTTTAAGGTTGATTAATTTTGCGTGTTTTGTGTAGATATTTTTTTTTTTTTTTTTTTTCTTTTGTTCTGTTCTTTAATTTTTTTTTAGGTTGATTAACTTTGCGTGTTTTGCGTGATAGTTTTAGACTGGTTTATTCTTTTGCATTTTGTTCTATGTGAAAAGAAAGAAAGAAGAAAAAAAAAGATTTGAAAATATTAAATTTTTCCTTTGTAGAAATAAAAGATAAAGAAGAATTTTACTGAGCTACTGAATTAGAATCTTTGATTCTTGCACTGAATGATACATACATGTAATGAATGTGTATGAATGTGACAGTGTGTGTATGTGTGAGTGTGTGTGTGTGTGTGTGTGTGAAAGAGCACATAAGATAAGAAGAAAGTTAATACATTTTAACTCGAAGAAAACAGAAAGACAGATTGAAAAAACATTTATAAAATAAAATTAATGCCTAAATAATAATAATAATAATAATAATAATAATAATAATAACAATAATAACAATAACAATAACAATACTACTACTACTACTACTACTACTACTTCTACTACTACTAATAATAATAACTACTAACTAAATAAATAAATGTAAGTAAATAAATAAATAAACAGAAAAAAAAAATTAAAAAAAAGAAAGAAAAAAAAAGAACGTAAAGTACAGACAGCAAGACGGATCATTTACCCGAAGAGCCCACAGCAGTGTGTATGAGAATGTGACATTCTTTCATTATCTCGCTTATCATAAACTATTGACACAGCAGTGTCATTCACGACTCTGAATTCCTCGGTGATAATAAAACACGCCTAAACGCTTTAGACATTCGTCATAATGTACGCTCTCTGTATTATATTATTGCTCTTAAGGTCACTGTTGTTCCATATAAGGTAATACAGACGTCAGAAGACCAATGCACGATAGCAACTTATAGACTGGACCAACGGCGTTATTAATATTAATGACAAAAACAGTTTTAAATACGTCATTGAACTGGGAGAACGTATATTGACTTGTACCCAGTCTATCGTAACTATGGCTTTTCCCCCAAACTGAAAATAACATCGCGGCGAATAATAAATACATGCAGGGTCAACAGGGTTAGGAGCCTCGCTTTCGGTTTATCGTCTGCTAAATAGCTAAGCAGAAGTGGACAGTGATGTAGCAGTTGTTGTCAGTGTGTTTTTTGTGAGCTTACCGTTAAGGTGGGATGGTACATAGCAAACAGACTGGACGGAATATAGCAAACAGACTGGACGGAATATTGCAGAATCATCATGGGACATTTCGCTACAAACAGGGATATATGTTTTTATAAACTGAAGTAAGATCAATTAACTTTTATTAATTTTAGTATCTGTTAAATAATATGCGACCATATTAAACTAATAATACTAATTTTTATTACTTTTTATATCTTTGTTTGGAATATAATTTTTATGCTATACAAACATGATTTTAAAATAATAATACTAATTTTTATTACTTTTTATATCTTTGTTATAAAATATTAATGATCATACAAATATGATGTTAAGTTAGTAACTAAAATATAAGATAATGTGTACTTTAAATAAACTTCTCTCTCTCTCTCTTTCTCTCTCTCTCTCTCTCTCTCTCTCTTTAAAAACCTCTCTCTCTCTCTCTTCTCTCTTAAAAACATTTGTTGCCTGTTTTCATAATAATAATAATAATAATAATAATAATAAAAATAATAATCTTTAATTATTCTGGCTGATTATTATTTACATTTTTCTAACAGTTAAATATAATTATTATATCTTAATCCATTTCACCTCTAATTTGTATATAAATACAAATGTATGTGCATGCGTGCGTGTGTGTACCTACACATGTGCAATCTTTAGAAAAATAAACTCATGCCTTGTCTGTAATCACAACATCATGTGAACACTATTTAAAACTGTTTAGTTGCTGTAGTCGATGGCGGACCTACATTTTAAAGGGCCCTAAAGCTTGAACAATTATGGGGTCCATTTGCAATGTGGTCTGGGTAACTACTCTTGTCTTTTTCTATGGCAGGTTTCAAAAATTTAGACGCCTCTCAGATTTTTTATTAAAATTTTCAAGCAATATGCACTAAAGTTGCTTCCATGGACCCATCTGGGATTAGGGACCCTGACATATTTATACTTCATTATTTCATAACAGATCCACTATTGGCTGTAGTCGTGCTTGGATGAACATCGTGTGCAATTTGAAGGCTTATCTTAGTACGCAAGCACTTAGTTCGTATACCTTTTACAATTTCACCAACGACAAATAACACCGCTACTTTAATCTGGGTGAAACCCTTTTAATCAAACAGTCCTGTTTTTTTTTTTTTTTTTTTTTTTTTTCAAAAAACCCACTTTAAAACTTTAATGGAATTTATCACGTCTTTGTGGAATTTAAAAGACATGTTAATGATTCTTGAATATTCATATAACAAGGACAACTCAAGTTTCACAGTATACTGTCTTCATTGCACGTGAATACTAATAAACAGAAAAAAGAAGAAGAAGAAGAAAAAAAAAGGATAGGCGAACAACTCAAAGAAAGAATTAAAAACTACGAGTCACGGAGACTAATAGAATTTACCGATTTATGGCGAAAGCAAATAGCTCTTTTAAACCAGCTGGCCGTAACAGTTTAGCTAGATTTTTTTTTTTTTTTTTCCTATAGGTAATTGAGAAGTGCTTAGTGCAGTGACTTATCCGTCCCTGTTAACATAGATCTGCATTAGTGAAACGCTGCAGACGCTCTTAAGTAAACACGTTTAATTCTTCTCATTACACTCCCTTTTAGTCACCTGGAAAGTATGCGACAGACTCTGTTTTATTTTCTCTCTCTCAACTTGTTCCAGTTTAGCCCGGGGATGTATAAAGGTTTAAAATTAAACTGAAATGTGTGTACAGCTCCAGGGTACGTTTTAATTTAATTTTAACATTTTCTCTCGATATCCGTATGTAAGTAATATATATACATGTACATATATACACATACATACATACATACATGTAACACATACGTATATACATACATGCATACACATACATAAATACAAACCAAATAACAAACGTAATTATTATTAAAATTGAAAAATTTACAAAAGTATAGCTAAAAATTAGAAGGTTGAAAAAAAAAAAGAAAAGAAAAAATAAACAACAACAAAACAAACTGATAAATAATAAAAAATAAATAGTAACAAACAAGTTAACAATACGATATAATGTAATATCGTGATTATCCTACACCTTTTGTCAGACAAACAGATGATAATACCCAACCACTTCAGACGCGCGGCAAACACACAAAACACAATTATTTTGAATCTCTACAGAAACTGAAATTCACCTCGGTCGTGCTTTGCGTGTCGAGTATCACTGGTTCGACTCGCAGGAGTGAAACTGATCTCGGCTGTGGTTGACATGTGAAGTGCCACAGGTTCGATTCGCTTCGGTTGCTCTCTCTGTGGTTGGTTTCAGTTCTTATCTAACTAATTTGTAACTGGAGCCCTTCTTGAAGAGATGATGGCACGTCACCTTTCCTGGTGAAGCCGAGTAATAGACTAAAGTGCAGTCACTGGAGTCATTTATAAATAACTGAAAACTAAGTAAACACTGATTCAAATCAGAAATTTCTTTACATTATGAAAAGCCATAATATGCATCTTTAATCTGTATATTTCTTTCCTAGCTCACATTCTACTACACAAATTAAAGGTATATAAATTCTGTGAATTGTATATATATATATATATATATCTTTTTAATTGAATTATTCATATGAGTCATTTTTTTGTCCTGTAAGAAGCTAAATGGAGTACTCTATTTATTAACTTATTGTAATGTAAACATTTAGCGAGAAGGATCTAATAGTTAATCAACTAATATAAACAAAGTACACTTTAACAACAAAATTACATCTTGGAGGAACAGAAAACAAATCTACAGCTGAACAAACAGTACGTGACTCTACGACCAGAGGAACAGATCTACTAACTACTGCCATCAGTACTTGAAAAAAATTGCTACAGGTATTCACATAATTATTATTTTTTAAAACCAAATTAACACAGTGAAATAGAATGAAAAAAACAACAAAAATAAATAAATTACCTATCCCTTTCACTTTTATGCGGCAGAAGAATCATTTTCCTAAAGTGAAATAATCACCTCTGTAAAACAACAACAACAACATCGTCGACAACGACTAAAAAAACAAACAAAACAAAACAAAACAAAACTCCTCAGAGAAAACATGATTTTTAAGATAATTTTGGCAAAAAGCAAGAAAATTTACCGGAACATTATTATATGATGATCGAAATAGACGTGCCTGCATACTAATAAGAAGAGGGTGTTTTATTTATGTATAAACGATTTTTGATTTTATATACTTCCTTGATTAAATGGTTTGTACAGATGAACGAGTGTTTTTGAAATCTTTAGTTTATTGGCATCTTGTAACATTTAGCAAACGAAACTAATTTGCAACTCTTCTCGTGTTTCAAGTTTTTTAATCTAACACGTTCAATCTGGTAGATTGTTAGCTGCGCATGATCTGCGCATGATCAAGAATTTCTGATATTTAACACTACGTTATCTTAGGACATGAATATTGTTTGTTACGTTATTTTTGAAAACTGAATTCCATGGTTAGAGTTTGTCAATGAAAAACAAAAGAGAAACAGAGAAACAGAGAGAGGGAGATGAATGAATGGGAATTTTGTTCCGGAATCCAGAGTGAGAAGGGAGGAAATTGTGAATATAAATATCTCCTAAAATATATTTATAATAATGTTAAAATAAATAGTAAATAAACTAAACAATAATTTTATAATATTTTCATGCAATATTGTTTTGAATTTTCCAGGTGCACCTTGGGACCACACGGGAATGTGAACAAGGTCCATGTAGATGAGAGTGAGCCGACCATCAGTAAGTATATATATTTCCAAATAAAGTTCTGTAAAGGTGCTGATGCATATCCACCTCGAAATATGAGTCTCCTTGTAATGAGTTAAGAAAATATTACCAAATGATACAGAGAGAGAGAGAGAGAGAGAGAGAGAGAGAGAGAGAGAGAGAGAGAGAGAGAGAGAGAGAGAGAGAGAGAGAGATACACAGACAGAGAGACAGAGAGAAGAATTAATATACAGTGATATTAATTATTTGAATGATTTAATTAAGAAAATTAAAGAATGTTTAATGATACCCATGCCGAAGAAAACGTGGGTACATGGATTGGCAAAACAAACCCCACAAATCATAACTTTAATGCCTATTCAGGTATTCAGGTATTCAGCTTTTTAAAAAGATGTAATAAACCATTGGTCGAAACCACCAAACAATCTGCCTTTTCAAAGACATCTTCTATCATTCTGATCGTGTCGTGATGCAAACTGCAGCATGTTAACCCACTGACCCAGATTTGATGCCTCCCTGTTAGTTTCAGTAAAAAGAAAAAAACAAAAACAAACAAATAACGATATCTGACGAGCAACAAAACCTGTTCTGAATTCTGCCGAGTCTTTTCATCTGGGCTCTCCGCAAAAATATTTTCTTTTTAGTCTTTTGATTCGCAGGAAATTGATAATTTGATATTTACGTTTGAAATGGTGTGCACAGAATGCATTGCAGATGCGTGTTTGATTCTCTTTTGCACACATGTAAAAACAGTGCAGATGAACTTGCAATTCAAAGGTAACAGTGATCATTACCATTTGACAAAACTGTTCATGTAGAAGAAACAAAGGAAACGATCTTAGTCCACTGTAAAAAATATTAAGGACTGGAACACACCCACTCACACACACATTCAGAGACACACAGATACATATATACATACATACATACATACATACGTACATACGTACATACATACATACATACATAAGTACCACATGCGTGCATATATACAAAGAGTATATATGTATATGAAACAAATAAACCAAATAAACTAAAACGTAAAACTGAAAGTGAGTTTAACACTGTTTTTCCTCACTCACCAGGAAGTTTGAACGATTCACAGATATTTACTTTTCCCCCCAAAAGACTGACATACATATTTCAGATGTGCACTGAACAACTCAGAAACGCAATTAGGTTGCCTGATGAAATGATCCCTCAAGACCTTATAGTAAGAAAAAAAAGAAGAAAAAAAGTAAAAATACGAGGAAGATATTGTACTGGCATTGTGTCAAAGTTCAGACTTTTATTATTGTAACAGATTCATAACACTTTTTCTGTGAAGGAAATTCCACCAGGAATAGAGGACGACTTAGCACCGCGGCGTCCGATGATTTATTTACTATTATTAGTCAACAACCACGTTTACACAGATCTGTAACCGTAATCTGTTTCACTCTCACGTGTCTGTTGACGTGACGTTTTTGACTTTCACAGGTCTGTAAGCGTGAGCTCTCGCTTTCTCTTGATCTAGTTTTTCTCGCCCAGCGGCAGGGAACACATACCAGTTAACACGAACAGCAGCTGTTAACATCCGTACTCGTTCTCAACCAAGTGTTCATCTGTAGTTTTATCTGTTTATTTTGGGTTTTGTGGGTTATTATCGGCGCCAGTTCAAAATTTCGGTTTATGGACGGTTATTGAATTTTGCTGATGAGAAATGCGATCATTGTTTTATCGGTTAGGCACAACGGTTGTTTGATATACCAGGTCGAACGCGGTTGGACATAAAAAGTAAAACAAAAGAAACAACAGTTTAAAATAAATCATTAACATAGTTCTTGTCTAAACCTGCAGTAAAAAGAGTAAAAAATAAAAAAACAAGTAAAAAACCAGAAACAAAATAAGAAAAAGAAAAAAAAGAAAAAAAGAAAAAGAAAAAGAAAATAAAAGATAAAAGAATCGTCTTACATAGTTCTTGAAACATAATTAAATATCGAAATTTAAGTGTTTAACTGTTAAAACACGCTCGTAATGTACTACTACATTGCTACTGGACTTTTACTGCATTCTTTCGTTATCTCATTATGTATCACCAAGGCACCAGCTGTTACGTCATGCCATTCAAGGATGTAAAACATGCACCAACCTCATTTATATTAACTGACCTGAAACCACCAATCACTGAAAAAAACGTGTACCAGCGTTTCGGTATCGCATATTGCGGTTCGCCTAATGCAAGTGTCGACACATCTTCAAATTTTTTTTTTTTTTTTGTATTTAATTTTCTTCCGCGAAACATTCCATCACGTGTTCCCGTCGTTTATCCTACTGACGTCTGTTTATAAAGGTTTACTGCACTGTGACACTACACATATTTCTGAAAGTAGTCATCTTTGCAAACCAAAGGCACCATACCGTGCAGTAAGTTGAATAGCGAAATGCGCATACTTTATGTAAAGGGACCGTGACTTAGCAAAGAGAGAATGCAGCGACCTAGTCAGTTCATTACTTATTAAAAGGTTACAAAATAAAATAAAATGTTCAGCTATTTTCTTTATTTATATATAGGTGCGCTCTCTCTCTCTCTCTCTCTCTCTCTCTCTCTATCTCTCTCAAGGTATTAAGGACCATTAAATTTCTCTCTCTCTCTCTCTCTCTCTCTCTCTCTCTCTCTCTGTGAAAAATAATGTTTTTTTTAAAATAATAAATTAAGCGACTATATCAAAGAAAAAAAAAGTACGAGGAGGAAACAAAGACAAAGGAAAAAAATACATGTACATAGGTATGTTTGTGTATATGCGTATATATACGTATGTTTACATCCGTATATGTATCTGTATATATAGATATGTATGTAAATGTGTATGTAGGTATGTATGTGTTTATGGGTGTATGTATAGATATATATGCTTACGTCTGTGTTTGTATGTATGCATATCTATGCTTAAGTTTTTGTGCGTTGTTGTGTCGTAAATGCGCACATCGCTGTTTTGGACATATAATTATTATTTTTTCAATGTTTTGTTCCAGCTGAAGAAGTTCCATTTGAAGCTCGGAATGTGGTGGTTAGGAAAGATCGCTGGGTCACTGACGACTACTTAGTGGGCAAACTGCTCGGAAAGTGAGAACTTTAATCTTCAGCATATTTTAAATATTTTAAAATTGTGATCGTTAAATAATTATTAATAAAGTTATCTACAGTCTGTCTCTGTCTGTCTGTCTGTCTGTCTGTCTGTCTGTCTCTCTCTCTCTCGCTCTCTTTCTCTCATAAAATCGCATGATTTATGTTCAAATTTATATACCTCTTGATTTATATATTTAGCTAACCATCACACATATCTAAATCACTATCAAACGCACAGAAATAAATAAAATAAAAACGAAAACCGTCTCAAGAAAACCCCATATACATTAACAAGTATAGCGATATACTGTTCAAAATCTGACATATTTCTTCTTCCAAGCAAAATTTATGATGAAATGGAAATACTGACAATAAACAGTCATTATTATTTAGATGCATCTTATTAGTTTGATAGACAAGTTCAATTAAATACGACGTTTTTATGACACTTTCCTGTCATTTTTTCACCTACATTTTTACAGGGGGAAATTCGGCGAGGTGAAGAAATGCAGAGAAAGACGTTCAGGACGGGAAATGGCGGCCAAGTTTATCGACGTTTCCGGCCCATCAGACAGAAAAGAGATTGCTAACGAAGTGGAAATTATGAAATGTTTGCAGCATCCCAGACTGCTCCAGTTGTATGACGCCTTCGAAAACCGAGAAAGTTTTTGTCTTGTAATGGAGTTGTAAGTTTGCTGAATCTGTTATATACAAATGGGAATATATCTACATACATACTTACTTACACAATAAATAGCACGTAATAAGAAATATACGTTTTCCTAAGCATTATCTTCATAGTAGATTATCTAGAGATTTTTCCTGTATGAAATAAACAAATAAACAAAAGAAAGGAAAAAAAAAAAAAAAAAAAGAAAAAAAAAAAAAAAAAAAAAAAAAAAAAGAGAATTGTATTTGTAAAACAGAAATCTATGAATGAATGTCTAACTGACGAAAATGCAAACAAACGTTAATGTTAAACCGTTTACATCGACATAATATAGCAGTGAGGCTAGAGGTAACCTTCACAAACACCATTAAACAAATTTCGAGGAAAAAACAAATATACAAAATAATACAAAAACGAAAAAAAACAATCAAAACAACAACAACAACAACACAACAGCAGCAGCAGCAGCAACATTAACAACAAAAAAAAAAAAAAAAAAAAAAAAAAAAAAAAATGTTTACAGGATGGTAAACAAATGTTCATTAATTCACTGGTCTAGACAGAGTAACCTTGTTTGAAATTCTTACACGTATGACTAATGTTAATTCAGTTTCTTATCTCTTTCAGAGTGTCCGGGGGAGAGCTGTTTGAGCGAGTCATTAACGACGACTTTATTCTCACAGAAAAAGCCTGTGTCATGTTTATGAGGCAAATCTGTGATGGCATCGCCTTCATGCACTCCAAAAGCATTCTTCATCTTGATATCAAGGTAATAAAAATTTACTACTAATACATGACAGTTTTAAAATGTTGGCTATGAATATCTAAAAATGTCAATGGCGAAGCTTTCGTTTGTGAAAAATTAGTAGTGATTTTCAGCGATTGGGTTCTGGAAATGGTAGAAATTATTCTGATCATCGTCACATTATTAAAAATATATAAATAACTGATATTTGTGAATTAATGACTGAAGAATAGCAACTTATTCTTTTTCGAATTTATTTATTTCAGTACTGCATTTTAACTAAAAGCAAATAATGCCTTGTGATTATCAGTTTTTCTAATTTTTTTAAAAGTGCCACGCGATTTTGCAATATTTTCATAACTTTTATCTCTTGTACAATATCATAATCAGATGCATATATAAGTGAAAATCGAGTCTTTCGCGTATTTTCCTTTTGTACAAGTTAATCCCATGAGTATTTCTCGATGCAGTGTGCTTTCCTTTAAGTATGTTCTTATATGATACCCGTAGATATTTATGTTATTAAACAGCAAACGTCAGATCTGACATTTTGCGCCAGTATATCAAATACGCAGGCAATCAAATGCGCATGTTTACATTGCAATCCTGTTACGCGTAATATAAAAAATCCTTTGGTAAATGGAAAAAATGATTCGCTAAGTCTTTACGTATGGAGTATGCTTGGTACCCTGCCAGTTCTGAACAGAACTATTTACACCGAATCTGTGAATATTAATATTAGCTGTTTAAACAGCAGTTTTGAAGTATGTGATAATAATAAAATAAAAGTAAACATGACGATAAAATGTTAAATAAATAACGTAATAGCTTGTTCTCTTTAAGTCAAATTATTTGTCTTGTAATATCAGCTCATCTCTGATTTAAGGACTGTGAAGATTAGTTTTAGAAAAAAAAAAAAAGAGGAAAAAAAAAAAAAAAGGGAGAAAAAACCCAAAATCCAATAAAACATCTTGTGTGTCTTGTTGGACTTCATGTGTCTGTCTGTCTTTCTACTCTCTCTCTCTCTCTCTCTCTCTCTCTCTCTCTCTCTCTCTCTCTCTCTCTCTCTCTCTCTCTCTCTCTCTCTCTCTCTCTCTCTCTCAAGCATGCACACGCACACAAAGATTAATCTGCATTTTTTTCTCTCTTAATTTCCCTCTCCACCTTTGTACCTCTGTCGGTCACGTTAGACACGTCTGCAGTACTTGTGATTATGAACTTCAGATGGACTCGAATCGTTAGCAAATGTCAGTGAACGCCTACAAACAACTAACAATCGACAATCTCTCTGGAATGTTATTCTTATCAGCTGCACCTGCAGGAAGACCAAACTCTCTGGCCTCACCAAGGATTCGTCTTGATCGAAAGCTATCTTGGAATTTTTATTTCTAATGCTCTGTGCGAATCTCTGGTGGCATGAAATATGACGGACAGATTAAGACCAAAGTAGTATAGTATACTGCCCGGAATAAAAACAAAACAACAACATCCCCCCTCCCTCGAGGACATTTTTTTTTTTTTTTAAAAAAAATTGAAACAAAAGAAAACAAGTTAAGTGTAAAATAACCGTATCGAAGGCTGGTACGTATAGTGCACGAAAGAAGAAATGGCTAATTGAAATACAACAGACACAGCGAGGATGGAACATAGAGTGTAAAATAAGAAATGAGTCTAAGGGCTTGAGGCGTACAGTGCGCGAAAGAAGAAATGGCTAATTGAAATTTACTAGACAGAAGTAGAGTTGGTGCAAAGAGTGGGAAATACAAAATGGCTAATTGTGAGGAATGTAGAGTATAATGCGCGAAAAAAGAAACAGCTAATTAAAATGTGAGAGATAATAAATGAGAACTGAGAAATAAGAAATGGCTAATTTGAAAATATCATAGATATATTAAAATTTGATATGAGTGCATAATTGATAAAAAAAAACTAAAACTAAAAATAAAAAAAGATTAAATTTAATTTTTTGTAATATAATGTGAAACAAAAAGAAAAAAGAAAACAAACCAAAAAAAAAGATGAAGAAATAACTAACTGAAATATACAAGAAGGTATAACTATGCAGTATACTGCGCGAAATAAAGAAGACGTCCACTTGGAACATAACGAACACACTGACGTTGTAGATTGTTGTGGACGGAAAAAGCAACGTTTAATTGAAATATAAATGGCTAAATAGCGTGCAGTTTACGAAATAAGAAACGACCAAATTGAATATAAAAAGTAGTTTACAGAAAAAAAAAAGAGAAACATTTAAGTTAAAAGTGACAAAAAATGTAGGGATATTTTTTGCGATCACCCGTGAACATTGTTTTTAGTTTGTTTTTATGTTTATTTTTCAGCCAGAAAATATTTTGTGTTTGACACGAGAAGGTAACATTATAAAAATCATCGACTTCGGCTTGGCACGAAAATACAGCCCTAAAGAGGATCTACGAGTTCTTTTTGGAACGCCAGAATTTGTGGCGCCCGAAGTTGTGAACTTCGACCCCATAGCACCTGCAACAGATCTGTGGAGTGTTGGCGTCGTCTGCTATGTTTTGTGAGCAAATTGATTTTAACAAATTATACAGTAATTAGTTTTGAGGTAGATCTTCTCCGTTTACATGTACACATGTGTGTTTATGTGTGTATGTATTTATTGCCTTGTTTAATTCCTTCATTCCAATCTCTCATATAAGTGAAAACAACTGAGGGCAGCAATAGTAATAATAATAATAATAATAATAATAATAATAATAATAATAATAATCATAATAATCATAATAATAATAATAATAATAATTATTATTATTATTATAATCATAATAATAATATCATCAAGAACAATAATAATAATAATTATAAAAATAATGATGATGAGGTTGATGATGATGATGATAATCACAGAAGCAATAATAGCAGTTCTAACAACAGCTTTTTTAAACACCACATATTTGAATGGTACTTACTGAATATCATCGTAATACATAAATCATTATCACATTTTTCATTTTTCATTTTTCAGGTTATCAGGGTTGTCTCCCTTCATGGGTGACACTGAAGCGGAGACTCTTGCAAACGTTACCACCGCCACTTGGGATTTCAACGCAGAAGAATTCGAAAACATTTCAAGCGAAGCCAAAGACTTCATTTCAAAACTTCTCATAAAGGATCCTAGGTATTTATTACTCTTTGTACTGGGGATGTTAAAATTGCTTTTGTTCTGCACTAGTTGAAGTAACTGAACTGGAATGTTCAGAGTCATAATATAATTCTCCGTTATTCCGTTGGATATTCCGTTTTATTTTCATACAGTATCTTTCATTATCTTTGTTTAAAAAGGCAAACAAGCAGATTATCTAGATTTAAAGATGAAGTGTTATCGTTAGCCTCAAAACAGGTGGCATCAATGAAGAAATTAGTCGTTTTAGATAATAATATATAAAATAAATATTGATAACATTGTTTTTACAAATTCTTCTAACCTTTCGATACCATTTGTAATTGTAAAACATGGTAATAATGTTACTAAGCATTGTTTGATTAGTTAAACAACCAGTTATTTTCGTTTTTTGAAACAATAACGCAACTTTTAACAGTACTGAATACATAACAACAATAACTATATTTTCCTTTGTTTTCTTTAGGAAACGTTTATCTGCGGCGTCGTGTCTGGAACATCAGTGGTTGAGGGTAATTTTATCTTTTTTTCTTGTTAATAAGACAGACAGATAGACAGACAGACTGACACAGGTTTCGTACATAATAATATCACGACATAATATTTACCGCATGAAATGGTGTTATACAGTATGATATGATTTACACACGCACACACACACACACACACACACGTGATAGTCATATGAAATAGTATGTTATAATCGTGATCTCTTGCGATATAATTATTATACAAGCGATATTTATAAAACACTAAATATAATAATATAATGTAATATAATGTAATATAATATAATATAATATAATATAATAAAATAAAATAAAATATAATATAATATAATATAATATAATATGCAAATCAACATAATATACTCCACTCTCAAATTCAGTAATTAAAAAAAAACAAAAAGGTTGTTCTTTTCTAAGTTCTTTGCACTTTTATTCTTACAAATTGTTTACTGGATCCACAATGACATTAACAGGTGTTGTTGGCACGAAGTTTAAAATAGTTTCTAATACCTGACACGTATATCTCCATCTCACAGACGTCTTCATTTGAAAACACAGCTAAATAGCAGCCTTACATAAGTGAAAGCTGTCGAGTGAAAACGAGAAGGATGGTCTTGAAAAAGAACTGTTCAGACACATGCCGATACGCTATTAAGTTTCTGTCTGGCTGTCTGTCTATCTGTTTTTCTCGATTACATTTGTTTTCTTATTTAAAATGTATTTACGTCCTCATTGATTCGACTATTCATATATTTAATTTCTTACTCACTCTGTCTATCTTCTGGCTATTTTTGTGTCGACTGTTTTTATTTGTCACTCATTGTTTCATTCTCTCTCTGTCTTTTCGGTTTTGTTTTTTCAGTCGGTCTTTACGTCTATGTATACCTGTGATTTTCTGTTTATGTCAAGTTTTTCATCATCATCTCTCTCTCTCTCTCTCTCTCTCTCTCTCTCTCTCTCTCTCTCTCTCTCTCTCTCTCTCTCTCTCTCTCTCTCTCTCTCTCTCTCTCTCTCTCTCTCTCTCTCTCTCTCTCCCTCCCTCCCCCCTCCCTCCCTCTCTCTCTTTCTCTCTGTGTTTCTGTCTCTGTCTCTTTATTACTGATATCTTTATCTTAACACTAATATTAAATCTGTTTATATTTGCAGCGGTCGGTGAAGAGGGAAAGTCGAATACCTGAGAGATCTTTGTCTAAGAAACGACTGAGAAAGTTCGTCTACAGAAGGAAATGGCAGAAAGCGATTAATGCAATGCTGGCTCTTAGAAGAATGGGTGTTACCTTAACGTAGACTGTTTTAGGGTAAATATCATTAGTTGTATAGTATACAGAACTAAAATATACACATCAAGATAAATCATAGATATTAAATGACACGGAAAATTCTGAAGTATAACAATTAAACCACTACAGGAACATCATGTTTAATTTGAAATTAATTGCATTGATAAAATATTTTATGAACTTAGATTTAAAAAAAAAAAAAAAAAATAAAAGATAAATTAAATAAAAGAAAAAAAAAAAAAAAAAAGAACTGCATTTGAAAACTGTATTTTATATATTAATTTTTAAAAATATAATTTCCAGGACAAGTTATTTCCCTTCACCGCCAAAGATCTCTGAAAAAGTGATCAATGTTCCTGAATAAAAAGAAATCTCGTCATATGCATTTGAGCTAACACCTTTGGACAACAACATAAGTTATTCTTTTAGTTTGGAGAACTGGAAAACTTGATCGGCCTTTACCAGAATGATTCCAATAAACTTCCACTACATGCACAACCCAGAACACTGAAATGACTGCGTGATCATCACGAACAGCAGCAGCAGCAGTTACAACAACTGCAGCGGTAGCAGCAGTAGAATCATTCAGAAATGTAATAGCTGATTCGCATTACATGATAAAAGTGATTTTGTTGTGTGTGATTCTGTTTTCCACTGTGGACCAAACTGCAGATAATGCCATAGAAAGTAATATTAATAGAAAATAGATTGTATAAGATGTGAATTTTTATTTTATTATTTACGTATGTAGATGTGTGTCATATGTAGAAATGATAGTGACAAAGATATCATATTTTTCATTACTGTAATAAAAATATGTAAAGTATCTGATAAACTACGTAGCTCTTAATAAAACTGTGATGGTCCTAAATATATGAACTAACAATTTGTACATCCATGTTATCAAAAAAACATATCGAAATTGATTATAACTTTTCTTCATTAATTATTATTTTTTGAGAACTACATCATAAATCGCTGAATACAATGGACCCTTGAACATATCAACGATATAATGATAATAACAATTTAGGAATATAATTTTTTAGACTGTTGTGGATTTTTAACAAGTAAATTAACTTTAGAGAGCAAAATGAATTATAAACAATTAGTAGTAAGAGATCCAAGTTATATTTCTTTTCCTTTTTGAGTTACACAACCAATATCCATATCATCACCAACAGAGCTGTCGTCATGCCATCAGTAGCTATAAAGAAAGACATAGCTATTTATAAATCAGTCACATTTTTAAATCTTTCTTGTATTATTTTGTTTAAGGCGCCTTGGTTGTGTGTCCAAGTCAGTTTAATGTTTGTGTGTTTAAGCTTTAGTTAAAAAGCGAATGCACGGTGAGTATGCATGCCATTGTTAAATGCACGTGTACGTAGACACTGGCAAACAATATATCTACTCTGATAATCGCATCTCTTCAACAAATTATTAATTCCATCACGTCTTTAAATTAACCATCTTAAAGGAAATGTGTAAACCGATGGATTATGTTGATGTGATAATATAATTTCCCTTGTGCTAGCAAGTGTTATTTTAATTTGAAAAAAAGATTACTGTATATCATATGAATTAAATAGTAAACCAGTTGTACTATTTTACTTTTCATCAGTTTAAAACGCTAACAGTTAAAAAACAAAAAGAAAAAAGAAAATTCAAGCCGGGTTTAGTTGTTCAGTTAGAACGTATGCTAGTCTAATATTGTTTTTCTTTCTTTCCCCAGCTGCTAGTCAAACTAATGATTAATCGAATTTTAATCATTAAACTTATGACTGTAAGATATTTAAAAAAATTTTTATATTATTTATTGTATTTATTATTGCCATATATATATAGTTAATTTACAGATTGTAAATAACATCAGAAATGTTAAGATTTGAAATTCGATGAACAAATAAATTTAAAAGAAGAAGAACGACAATAAGGATGTGATTTGTTAATTTATTATAACCTTGAATATTTTTGCGGTACACATTTCATCCAAATATTTTTCATTGAATTTTTATTTCATTGCATGAATTTTATCAAAAATTTATGACTTAACTTGTTCTGTTGTATTCATATCTGAAAACATCATTCAAAATTTTGATTTCTTGTAACTTACTTGTTTCATCCAGATTCAAGTATTTTATATGATTCAAATTTGAGTATCTTGGATGTTAAATGCTTTGCCCATAACTTATTATCATAATTATTCCATTCAGAGTTGAGTATGTATTTGTATGGTACAAATATCCACATTTTAGTATTAAATAAATAATCAATTTTTTTTTTAATTATTAAAATCTGAGTGTAGTAATAAGATTTGAGTTTATATATGATTCTAGTTTCATCTTAGCCTGAGTGTCTGTTAAATTTTATAATACAAATGAATGTATTGTAAGATAATCATTTATCCAGACTGAATTTCGTATCTCTGTGAAATTTGATCATATCCGTTTCATTTTGCAATATTCAGATTTGAATACTTTGTAAAGAACGTTCTTCAATCAAATTGTAATACCTCATGCACATTAGAGTATCTTTAAAGATTCATTATTCATCCAGATATTAATATCGTTTATCATTAAAATCATCTTATATAATTCAAATTTGAGAGTTTTGCATTATTCAAATTTGAATTTGTTACATCATTCGAATTCCTGTATTTTAAAGTATGTTCTTCACAGTAATAATATTTATTTTCGTTCTTTTTTTCTTTTTTCTTTGAAAAATGTATATAAATGTAAATAATAAAAATTAACATTATAAACTATGCACGTTCATTCTTTGTAACTATTCATTCGTCATTTGTGTTATTTTTTAACAACTGATTCAGAAAAATAAAAAGATTTGCTTCTTGATTTGACTTGTTTTGGATTAGAAATAAATAAATGTAGACGTTTGATGGATATTACACTTTATTTATTTTATTTGTTTGTTTGTTGTTTATTTATTAATTGATTGACAGTATCTCCAATCGGTAATAAAATGCTGATTCAGTGTTCTGTAGTCGGTATGCATTGAGTAAAACTGCAGTTATTTCCCTTGAGTAATTAAAATTTAGTATATACTGTACAAACACACACACACACACACACACACACACACACACACACACACACACACACACACACATACATACACATACACATACACATATCCATCCATCTATATCTATATCTATACCTGTATATATATATAACTTTAGTTATTTACATATAAATGTCTTTTTGATTTATTAATATATTGCTCAATAAAATTTAAAAAATTGTATATAAGAATAGCAGATCTTAAATGTATTATTTAAAAGAGTAGCATTATAAATAAAAAGAAAACAAAAAAGACAGCTAGAGAAAAAGCGAGAGAGATTGAAAGAAAGAGTACTAGTAGTAGTAGTAGAAGTAGTGGTGGTAGTAGTAGTAGTATTAGTACCATGTTATATTCCATTAAAATAACGACAGCCACAGTTACAAACAATAGCAGCATTTTAATAAATTAACTGAAACAACAAAATGTACTCTGTGAAGTTTAAGTAAATTATAGCGTCTCTGAACAATTATTATTTATTTACAATATCGTTAACTGTAATAATAGCCTAACATTTTTTTGTATCTAATATCCACTTATAATAATGTAAACAAGTGTCGTTCTTTGGCACTTCTATTAGTTTTAAAAACAAAATGTGTTGAAATGTTCATTAAATATTATACGTTCTTCCTATGAGCACAGCACAGTATCTGTTTATCAGTTTGTCCACTTAAACAGGCGTAGTCACTGTTTTAAAGAACATTTCAAATTTTGTTTATTCCACTCTAATTATTTGAAATAATTAAATGCAAGATCCAAGTACCTCCGCCATGGACATTTTAAAAAAAAAAAATTTTTTTTTTTTTTCAGAAATGTGTCAGGAATTTAATAATTGAAAACAACCAGTTCACTGACCAAATGAGATATTCATGTATCGTACTGATTAGATAAATGTCTATAATCATAGGTAATTTGATCTTCATAATTATATTTAAACTGCCTGGGAACACAAATATGTACCACTGGTCTTGTAGACAGAGATTATTATCAATATTATTACAACAACAACAACTACTATTCTGGCTACTACTACTACTACTACTACTACTACTACTACTACTACTACTACTACTACTACTATTACTACTACTACTAGTGCATCCGCTACTACTACTACTACTACTACTACTACTACTACTACTACTACTACTACTACTACTACTACTATTATTATTACTACTACGATTATTATTATTATTACTATTATTTAATGAAGCACATACCCAGACACGCACACATACACACACGCATTTTTGTGTCTTGTGTCTTTCTTGAAGATAATGTAACATTAGCTGTGGCCGTTATATATCATGTATATATCACATAATAACAACATACCCTTATTTAGAGAGAGAGAGAGAGAGAGAGAGAGAGAGAGAGAGAGTTACAAGTAGAAAGACAGACATACACATGAAGTTCAACAAGACACTATTGGGTGTGGCCGCCCAATACCATATTTAACACAATAACAGTAGACCTACTTTAAGAAAATGTCAATTTTTTTCTTCTAATTAACCAGGGGATGTTCTGTCAGTCAAATGATTGTATTCGCGCATTGTTTTTGCGGCATGTTGTCTTCCATTGATCGTCTCCTCATTAAAATGCAGAAGAACAACACAAATGTTTGTAGAAAGATTTATATTTAGACAAGAAGCTAACAATTCGATAAAAAAAAATGTCTGGTTGTATTTGAAATTGTTTGGTTAAAGTCAAATAGAGAAATGAAAAGAGAGAGAGAGAGAGAGAGAGAGAGAGAGAGAGAGAGAGAGAGAGAGAGAGAGAGAGAGAGAGAGAGAGAGAGAGAGAGAGAGAGAGAGAGAGAGAGAGAGAGAGAGAGGAAATAGATAAATAGACAATCATGTAGACACAGTATAAGAGAAAAACAAAGATATATAATTGGTCTATATTTCTGTTATATATATATATTTATACACTCACACACACGCACACACACACACACACATATATATATATATATATATATATATATATATATATATATATATACACATATACACACACACACACAAACACACACCCACACACATAACACATAAGATAGAAAGATAGAGAATAAATAAAGAATTAACAACACTGTATGTTCAATGAAGATACTTAGGCATTTAGTTTTTTGATTTGAAAGCTTTTCAGCGATAAGTACAAGGAGAAAGGAAACAGACAGAGTTGTTTTGAGTTGTAATTGTTTTTAATTTCTCAAACGAAAGGAAACGGATATTCGACGGTTTAAGGGTTAATTGTAATTCTGACCTGACCCAATAAAAATAAATAAATATAAAGGTTAGCCTTAGGTTAAACTTGACATCATATCTGCATGTCGTATTAACTTGGTGGTCACTGAACTCAACAGAGGGAATCCACCACCACACACACACACGCGCGCGCACACACACACACACACACATACAGTAACACACACAATAACACACACACACATGCACACAAACACACACACACACATACATACATACATACATATATAGATACATACATACATACATAAATACATGCATGCCTACATGAATACGTGCGTTTATGAATAATGATGTATGTCATAATCCGCAGTATGTGACTTGGTGAATGCCTTCTTTCAGAGACAAATATGTGTATGATAAAATAAATACTTATATACCTAAATAGTCAAACAACTACACAGTCAGGTAGAGAAACAGATATAACCGTTTATACATACATACACACATACACCCACACACATGTGTATGTATGTATGCATGCATGTATATACATACATACATACACACACAAACACAAACACACACACACATATATATCTGTACATATACACACATTTTTTAATCTTGGACCATGGCCAACATTTTCTCTGCTTACTTTGGTATCATTACTTTTACCACTGAACACTTGAGTACATAATTATATGCTATTGTCATAAAATTAAATTTTTTAAAATTGATATTAGTTGAATCATCTAAAAACCAAAAGGAACAAAACAAACACCATATAATGAGTTTTAAATAGGAAATTTTATATCTTAAGAGAGGAAAACAACTCTGGTTTCCTCGTTGTTTATTAGAAACTTCAGTTTTTTTCCGATCTATCAAATTTCTGTTAGTAGCAGGTCAGACGACCTATTCTGGAGATAAGAATAATTATTAGCAACAATCTAACTCTCTCTCTCTGCCTTTTTTTTAACTATCTCTCTCGCTCTTTCTCTCTCAGTATCTCTCTCTCTCTCTCTCTCTCTCTCTCTCTCTCTCTCTCTCTCTCTCTCTCTCTCTCTCTCTCTCTCTCTCTCTCTCTCTCTCTCTCTCTCTCTCTCTCTCTCTCTCTCTCTCTCTCTCTCTCTCTCTCTCTCTCTCTCTCTCTCTCTCTCTCTCTCTCTCTCTCTCTCTCTCTCTCTCTCTCTCTCTCTCTCTCTCTCTCTCTCTCTCTCTCCCCTCCCCTCCCTCTCTCTCTCTCTCTCTCTCTCTCTCTCTCTCTCTCTCTCTCTCTCTCTCTCTCTCTCTCTCTCTCTCTCTCTCTCTCTCTCTGTCTCTCTCTGTCTCCACTCTCTTTCTCTCTGCCCTATGTCTGTCTGTCTCCCTCCCTCTGTCTCTCTGTGTCTGGCTCTCCCTCCCCTCTCCCCCCTCTCTCTATATAATAGACATAGAGAGATATAAAAGAGAGAGAGAGATAAATGAAAGAAAGATACTGCAATACAACGAAATGGAGAGAGAGAGACTAATAATACGAAATAAGAACAATTATTAGTAATAATCGCTCTCTCTCTTTCTCTCTGCCCCTCTGTCTGTCTCTCTGTCTCTCTCTGTCTCCCCCTCTCTCTCTGCCCTATGTTTGTCTGTCTCCCTCCCTCTGTCTCTCTGTCTCTGTCTCTCCCTCCCCTCTCCCCCTCTCCTATTATTAGTCTCTATATAATAGACATAGAGAGATAGAAAGAGAGAGATAAATGAAAGAAAGATACTGCAATACAACGAAATGGAGAGAGAGAGAGAGACTACTAATACGAAAGAGAGAAAGAAACTGTGAAACAGACAAAAAAACACAGAAAAAACCCCACAAAATACGAGTGTAGTGTAATAAACGTTCACAGTTTTAAGGACATAATGAGCGACTTCTCACAAAACGTAGTTTTTGCAGATTGCCGTTACCCTCTTAGCCGTTTCACAAATAAAATACTTGTCAACGATTATTCTAAGTGTGGTTGGGTCGAGTTGCACGAAGAAGTTAAGTAACTAGTCGGTCCACTTCCTGGGAGTGGGGCGCCATGTTTGCTTTCAGTTACGTTCGCTATATAAAGACAGTGGCAAAGCGGAGTTCGAGATTAAAGTCTCACTGATTCTTTTCAAGTCTGGATGTATGTCTGAACGTCACCCCTCTGGAGTCACGGTAGTCGTTGTTCACGCCAGATACAACTCCGTCGCTTAAACATTCATAGTTTTGAAAATGAAGATTTCGTTATTAGGCGTTTTACTTCTGATGCAAGTGGCTGAACAGCTGGGTGAGAAATTTATATATATATGTATTTTAAATTATTATTATATATGTTTTTTGCATATGTTTAGCTTTGCATATGGAGCTTTTATATGTGTTCTTGTCTGTATATTCATCTATGCATATATTTATATGTGTATACAAATAACCATGGAAATACTTATGTGTGTGTAGCTATATATATATATATATATATATTAAAAAAAAAAAACAGCCTTCAGACATACTAGTAATAATGTTGATGATGATGATGATGATGATAATAATAATAATAAAATACAGTAAAAGAGTTTTTTTGCTTTTTACTTTTTTCTTTAGAATAAATGAATAAATGGATGAATGAATAATAAATAAATGAATGCATGAAGGAACGAATAATAATTATATAAATAAGTAGGTAATAAGTAAGGAAGTAAACAATAAATGTATAAATAACTAAATAAATTTATATAAAAGTAAATAAATTAATTACGAAATAATGATAATAAATAAATAAATAAATAAATAAAATTAAATTAAAAAATTAAAAATTAAACAAATATTTCCTAAATGTAATTTATTATTGGTAGATTGAGACCAGGTTAAATTCTGGGACGTTTTTTTTTTTTTAATTTTATTTTAATGAAAGTCTTAGATTTTTCATAAGTTTGGTATGGTAATATTAAAAGATAAATGTTTAAATGAGTATAGTTACAAGCTTCATAAAGTGATAAATGTTGAGGAGGATTGAAATTATAATATGTTTTAATTGTATATCATTTTTTCATCTTTTTCTTCTTATTCTTTTTATAATTACTGTTGTTCTGTTTATTATTATTATTATTATTATTATTATTATTATTATTATTATTATTATTATTTATTTGTTTGTTTATGTGTTTATTTATTTATTATTATTATATATTTTTTTTGTTTAATTTTCTTAATACAGTCTGTCTTCTCTTTCTTCTTGACCGTTTTGTATTTTTCGAAATTCTTTTAAATATAATTTTTAATTTTACTTCAAACTTGATCGTTTTTTTCTTCCACTTACTTCATTTCGTTCTTAAACAGACTGGTAAAAGAAATGTACTTTTACAATAACTAGGTATGTAAAGTATTTTGAGTCAACAAGGTCACTCACTGTTCATTGTCTTGTTTGAAGAAAACTGCGCTGTAGAATTGGCGGCATTGAGAGGGAGGAAATTACCGACGGAAGTAAACAATAGTGTGGTCAGTTAGCTGGCTCCGACCTCTACTTCCGGTTTATTTCCGATCAGAATTTAAATGTTGCTTTCAAACGTGTATATACAAATAATTAAATTTAATTATTATTAAAATAGTATATTTTTATAACTTGATTTCAGTCAGACTTATAAAAGACATAAATTACATTTATTTTTTATTTTTTGAAATTTTTGGGTTTTTTACACACTTTCAAAAGACAGTATATTTACGTCTACCGACTGCAAACCCCAATCACAATACAGATATCGTTTTCGCTTGCATAAATTTGCATTTTGATTCACCAAACGCGAAGTTCGAAATACACACAATCACATACGGATTATTACAAATACACACTATAAATATAGCACGCGTGTAACCATAACAACCAGAATAATGAAAATTTCGAAATTCAGAATTTATTAAACTACTTCTCAGCAAATACAGAGTGAAGGCACCTTTTTTTTTTTTTTTTAATTTCTGATTTTGAATTTTAGATGTTTTGCATTTTATTGTTTACATACCTATCTTCTGCGAAAAGTTCACTGTTTTAATTTTATCATGCATTTGCACATATTTTATTTAATAAATAGTTATCATTTATGAAAAAAAATTGTGTATTTGCCTTTTCACGAATTTTCACATATTTTTGATCTGACATAATATTTTACAGATATTTTCAAAAATTTTCATTTTAAGTTTCTAGACTTTTTAGATATTTAGCATTTTTCGTATTTTTTTTTATTTTTTTTTTTTATGAATATTAACCAGTTGTGCCCATAATATCAAAACATAACATTTTACACTTCAAAAGTTTTAGATACATGCTGCACTTCACATATTTCATTTTAAATGAATCTTTATTAATTCTTGTAGAATCTGCCACACGTTCGGCGTTTTGATGAATTTCGCACAGTTTGTATTTCACTTATTCTGCTTTAGAAATTATATCACAGTTTTCCAGAAGATTTCTATAAATTGTGGTTTCTTCGCGTATTCTTGCAACTTTTTTGCTTTGGAGAATTCCCACACGTTTCCGTGTTTTAATGAGTTTCCGACATGTAACTTCAAAAGCAGCTTGTCTCGTTGAAAGGAAGTTTGATCCACGTGTTAGCGGAAGCAAAACGGACAGTCTGTTGGTGTTCTGTTTATTTGTTTATTTATCTGTTTATTTTTTGTTTTTGTTTTTGTTTGTTTGCTTGTTTTGTTTGTTGGTTTATTCGTTTATTTATCTGTCAAGATTATTTAATTATTTATTTGTGTTTATTATTTTTGTTCTGTTTATTTTATTTATTTATTTTTTATCATTTTTGTTTTGTTTTGTTTATTTATTTATTATTTTTATTTTTGTTTATTTATTTAGTTGGTTATATATATATATATATATATATATATATATATAATTTAACAGTGGAAGTAATGAATAAAACAGTTTACTCTCCTGAATGCCGATTGCTCAAAACTGATTTAAATACAAATAGCAAACAAACACGTATATAAAAAATCAAATATTATAAATGTATCTATCTATCTATCTGCCATCTATCTATCTATCTATCTATCTATCTTTCTATGTATCTATCTATCAATCTGTCTGTCTGTCTATCTATCTATCTATCTATCTATCAATACATACATACATGTATTATTATTATGATTTATTTATTTATTAGTATTATTATTATTATTATTATTATTATTATTATTATTATTGTTATTATTATTATTACGTATTATGTATTATTATTATTTTTGTTTATTTTATTTTTTGTATTTAATTGCTACTTACGGCAATTAACAGTCCACTTTATTACAACATTCAGTATTTTTTTTTTAAATATATAGAAACATGTTTATCTAATTAAACTGCCTACTTCACAGCATACAAAAAGAAAAATGTATGTTAATTGCTCTTAAGGAAAAGTAATATCTGGCGTGGGCAAACTGCCGCACAAATCTTAATTGTTAAAACAAATCTAAATCTCTTGAAAAAACGAAATATGAAGTTTTATTTAGACATTATTTGATAGTTCAGAAAATTACGAAATGTGTAATAATAATGATAATAATAATTAGCAGCTGACAAAAATGAAGGGAAGATCCAGGGTGGGTGTAATCCGCTTACCCATCTGCGTCCAGACAATGATACTAGTGGTAAAATATATGTATATTGTCGAGATCTGTTTTTCAGGTTATTTGTCAAAGTTTCTGGTAAGAGTTAAATTCACGATATTCTGACTTAGCTATCCCAGTTTGAATGTGAAAGGAAGCTGTTATGATCACATCCTGTTTCCGGCTTGATTTACAGTCCTATTTCGTTTCCTGTGGCCCATCGTATTGCCACGTGATACAGTCTTAACCCGCGTTAATTTACATCTGTGTCAGTTTGATATATGCTGTTAATATTGTTTAAATAATGTTGGGATGTTGATAAACCTCGTAATTGTTTGATTTTAGGTATAAATTAGGTTCGCGAAGGGCTCGGCTTTAAACACACACAGCTTACAATACATCCAGATTTTTGTTTTCTATGTGACTGTTTGTCTGCCTGTTTTTCTGTCCATCTATTCGTTCATCCATTTGTACATCGACCTTTTTAAATAGAATACATTTGTCTGCGTGCATAGATAATCAGACAGACAGACGAACATACCGGACAGCAGACAGAACGACAAACAAACTAACAGACAGCCAGCCGGAAAGAGCCGCTTGAAGAGAGAGTGAGTAAGAGAGAGAGAGAGAGAGAGAGAGAGAGAGAGAGAGAGAGAGAGAGAGAGAGAGAGAGAGAGAGAGAGAGAGAGAGAGAGAGAGAAAGAGAGAGAAAGAGAGAGAAACAGAAACAGAGACACAAAAACAGAGAAAGAGACAGAGTACATGTATAATATTTTCAAGTTGCCTAACACGATATTACTCCATCAGTAATGTGTAGACAAAATTATCAGAGCACTCTAGAAATTAATAAAATGCTATAGAATGTGTTTCTAATTAAAATCAATATAATATTACAGAATGTGTTTGTGATCAGTATTAATAAGAGAGAGAGTGAGTGAGTGAGAGAGAGAGAGCGAGAGAGAGAGAGAGAATGAGTGAGTGAGAGGGTGAGAGGGAGACAGAGAGAGAGAGAGAGAGACAGACAGACAGAGAGATAGCGAGATAGAGAGAGAGAGAGAGAGAGAGAGAGAGAGAGAGAGAGAGAGAGAGAGAGAGAGAGAGGAGAGAGAGAGAGAGAGAGAGAGAGAGAGAGAGAGAGAGAGAGTGAGTGAGTGAGAGAGAGACAGACAGACAGAGAATCAGACAGATAGACGGATAGA
Organism: Chrysomallon squamiferum; assembly: GCA_012295275.1. Taxonomy (NCBI): domain Eukaryota; kingdom Metazoa; phylum Mollusca; class Gastropoda; order Neomphalida; family Peltospiridae; genus Chrysomallon; species Chrysomallon squamiferum. The sequence goes on along the minus strand of CM022673.1, from coordinate 10,254,311 downwards.
TAGAAAGAGAAGACATCAAAGGCTGAACACGTGATATTGACTGCTTTATTTATTGTTATTTATAACCATTCTGTCTCCTTGAAACGTGTTTGCTCCATGAATCATTTGAAACCACACGATGCACATTATGACAGTATTAACCAGCGACTTGTACTCAGGAAGGATATAACTGACTTACACTGGCAGAAATTCGGCCATCATCAAAGCCTGTTTTGTCTATTTTAGTCAGCATAAATGTGTCGTTTCCGTGTACAGAACGTATAAGTATCTGGTCACTCCTTTCTAAAAAATCTGTTATATGCAGAACAATCCATCATGTTTAAAGTGTTTCGAAACTTTATAATTCCATACGATTGCTTACGATGTTTCTGATAATCTCTATTACAGATTTTAAGCTGCTATAAAAATTTAAGATTACATTATAATACACATTTCAGCATGTTTAAGTAATGTGAGAAGAAAAACAATTAAGATATAACTATAATCTATTAAAAAACCTAAATTATTATTTTTAACAGCCTACTTAAACTAAAAGCCATTGCATACGTTCATACGTTCGTACATATATACATATATAAATATATGTGTGTGTGTGTGTGTGTGTGTGTATGTATATATATAGAGAGAAAGAGAGAGACATAGAGAGAGAACGAGATAGTGAGATAGAAAGAGAGAGAGAGACACACATAATTACATATGCGTGTGTATCAATATGAATCTCTCTCTCTCTCTCTCTCTCTCTCTCTCTCTCTCTCTCTCTCTCTCTCTCTCTCTCTCTCTCTCTCTCTCTACATAAATGTGTATATTCGTGATAATCAAAAGGCTGTTTTCTAATCACAATGCACAGTCGTTTTAACAATGCAATTACGTCACAGAGAAATAACTCCAGGAAACATCTTTTTAAAAGACCAACACAGAAACATCTCACAGACATGTGGCACTAATTCGCAAAACGTGAAAATACAAACAAATATGTCCAAAAAAAATGAACAAGACCTTATTCAGTTATTAGCTGCCTTGTTTTCCATCCTTTTGTCATTTTGTTGACAACAAAAGCAAACGAATAGGCTATCAGACGCAGTAGTGTGCTATTTGTAACAAAGTGATCCACGCACTCAGAAAGAACCAAGAGAAGGCAGAATTTGGTGCAGACGCCTTTGTTGTCTGTAACGATACAATTTCTGTCTTTATTTTCTTTCTTCTTTTTTTTTTTTCTTTCAATTTGAGATGAAGTCTTAAGGTTTGTTGCAGGAAACTCCGATGACATGTCAAGACAATTTATTTAATGTTTTGGAAAGATGAAACTGCTCTAATGAGATCGTGTAACTGCAGTGATCATTAATCGAAACCTTATGATTTTTTTTTTTTTCTTCTGAGAATCATTTTCTACCAAGTGTTTGATATATATATATATATTTTTTTGTAGTGAACGTGTGTTTTTGTAAATCACGTTCTAAGCTGAAATAGGTCATCATCGGTGGCCAATTTTAAATAACAGAATTATACTCATCTCGATCTATTTATGTACCAGTCGTTTATTTGTGTCCGGATGTTTGTGTGTTTCTGGGTTTTTTTTTTTCTCTCTCTGTTAGTCTTAGTTTCCTGCTACATTCAGGAATGCTTAATAAAAAGACTGAAAATTCAGTTATAATGCTAATAATATTTAATAAAAAGAATCTTTGTGTTGTTTTCCTGATGTAAAATTAATGATAAATATGTACAAGCATCTGATGGTGTGATAATGATAATGATAGTGATAATGAAAATGATGATGGTTATTGTTATGATATAATGATAATAATGATAATTAGCATGATTCTGATGATATATTAATAATATAGTGATAAGTGTGATGATAATAAGGATAATTATATACCACTACTACTACTACAACAACAACTACTACTACTACTACAACAACAACAACAACAACAACAACAACTACTACTACTACTACTAATAATAATGATTATCAAAATTACGCTGAATATAATCTCAGTGAGCAAAATACTGAAAATAATAATAACACCACAACCATGTTTTAAACTGACAACATTAATATTTAAAAAAATATCTGTTACTGTTTTCAGTTGAGACTTCGTGTCCAAGGCCTACGTTACGTAACGGAAGGATAAAAATTCGGGCTCGAGGCAAAATGGTTCATTTCCGATGTAAGAAGCGATACACGAGATACGGAGCCAAATACGCTTTCTGCATGAAAGGAACAACCTGGAGCCACCCTCCCCCACTGTGCATCAGTGAGTACCATCCTGACACGCACGAACACTGAGAAATGTTTTATTTAATGCAGCACGTAGCATCTTTATACGTTATACGTTGTCCGATGGTTAATTATACATAGATAACTGCCATACAGATATAGAGATCAAAAATTAAAAATAAATTAATAAAAAAATAATAAAAAAAAAAAAAATAAATAAATAAATAAATAAATAATAAGATAAAATAAAATTAAATAATAAGATAAAATAAAATAAAATAAAATAAAATAAAATAAAAATAATAATGATGTAAAAAAAAATAAAAAAAAAAAAAAAAAAAAAAAAAAAAAAATAAATAAATAAATAAATAAATAAATAAATAAATAAATAAATAAATAATAAATAAATTAAATAAATAAATAAAATAAAATAAAAATAAAAATGATCTAAAAAAAAAATAATATAAAAATAAAATAAAATAAATAAATGAATCTAATGCGATGGGTGACTTTTTAACGTTTAGCAGTAAAGGATCCCATTTATGCACCTTCTCATAGACAACTCAACATACAGTACGGCCTTCGGGAATACTTAGTCTGAGCGGGATGTAAATCTAAAATGAAACACTTTTACTTATTATTGCATTTGAACTTTCACTGAAAAGATTTTATTGTGATATAATGTTTTTGGTTAAAAGGCAGTTTTCTATTAACCTTTTTTTCATTAACTCCAGGATTTTGTAGTTACTGCAGTGAATACAAGAATCTAGTCTGGCTATTTTAATTCCATACAATTTATTGAACTCAAATTACACTGATTTATTAAATAAGCTGAGTATGCCAAGAGCGAGTTTAAATTAGATAATGATAAATCAGAAAGTTTATCACAGTGAGAATAAGTTTTGCAAGTGTATGAAAAAGACTAAAATTACATTACTTTATAACACATTGATTCATATAACAACAACAACAACAACAACAACAACAATAATAATAATAATAATAATAATAATAATAATAATAATAATAATAATAATAATGATATATTGTAATATAATATATATATATATATTTTTTCTGAATTAGCGCGGGGATGTCCGAAGATCGAATCGTTGCCAAACATGGTGATAACGGAATCATTCAGCGGCGCCATGATGAAGTTCAAGTGTGAAGATGGGCTCAAAAGATCAGGACCCGAGATCATCACGTGCGACGGAGTAAACTGGAACGACGACCCTCCCAGGTGTACGGGTAAGTTCATGACGTAATTATGACGTAACGTACGTTTGTTAAAATAGGCTCTAATTCCAAGCATGTATGCCATATATAAAAACAAATATATCTCACAGGCAGGTTGTAATGAATTTTTGATATTTAATTTTTCAAATATATGTATGTATGTATGTATGTACGTATGTATGTATTTATATATGTATGTATGTATGTATGTATGTATTTATGTATGTATGTATGTATGTATGTATGTATGTATGTATGTATGTATGTATGTATGTATGTATGTATGTGTGTGTGTGTGTGTGTGTATATATATGTATGTATGTATATATATATATATACGCACACATATAAGCAACGGTTTGCACGAGTGCATGTTTACGTACGATCTCATTCCTATTTTCAGCCACCTTGAGCTATAGCTGTGATTTTGAGGATGCTAGTCTGTGTGGGTGGAGCCAAGCCGAGGACGATGATTTTGATTGGATCAGAAACTCAGGGGTGACGCCTACCATGAATACAGGACCTGAGAATGATCATACTTACGGGGATATGGGCATCGGTAATAATACTACTACTACTACTACTACTACTACTACTGCTACTACTACTACTACTAATAATAATAATAGTAATGATAATAGTAATGATGATGAAAATGATGATGATAATCATCATCATGACGATGATGAATCCGTTATCCGAAATGACTGGGACAGAAAGTGTTTCGCAATTTGGAACATTTTTTTTTTTTTTTTTTTTTTTTCATTTTGAAAATAAAAAGGATAGGATCTAAGGCTTAATGCGAATTCCATTTATTTAAATACAGCTGCCAGTTCTTTTGTATAATATTTTAAATAATTTTGTTTATAAAATTAAGTCTGAGAAAGCAAAACAATCAGAAGTCTGTAATATATCTACATTACAATAACTACAGTGATTACTCTGCCTTTAGTATTAACATTTCTACTGTTTCTACTACTGCTGCTGCTCTACTAATATTACTACTTCTACTATTGCTTCTACATCTACTACTCCCGTTACAAATACTGATACTATTACTTTTCTCCTAATTTTCTTCTAATTGTATCACTTATATTTACATATGTTACATTATGAAGAAGCTTATAGCTAATACTCTATCATTATCTATCTATTACAGATCAATATTTTTACCTTATTGTCCTGATTGTTTTGCTATATCTCTTGTAACGAGACAATGATTTTTTTTTTTTATTGACAGGGTATTACATGTTTATTGAGAGTTCTTCCCCTCGAAGCAGTGGTGACCAGGCCAAGCTGATTTCCCCGCCCTACCCAGCCAAAGTGAGCGAGATGTGTGTCGAGTTCTGGTATCACATGCTGGGGCCTGACGGAGAAGACGGTACTTGAACTTTTAAATTTTTATTGCAGTTCTGTAAAATAGAGTAATATCGTCTGTTATATTTCGATATTAAGAAGTGCATATTCAAATACGTATGCATGTAGGAAAGGCATATGTGAAATATATATATATATACAGATATAGATAGATAGATATTCGTTTTCGTAATAAGCCACATACAAAAACATTCGTACATACTTATATATTTACACATTAAAACGTCCATACATACTTAGACGCGTATTCATACATACTTTATACGTACACACATATTTAGACACATATTCTTACACATTTATACACACAAACGACACACATATGCACAGATACAGAGTGACCATAATATACACACACATTCTGTACAGTACACTTCAGCTACAGGTTGACCATCACGTTGTATGTACAAACTGACCATCACACTGTACACACATTCTGTCCACCACACTAGATGTACAGTCTGGTCATCACATCATAAACACAGGCGGACTACAGCCATAGATAAACATACAGACCATCACATTATGGATACAGTGTGACCATCATACTACTGATACAAAAAGTTGACCACGGCCTTACAAATACACGATGACCATCACTCTGAAGAGACCATCACTCTGAAGATACAGCCTGACGACAGATGCAGGTCAGCGATAGATAAAGCGGTCAATTACAATTCATATTTATCAGAACCAGATTTCGATTAGACTGCGTGGTGACGCAGCCATGGAAACCGAGGCTAACATTTCTGCGAGAAAACCCATCAAAGTGTGAAGAGCGGATACGTCGACGCGTCACAGATGTTGTCAACGTATACGTTACATCCGTATGATGATGGAAGAAGAGTGGACGCTGAAGTCATTATCTGAAATCAAATGCGTTTAACGTATATTTCGTAAAGATGGCTCTTAAGCGTGTTGTTTTTGAGAATTACACATCTTAAGTTGCTTTATATCAAAATGCTTAGTACGTACATTTTGTGAAAAATGAGATCCAAATATGCTATTTTCATTATGAAAGTATGTTGATAATAATAATGATACTGATGTTGATAATGATGATGATGAAGATGATGATAATAATAATGACAACAACAACAACAGTAATAGTAATAATAATGAGAACATTCCAGAAAATTCTGGTTCAGAACCACAAAGTTTTTTATCTACAATCTCACATATGTCTGATTCCACTGAAGACAACAAGCTTTTTTGTCTTGTTTTGTTTTGTTTAGTTTTCACGATAGTTTGCATAAAAATATGTGAATGATTACTACTACTACTACTACTACTACTACTACTACTACTACTATTATTATTATTATTGTTATTACTTTTATTATTATTATTGTTAATATTATTATCGTCATTGTTATTGCAGTTACTATTATTATCATTATTATTATTATTACTGTTATCATTCTTCTTCTTCTTATTATTATTATTATGATGACTATTATCATTATTTTTTTTAATTATTATTATTATCATTATTATTATTATTATTATTAAAGTTATTATTATCATAATTGTTGTTGTTGTTATTATTATTATTATTGTTGTTGTTGTCGTTGTTGTTGTTGTTATTATTATTATTATTGTTGTTGTTGTTGTTGTTATTATTATTATTGTTGTTGTTATTATTATTATTATTATTATTATTATTATTATTATTATTGTTATTTCAGCGGTTGGTAGTTTGGAAGTGTACGTGAAGCCAGTAGATGAGAAAAGTCTGGCTGATCTTTCTCCAGATTTCTACATCAGTGGTAACCAAGGCGACCAGTGGCATCGAGGAGTGTTTAAGATCGAGTCGCAGAAGACAGACTTTCAGGTATGATAAATGAATTCTTGTAGTATCTTCAAATATATGCTTGTACAGTACTTCATAATATAACACATTACTTCATAACATAATTTCGTCGATGTTTGCCTACTTCTTTCTCTGTGTGTTTGTCTTTTTATGTATCTCTCTGTCTGTCTCTCTGTCTGTCTTACCACTGTCCGTTTTTCCTGCAGTCCGTGTATCTCTCTGTCTGTATTTGTTTTATTATGACGATCTGCCCGCCTCTGTTTCTGTTCATCTATCTCTGTAATTATATCTAACAAAAAAAAATAAAGAATAAATAAATAAATTTCAAAACAAAACCACACAAAAAAACAAAACAAAAAAAAAAACAGAATTAAAAATAAAAATAAAGAAAGGACAAAGTATCTATCTTAATATCTTTCTATGTTGGTCTGACTGCTCTATTATTGTCCGTCCGTCTGTATAAATAACGGAATTAAGAAAGAAAAACCTATAAATGATTTTATTTCAATAACTTTTAATTTTGTTATGGAAAAATGAATTATTTGTTTAAATTTAAATGTTGTAAATAAAAGATTTCTGGAACTATTTTCAATTTAAAATAAAATAAAATAAAATGAAATAAAATAAAATTGAATAAAATAAAAAATAAATATTTCTTTTTTTCTCTCCAGCTCGTTATAGTAGGAACTCGCAAAGAAGCTTTTGTCAGCGATATTGCCATCGACGACATACGAATATTTAACTGTTCCACAGGTTAGTGATCTTGCTACTACATCAGCTACTACAACGTAGTTATGAAAGAACAAATAAATCAACGAATGAATAAATAAATAAATGAGTGAATAAATTGTTGAATGAATCAACCTCTCATTTAAGAACAAATAAATACACGTACATATATAATTAAAGGAATTATACTAGTGATTGTTTTTCTTTTAGAACTGACAGTTCCTTATTTTTATGATTCTGTGCGAACTGGTCAGGATTATATATAAAACAGATCAGGATTATGAGAGCTATCAGAATGTACAAAATATGTTTTAATTATTATACAATTTATTTTATTTTTTAAAATAATGCATTTTATCCATTTCTTTTTTATTGTTGTTGTTAGTCTTTCTTTTGCTATTTCTCTCCTTTAAGAAGTCCTTCTTGTCAATCCTTCCTCTCTCTCTCTCTCTCTCTCTCTCTCTCTCTCTCTCTCTCTCTCTCTCTCTCTCTCTCTCTCTCTCTCTCTCTCTCTCTCTCTCTCTCTCTCTCTCTCTCTCTCTCTCATACATAAATTATAGTTCTTAATTTTATAGTCGTTATTTACACAACTTAAAACTTAAAATTCATGTATATAATTGCAGAACCAACGACAATAGCAGCTCCTGCTACGTCAACGACAGCTAAAATGACTGCTAAACCGGTTGCGACTTTCACTACTACCACTTCGAGTATGACAAAACAGATATCTACAGCGGCGATAAAAACAAGAAAAACAACAACATTGTTACCACATTCAAATACTACAACTAGAAAAACAGTACAACCAACATCTACGACCACGTCAACAACTGCAAGAATAACAACAACGGCAAAACCAACATCCACACGAACAACGCCATCGACATCAGCAACGATGACTTCCACAACGTCAACAAAAGTAACACCACCAACAACAAAATCTACAACGTTACCAACTTCAACGACAAGTACATCAAAAAAATCCACAACAGCGGTGATGAATACAACATCATCAGTAACAACAGCGACATCCAAAACAACATCAACAAAAACTATGCTGCCAACGTCTAAATCATCAACAGCAGCGTTAACTTCTACGACACCGTCAACGAAGTCTTTCGCGAACACCACCAGAACCTCGAGGAAAACAAGTGTGTCAACAAACACGTCAACAAAACGACCTACAAAACAACAAACAGAACTGTCAGCTCAAACACCTCTCAGACAACCTCGATGATCTCCAACACCACGGCTACAACAGCAGAAGCTAACACGACGGCGTCTCCGTCTTCCGCGACGACAGGCAATTCTTCCACAGTCGCAGACAGAAACACGACAGTCCTTGAATCTACTGGGTCCCAGTCGTCTGCTCGAAGCACCAGTGATTCCAACGCATTGCCAAGCGGAACGCCAAGACTGGACTCGAACACGACAGGATTCAGAAACGACATTGTTCCGACGGTGCTCAACAGCATGGGCCAGTCGAAGTCAGAAAGTGCAATACACAGATTCATACCTCTTATTATCGGCATTTCCTGCGGCATTGTTGTGGGAATGATTGTTATAGGAATTTTAGCCTACATGTGGACACGTCACCAGCGAAAGAAAAAGACGCAGGAACTGGAAGACGAGCTGATAATAATCACTAAAGCTGACGGAGGATATTATGGACACAGCTAAACGAGACATCCATATTAAACTGAAATATATAAAAGTGATGATTTTTTTTTCTTTTTTTTTTTCTTCATTTTATTATTATTATTATTATGAAGATGATGATGATGTTTTTTTATTATTATTATTATAACTATTATTAGTATTATGATGAAGAAGATTATGATGATTATTATGATTATGATTATTATTGTTATTATTGTTATTATTATTATTATGAAGATGATGATGATGATTTTTTTTATTATTATTATAACTATTATTAGTATTATGATGAAGAAGATTATGACGATTTTTATGATTATGATTATTGTTGTTGTTGTTATTATTATTATTATTATTATTATTAAGCACACAATTTACATTTTACGTTCCCCTATAACGTCATGCATTTAAATATTTTGTATTACTGCGTACATTTAATAGAAAGTTTTCATATATTATTTTCTTATTTCTAGAAGTTTACATATATACAGGTTAAATATTATTATTATTATTATTATTATTATTATTATTATTATTATTATTATTATTATTATTATTATTATTATTATTATTATTACCTTTCGTTTAAGAATAAAAACGATATTTTATTTCTTTTCGCTGGAATCAAATTACCTTAAAAATAGAATTATTCTGCCCGACATGTATTATATTTCAGAAATGTTGACATTTTTTTATTCTACGATTTGTTTATAATGCGTTCTGTGATTATGTTGTTATTGATCAATGCGAGACAACTGATATATAAAAATATAAAGGTTACTAAAATTGCACCGTCAGTAGAAGCCTTTAATGAAAAACGTCGTAACAGTCATGTTATCTCTATTTATTTTCCAAGACGTCTATAGAAACATTTAATGAATTTATGATAATGACGTCACTAAAGCATTAAAATAAAAATTATGTCTGTTTTGTAATTTTATCGCCTCATTTATTTTTATTTTACTACCTAGTGACTAAAATTTCTTAAATGAACATTGTAGTTTTTTTGTAGGTTTTTTTTTCACTTTTATTCGTGTCGTATATATCAGATTTTCCATTGATTCTATTATGGACAGAAATTAGATGGTGTTAAGCCAAAGAAACATTAAATTATAAAACGTATCAGCAATAAAAAATCTATGCAAGTAATAAAAAGAATTATTAAAACCCAGGCTATGTTAATGCTGGCTGTAATTTGCTTAGCTAGTGTTCTGTCGGTAATTTCAGTCATTTCGTACTGTGAGTGAGTGTGTGTGTGTGTGTGTGTGTGTGTGTGTGTGTGTGAGTGAGTGTGTGTTTGTGTGTGAGTGAGTGTGTGTCTGTATTTGTGTGTGAGTGAGTGTGTGTATGTGTGAGTGAGTGTGTGTATGTATGTGTGTTTGTGTCTCTGTGTGTGTGTTTGTGTCTCTCTGTGTGTGTGTATGTGTGTGTGAATACGTGTTTGTGAATACGTGTGGTTTAATGTATGTCACAATCCGCAGTTTGTGACTCGGTGAATAACTTCTTTCAGAGATAAATATGTGTATGATAAAATAAATACTTGTATACTTAATAAGTCAAACGAAAACATATATATACATATACACATACAGACAGACAGAGAAACAGATGTAATCTTTGAAGCATACGAACATTCATACATACATACACACAAATACATACATACATTCATATATTTATTAATATACATATACATACCTACCTACACATAGACATGCACATACACCCAATCATATATACCTAAACCTATATACATATATAATTATATGTATAAATACATAATATATATATATATATGTAATTACATACAAGACATCCACATATACATATTCATATACAAATATAAACGTATACTCACACATACACATGCAAACACATTGAAATATTCATGAATACAGATTGTTCAGCACAAATTTGTTTTTAATTTTTTTTTTTTAATTTGATTTGATTTGAATGTAACAAATGGTTAGATATGGTTGTACATATAAACCAAATTATAAATGAAAAATGTACAAAATCTGCTTCATATAATAAAATTATTTTACGCATTTGCTTAATTATCTCGACAGTCTAATAACACTTTTAAATGTTTTTCGTAAAATATGTACAAAAATATGTAATTGTTATATAATAATGTATATATAATTATTGTTTTTTTTAATTATTATTATTATTATTATTATTATTATTATTATTTGCTATGTACACTAAATATGTAAGATTTGAACTGTAAAATATGTATAATAATTAAAAATATTCCAATTTCTATGTCCGTTATGGTCGTTTTGTGATATATTATTAGTTTCATTGATGCATTTTGTTAGAGCATGTGTGCCTGTATGTGTGTTTAGCCTAGTTATCTGTTTACTTGTTAATTACTCATATGGATTTTATATGTACGTATATTTACACATGGAATCTGTTGACTTAAAAGAGCTGCTATTTTTGCAGTTTTATATTGAAAGATCTCCAACTTAGAAGAAAAGTTCCTGTGAGAAAAATTGTTTTCTTCACCTTTTTATCTAACTTTGGTATTTTTGCAGTCCCATTTTATTGCTTGTTGCCTCTGACGTCATCAGTTTGTGAGAACTGTCCCAAGCTGCAATGCGTTACGTCCATTTTGATTCCTTCCAACTTAGATATATAATAATAATATATGTGTATGTGTGTTGTGTGAGTGTGAGTACGTGTGTATGTATGTATGTGTGTGTGTGTGTTTATATATATATATATATATCATTGACTCGAAGCAAAGGCATCAACAAAGACACTATATATATATATATATAAAAAGCAAAAGAGATTGTCCTGTTATTGTAAATCAGTAAACAGTCGATGTTAATGACATCCCTAAGATACAAAAAATCATGATAAAGAGTAAATGATGCAAACCTGATATATGTGCATGTGTGTGTGTATATATATATATATATATATATATATTTATACAGTCAAAATACGCATTATTTTTTCTTTAATAGTTTTAAACTACAAACAAAAGCTTTTATTTTCCTCTGCCAGTGTCTGTTTAAAACAGGTCTGTGTTTTTTCCTTTTTCCACCAAATGACGAACAATTTGCCATAACCTGAAGCTAGTACATTACTTTGTGTTTCAAAAGACGATTTCCATTGACTTGACTTACGTTTAAACTCCTTCTCAGCTACGTGTTCATGGTTACAGTTTGATAATCAAAACGAATTTCGATCCCTGTTCTTCTCTGTCTTGAGAAAGCGATGAACTACTATTCACGCGACGAATTTCCAATAAGCTTGAACAAAACAAACCACGCAGAGGACAGAAATTGCTTACATTCTACCTAACCAATCTTCTAGTCTAATTAAAAGGATATTGACAGTTACTGTAACCATTTTTCTATTTTATTATATTGAATAGTTCTAGTCCAGAAATACCTTTTTTTTTCAAAACTAAGTATGTTATATAAAATGAATTGGAAGGATGATAATACTAAAGTCTTAGCTATTTTCTCACACCATGACGATTCTGTAGAATACATCGATGATGGTTTTCTATGACTTCTATCTATTGCGTATTTTAATATTCATGAATTAAAATACATTGCATTAAATACTTATTCTATTGAAATTCATTAATTGATTTGTGGATTAGGATAATTCCATTTTGAAACTGTTTCTATTCTATTTGTCAATTTTTCTTAGACTTTATTCCTTTATTTCAGTTATTCTGTCAAAGCAAATCAGTTATGGTTTATTCCATAACAACCTTTATGTATATGTGCTTATGATTATGACTGCATGTATGTATGTATGTATATATGTATGTATGTGTGTGTGTGTGTGTGTGTGTGTGACTGTGTGTGTATGTTTGTGTGTGTGTCTGTGTGTGTGTGTGTGTGTGTGTGTGTTTGTTTGTATGTAAACATCAGATCTGAACCTACGCCATCACACATTATGGTTTGAATCATGCAAACCGTGTCTGACATATTTTTATACACTGTTTTTTTTTTTCTAAAACAAAATAGCTAATGTTTACTTGCCATGCTACGATTTCTCTCGTATTACTGTCATCGATCCGATGCATTTTACTTTTAGTTTCTTGAAACTGCAACTAGCCTGTCCCTTGAGATGTTTTGCTTAGTTCTCGATTTTTTATTTTTTTTATTTTTTTATTTTCTAATGTCTAATTATTTCAGGACATTAAACGTCCTGAAAATAAATCTGCAAGCTATTGTTGATAATTTTTGTATTATTCGACTCTTTGTTAATACATCTTTTTGCCTTTTTCTCGTACATTTATGCTGTTTTAATGGGGTCTTTTTCTCACATACTCATATCTGTGTATACAGTGCACGTGCAGATTATGTAAATAATATAATAAGCACTTGGAAAGAAAGAAAGCATTAAATGAAATGAAAACTGTTAATGTTTTGTATCACTTGTATATGATATAAATTTATTTTAATTCTTTGACTTTGTTGTTGTGCATCAAGTTTCCTATTACTGCAGTTTTAATTAATATTTATTCAGTAAGCGCATTAATATATCGTGTATATAGATATGTACATTATTCATGAACATACCTAAATATGTATACATATTCACAAACATACGTATACATACATACACATCAGTACATAGGACTTCATACACACATACAAACATTTATTATTCATATTATTTTTGAATATTAATAAATAACATTTAAAAGTGATAAAATTTAATTTATTAATATGTTCTTTAAAAAAGAAGATAATAGTACATAATTACTGTAACAAACACACCTAGTCATCATAACTTAGTATATATGTTTTACAATCACAGTTAAAGAAATATGATGATTATTATATACTTATATATATATATATATATATATATATATATATATATATATGTTTTTATGTATCTATGTGTGTGTGTGTGTGTGTGTATATATATATATATAGAGAGAGAGAGAGAGAGAGAGAGAGAGAGAGAGAGAGAGAGAGAGAGAGAGAGAGAAAGATGGAAAGATAGATAGATAGATAGACAGATAAATAGAAAGATACAAATAAAAAAACACACTCACACACACACACACACAGACATCTGTATATTTTTTCCTGCAGTTAGCATTAATTTTTATTTTTATTTCTGTATATGGAATGTTCATTTAAAATGAAATTATAACAATGTACAGAATTGTCCATTCTTTCTTACAGGTAATGAAACCGTCATATCTACTACGTCACACCTTTAAAAAAATAGAGGCTGATGGCTAATTAGAAGAAACAGGTATACATAAATATAAATAAAATAAAATTTAAAATTTATAAAATTATTATAATCATTGTTTACCTTTTTTCTGCATTTTAAAATTTTGAATATAGAGTAAAAAAAAAAAAAAAAAAAATAAATAAAAAAAATTTAAAAATAAAAAAAATACTACTTACTACTAATAATAAAAATATAATAATAAAATATAAAATAATAAAAAATAAAAAATAAAAAATCTAACAAAGAAAAGTAATCTAATTTTAATACCGTCACGTCTAAACTGTGTATTAAAAGAAATTTTTTACTAAAACGAAAAATGAATAAATCGATACACAGACTTTTTTTATTTTGTAGCGGTTGCCAATTAAAAGTACAAACTGATATTAATTTTTTTTTTTGACAACTGTTAATTATCTCAATATTTGAGAAAATTGATTTTTAATGTTACTCTGAAATCGTACAATAATAATTATTACTATTGTAATTTTGGTATTTTTTTTTTTCACAGCACTGTGTGACACTTGCAGAAATAAGTTAAGAAGCATTAGGACTACTACAGCTTGATATTTATTGATTGAGTTACGAGCGTGTTTAGTGCAGATAAGTGAAAAGAAAGAAAGAAAGAATAGAAGAAAAAAGTTGCGAAATAAAAGAAAGAAAGACAAAGGAAGAAAGGAATGAAAGAACGAATAAAAAGTAAAAAATTCAGTTCAGTCTCTCAGTCTTATCGGAGGTCGCTATGACAAATATTATTATTAAGCACATTAACAGGAATTTCTGCGTGGTTTTGTTAAATTCATGACGAATCAGTGTATGCTTATTAATGAATTGTTTGCGTGTTAGTTGAAGACCTGTAATTGTTTGTAATTATAATCTGTAATAATATATAATTTTCCTATAATATTAACAGTAAAATGACAAATACTATATACAGAAGAAGTAACAGTACTATTTATATTCAAATAAATAAATAAATAAATAAATAAATAAATAAATAATAATAATAATAATAATAATAATAATAATAATAATAATAATAATAATAATAATAATAATAATAATAAAAATAAATAAATAAATAAATAAATAAATTATGAATTAAAATCATAATTTCGAAAACCCGTTTCTGCAAACCCGTTTTGGTCATACACTTTTTCAAGTAACAAAAAAAAAAAAAAAAAAAAAAATTTTTATCAACATTTTCTTCAAGAAATAACTTTTTCAAAAGAAAAAAAAAAAAAATAAAATAAAATAAAAAAAAAAAAAAAAACCTCATTAAATGTAGCAATTTTTTTTTATTTCTTCCTGTTTCGCAGTCAAATATGGAAATAAATTTGTTGAATTTACCAGTCTTAACATAAATACACATTTCGTGAAGTAATAGGATTTGGTCATTAAAAATTTCTCACATACACAAACGATCAACATTGAATATCTCATAAACTGTATTTTCTGATAAAAAAAAAAAAAACAGTTAATTTTAAGGCGAAAAGGCAGAGGAATGTATGGTATCCATGTGATACGAGATGACGTAACGTCTCACTCCGGGTGCGTTCACTGCGCATGTGCGTACATCTCGGCTATTTACGGCGGTCCTGTTACTCCGGTTTTTGTTTGTGTTTCGTTCGGTATATCTTCGCCTATGAGCCAATAAGTGATCTGAGTTCCTTTGCCCTGATTAAATGAAAAATGAATTAAGTGAAGATATAAACGTATTTATTATTTAATAAAACAAAATAAAATAATAATTAATAATTAATGAAATTAGGAATAAATAAATAAGAGAATTAATCTTGTAATATAATGATATAAAAAAAAAAAAAAAAAAAAAAAAAAAAAAAAGAAGAAAGAAAGAAAAAAGAAACAAATAAATAAATAAATAAATACATATTAAAACACATTTGGTTATGTTACTTTCTAGGACAAATTATTCAGTGTACGCTTGTCTAAACAAAATATATTTTAAAAATAATTCGTATTAAGTAATTTACATGTCTAGACAAACCTGATCTTTAAGTTAATTAATTAATTAATTACTTTTATAAGACATCCCTTTACGTAATTAATAAAATGTATCGGATCTTTAAGATAATTAATCAATTAATTTAACAAAAAATTCCTTTAAATAATTAATAAGATATATCAGATCTTTATGATAAATAATTAATTAATTTAATAAAAAAAAAATTCCTTTAATTAATTAATAAGTAATTTATAAGATTATGAAGCTAATTAATCATTCAGCTTCGTACCTTGAAATGAATTTCGCCTCTGCGCAGTGTTTTGAAATTTCCAACTCGATCTAAAACAATCTTAGTATCTCCACTAATCTGAATTTTTCCAGCTGCAAGATAAAATCCAGATTGCAATAGTTAAAACAGAGATTTTGTTCAGTACGTTTAATAAAAGTAATAATAAAACAGTTTTATTACTAATGGGGGGCTAATGAAAGAATTTAGTAATATGCTTTTATCTGGTCTGAGAATAAAGCGGTAATTGCAGCATTAGCTGCAGTCGTAGTCGTTCGTGATGTTGACGGTACTCAGTTGTGTTAGTACTGGTAAAAAAGAAAATAAAGGGGGTAGTGGTAAGATTTCTTTGTGTACGTTAATCGTCAATGTTTTTTTTTAATAAAATAATCCTGATTAATTAACTGATGCTTGTTTCATTACATCACAGCATACTTTTAGTGCTATCGGGTTTTTTGAAAATATATCATTCTCTCTCTCTCTCTCTCTCTCTCTCTCTCTCTCTCTCTCTCTCTCTCTCTCTCTCTCTCTCTCTCTCTCTCTCTCTCTCTCTCTCTCTCTCTCTCTCTCTCTCTCTCTCTCTCTCTCTCTCTCTCTCTCTCTCTCTCTCTCTCTCTCTCTCTCTCTCTCTCTCTCTCTCTCTCTCTCTCTCTCTCTCTCTCTCTCTCTCTCTCTCTCTCTCTCTCTCAGTCTGTACTTGCTACAGTATAATTATATTATTACAAATATTAAAAAGTTTACCTTCTGCAGTGGTCTCCAGTCTGGACGCTGTGTTGACTGTGTCACCAAACAAACAGTAACGTGGCATCTTTAATCCCACTACCCCGGCAGCACACGGTCCTGAGAATTAAAAAAAAATAAATAAATAAATAAATAAATAAATAAATAAATAAAACGACAACACTTACGTAAATCCCTCAGAGAAGGAGAAGTACATACATATGTACCAGTGCGCGAACATATATACATAGACAATTAGGTAAACAAAATGAAATAGACAGATATGCATAAGTATATACATACTGACAATGTGACAGTCAAATAAATTTAAAAAAAATAATAACACAAAAAAAAAAAAAAAAAATTCTATATTAACCGAGAAATGAATTCAACAAGTAAAATCAACTGAAGAACTGAAAAAAAAAAAAAAATAAATAAATAAATAGATAAAAAATAAAAATAAAAATAAAAATAAAATAAAAATAAAAATAAAATAAAAAAATAAATAAATTCTATATTAAATGAGAAATGAATCCAACAATTAAAATCTCCTCAACTACTTTTTTTTTTTTTTTTTTTTTTTTTTTTTTCAAATAATCAACACTCACCTGAATTGATTCCAATTCTCACTTGTAATCTTGTTTCGGGCATGTGTTTTATCGTGAACATTGTGACACCTTTCAAGAAAGCGAGCGCCATCCTGCAGATTTCCACCGCGTGTCTCCGACCATTCCTGATGGGCAGACCAGAAACAACCATGTAGGCATCACCAATAGTCTCCACCTGGACGACGAAAGAAATCATGTTTAACTTTCAGTGTTCACGTTCGTCTGTTCAGTTCACTGATGAGAGGTCAGTTTGTTGTGATTTTTCAAGATAATGAAAATCATTTAAACGTGTAAGACAGATTTGTGCTGAAGATGGAAGTTGGTAATGTGCTGGTTTTATAAATGGTGATAATTTGAAAATAACATGCCAGGCGGATACGTTGAAATGCACAAAGCAACTGATTGTCATTTATAGGACGCGCGCGAACACATACACGCACGCACGCACATACATACACAGAGACACTCACATACAGATACATACATAAAAAATATATACATACACCACTTATTACATTTACATACATACGCATACATACATACATACCACCCACCTACCTACACACATATATGTACAAAGACACTCACATACAGATACAAAAATATAAAAATATATACATACATCATACATAAATATATATCTATATTTATACACATACATATACGTATTTTCATACACATACTTATACATATTTACATACAAGCATACATGCATACATACATACATACATAGATACATCCATCCAATCTTACATCCGTTCATTTATCCATCCATCTATCCTTGCATACATACCAACACACACACACACACATATATACACATATAGACACGTCCATACAAATTTAAACACACATTTCTAAGCGATAAAGATATAACAGACTTTTTATTTGACTTATGATACACGACTATCACTGAAACTGCCAACAAGAAAATTATATATCCTGAGATGTGAATTTATTGACTGGTGGTTTTGTACTCTTACGAGACAATGATAAAATAATGACACACTAACTTTGTAAACGTCGTAGTTATCGATGATGCTGTCGAACAGGGAATACAAATCGTTAAGAAAAGTTATGATCTGAAACGAAAAGAGAGAGAGAAAAAAAAAATAATAATGATTAAGGTGTAAAAATAATGGCTTGATGACAGTGGTTGGACAGGTAATGTTAGTCTGATGAAATATTGCTTAGACAAATAGCCTTGGGCAGGAACTACGGTATAGGCTGAAAATGGCTGTGTTATATATAAGTAATAATGATAATAATGATAATAGTGATGATGATGATGATGATAATGATGATGATGATCTTAATAATAATAATATTAGTAATGACGATAATCATGATGACGGTGATAATAATAAAGATGATGTTGATAATGGTAATAATAATGATGATGATGATGATGATGATGATGATGATGATGATGATAATAATAATAATAATGACGAATGAGGATGATGATGGTGATGATAGTACCGACGTCGATGATATAAGTTTTTTGTTTATATTAGTCTCTTAATTATGATCTATGGGTACAACTGAACATCCCCATAATAAGTTCAGATTATTTTTTTTGTATTTTTTTCCCCATTGATTTATTTTCATAATCATCATCATTACCGTAAACCATGATTATTATTATTATTGTTGTTGCTGCTGTTATTATTTTTTTTTTTTTTTTTGAAGTAGTAGAATTAGCTATAGTAGCAGCACAAAGAGTTGTACTAGTTGTAAGTCGAGGGTTGAAAGCAACTGAATTATCAGTGATTGTGTAAATAACAAACTGACAGATATCTTATAGTATAAGAATTTACATAATTTCAATCCAACTAAATAAATTCTGTTATAAAGTATTTTAGAAATATTGAAACGTTCGGATGTTAAAACGTTTCTGAATAACGTTACTTATATTTATATAAAATTAATGTTAGAGTTTGTATTAATATTACTTTTAGTATTAATGGAAGTAAAAACTTTAATACAGTTGTAAATACATTTGTGAATTTGTAAATGTTTCGGGTTTATTATGCCGTTTGTTTTTTGTTTCATTTTTTTTTTTCCCCATAAACTCAAATGCACTGAAAGTTTCACGTGGGATTGGTGAAACTTGTTATCAAATGCATTAGCGTGTCGATTTGCAATCAACTAAAATCATTTCAAATATTCGTTATTATTCGCAGTTTTAATTGACAATTTGTTGAATACATCCTGTTTCACATATCCAGTTACTTAGAGATCATAAAAAATGATACAATTTAATAGAGGTTGTTCAGTGAAAAATACTACGTTAACAGGAATGTAATAATTCATAAAAAAAAGAAGTTATCTATAATGTGTTGTATATACATAAAATAATATATTTTCAAAAATGTCATTGTTTAAAATATTCAAATGTATTATTGTTTTTAAACAATAACATTAAAACAGGTAACAAACACAACTGGATTAGGAATATTCAGTTAACGCTTTAGAAGACGTTTGTACAGGTTTCAGCTGAAAATAGTTATTATAATGTATAATTTAGCCTGTGTGTTATAGATTTTCATAACTAATTTATGTATAATAACGAGCCTATGCTTAATGAATCTTCATAAATATTTTATGAATAAAACGAGCGTATGAACCAACGTGCACAAAGCTAACAGACTGAACTGTACCTCCATGGGCAAGCTGGCTGCGCAGATAGACGTAAACCCGACAATGTCGCTGAAGTAGATCGTCACCGATTCAAATGTTTCTGGAACGACAGCCAGTCCTTGTTTCAGCTGATTAGCTACAGACCTGCAGAATCAGAGACAGTTAAAACGTTAATTAATCAAATAATAAGTCCGTTTTAGATCAGAGATAGGTTTCCCTGTTCAAGCTGTTATTTGAAGTCAGTTTTAAATATTTAGTGTTAGAGATAGGTTCGAATTTATTCTAAAGATATTTTAAATTACTGAAACGACAAAAGAATTTTCTTTATTATTCTTGTCTTGTATTATGTTGTATTATTGAATAATTATCTTGTATGATGCTAAATGTTTAGTGAATGACAACAGCCAAATCTAGAGTTATTATTATTACGATAATACTGTCAGGTATGTTTTAAAATGTTTAGCGTTGCGCTATGATATAATTGCATTTAATGCAAAATACTTATCTATAGCATGAAATTATAATAATAATAAT
>CM022673.1:10213287-10230787 GCA_012295275.1 Chrysomallon squamiferum | reverse complement strand
AAATTTACAAAAAAAAAAAAAAAAAAAGAAAAAACAAAAGAACAAAAAAGAAAACAAACAAAAAAGAATAAAAAAAAAAAAACCCCAAAAAAAACAAACAACAACATCAAAGCACTGACAATCATCACACTGGCATATTTGTATAATTATATATAATTAACCGGATAACAGTATGGCAGTAGATTACTGCTTATTCTAAAATTAATAACAGTATTTTAACAAAAAAATCAATTGGCGACTTACTTATAAGGAACGCAAAAGGATAAAAATATTTTATTTTCTTGTGAACTTCAAAGAAAATGTTTTGAAGGTTTCTGTTATCGTTAATTCTGCATGCCTTCATTTTCTTTTTGTTCTGTTTTTGTTGCTAGTGTGTTTATCGTAATTAATTTAATTACATTTACTGTTGCTATGGATGCTTTTATGACAGGGGATTTTTATTTTGTGCTTTTTTTTCTTGATTACACCTCTTTATTTTGCTGATGTATTTGATTATAACGGTATTTGTGATAAAAAGTTTGGAATTAGTTTTTGTTTTTATTGCTCCTGTTTTATTGTCTCTTCCTAATAAACACTACTATGTCTGGTAAAACCGATAACAAAAATTGCTGGTGTTGGATAAATCGACCGTTGAAAGCAACTGAGCTGTCAGTGATTGTGTAAGTGACAAATTTACAGATATCTATAACGTCCAGGTTAAGATTTTGCGTAATTTCAATTCAGTTAAATCGTTCTTAAATTATGTTATAAAGTATTTTGGAAGTACGATGTTAATACGTAAGATTCTGAATGCTAATTTGTTGTGAAACTGAATAAACAGGAGTGTTAGAATTATCGAAATGGTCTAAATTTACTACTTTTCTGACTGCTAATTTTGAAGTTGAAATATCATTGTTAGCCGAGTAAGTCGTGTTTAAATTAGTATAATTCCGATAATAGAGATACTGATTAATAAAAAAAAAAAAAAAAAAAAAAAAAAAAAAAAAAAAAAAAAAAAAAAAAAAAAAAAACATCAAAATAACAATAAATAAACAACAATAAACATAATAATAAACAACAAAACAAAAAAATAAAAAAAAATAAAAAAATAAAAAAAATAAATAAAAATAAAATAAATAAATAAAAAAAATAAATAAAAATAAAATAAATTAACAACAATAAACGAAAACGCTGTTCTTATGACGTTAAACAAGATAGTCACAATTTTTCACATTTAACACTTTTTAAAATTTCACTTTATTTATTTATTTATTTACTTATTTTTTATTTTATTTATTGATTGTTCAGATATTTTCATTAGACACTCTCACCTTTAACTTCCATCAGAATTCTCCAGTTAGAGAAGGGAGCTGATCTGGTTATGACTTCTTGAAGAATAACTCCAAAGCTGTACACGTCACCCTTCTGAGAGGCCCCAGCTCTCAAGTTGTTCTTCAGATGTTCTGGAGCCACCCACAGAAGCTCTACAAAATTGTTAAATATACATAGAAATTTTATATTAGTTTGCAAAATTGTTAAATATACATAGACCTTTTATATTAGTCTGCAAAATTGTTAAATATACATAGACCTCTTATATTAGTCTGCAAAATTGTTAAATATACATAGACCTTTTATATTAGTCTGCAAAATTGTTAAATATACATAGAATGTTTTAATTTTTATCCATTAGTTTGCAAAATTGTTAAATATATACACCTTTTATATTAGTCTGAAAAATACAGAATGTTAAATATACATAGAACTTGTATATTAGTCTGCAAAATTATATAAATATTACATAGAAATTTTATATTAGTCTGCAAAATTGTTAAATATATATAGACCTCTTATATTAGTCTGCAAAATTGTTAAATATACAATGACCTTTTATATTAGTCTACCAAATTGTGTAAATATCTGTAAAGCTTTTATATTAGTTTATCCATGAACTTCTAGAAATTATATAAATTTATAGAACGTTTGTATTACTTCATTCATACACTTTGTCTATATATGTGTGTGTGTGTGTGTAAAACATTGTGGATTTATAAATATATACACACAAGTTTTGTAATATTATTTACATATCATATATGGAACGGTCGGATTTCTCTATATATAACAATAGGCTTTGCAGAATGGTAAAAATATACAGAACTTTGTGAATTTGTCTTTGCATATAAACTTTGTAAAAAATAGACAAAGCCAAAAATCTCTGGGATTTTCTGTATATATAGATGTTGCAAAATCGAATAATCAACAGACATTTGTTGTTTGTTTATGTATTACAGGTTTTACAAAAATGTATAAAATCAGAGAATTCTGGGGTGCGTCCATGCATTGAGATTGCAAAATGCTGAATAACATCGATTGTAACGAAATACGTTGTTAAAAAACGGAGGATTTACAATTTAAGCTATGTGCTGTAAAAAGAATCCTTCAGTGTCAGACTAATTTTATATAATTTTCATCTATGTTAAGACATCCATGTTCTAAAATCGAATTAAATTAGTCTTTGTCAAAAAGTATCAAATTAAATTAATCTTTACAAAAAAAAAAAAAAAAAAAAATAAAATAAAAACAACAGAATGAATGAACAAGAACAAAAAAACAGAATGAACACGGAAAAAAGCAACGTCAAACATATACTTGGAAGAATTTAGTCGTAACCAAAACGAAAATTAAATAAAGAACAGATGAAGAAATAAAGGATGAGAAAAATAATTTAAAAAAAAAATAATAATAATAATAAAAAAAAAAAAACACGAAATGATCGTAATGAACACGAACACTGTGACAGTAACGTTAATAAAATGTGCCTGTAATATAAACTATAAAATTAGGACTGACAAGCAAAATCAATTTGACTAATTCAAGGTTGAAGCCAGATGAAGATAGTATTCCCAAGCGTATAAGGATAAAAAGAAAAAAAAAAGAACATTGCCAAAGGTCATAAACATGACTTAATTAAATAAAGAATTATTTTTGAAATGTTATTGTGTAAGATAATATTAACGTTACACTAGCCAGCTTTGTTTCTTAATAATTTTAAAATTACTTTATTCTAACCAGTCATACCCATACTTAATCATATATATATACAAAATAACTCAGACACACACACGCACACACGCACACACACCCGCACACACATCCACATGGTGTACTATATGGTGTACTATTTAATTAAGCATACATTAATTTTAAAGTTATCTTATTCTTTCACACCATAAACATATACATAATTCATTACTTAAATAGATATGAAATAATTTTAAAATATCATGGTATCATTATTTAATTAGATACACAACAACTGTCAAATTCATATATTCTATTAAATCATATATAGTGTCGCAAAAAAGTAAACATCTGTTTTTATCCAAAATATAAGAATTTTAGGAAAACAACTAAAAGCTACGAAAGTGTTCGTAAACGAAAAACAAAATCTTGTATTAAAACGGTTGCAGTTAAATGATCCAGTGTTTAACTATTAGTCTCTGTGTCGAATATCTGTATCACGTTACAGGTCTCGATTTTCAAGCATGTCCATTTAATAAGGCCCTGATCGAGTTTATTTACTTCATTTGCTAAGCAACGAACTGTTGTTTTATGAATGTCACGACTTCGTGTCTTTTATCTTCCATCTAACTACGAAAGCTATTTTCTGTGCATGTATCATAATAGGGGACCGGAAAAGAAATCGATTAAACATTTAAAATAATCGCCAAAATAGGTTTTAAACAATTTAAATATAAAGAATGCATGCATTTTGTTTTGAGTATACATACACTTTCTTTATCTTAAAACTTATTTTTTTCTAAAATTCCTATTATTTATGGAAACTCGTAATTTTGGGGTCTCTCTAAACTGGTATACGTCAACTAACTTTCAAAGTAAGCGTGTGAGCCGTTTTCCTGTCCGTTCTCGCTGGCTTCATAGAGCGTGGGAAGACCAAATCCAGTGATCTGAAGAACAAATTTTCTGTCAACGAGGCAGTTGGTCGATCTCAGTCTTCCGTGTTGTTTGATGTTGGAATGGTGCAAGAAAGACATGCCCTGAAACAAAATGGGACAAAATAGACTGAAGTAAAATGGGACAAAATGTCCTGAAACGAAATGGGACAAAACGGACTGAAGTAAAATGGGACAAAATATCCTGAAACAAAATGGGACAAAATGGACTGAAGTAAAATGGGACAAAATGTACTGAAACGAAATGGGACAAGATGGACTGAAGTAAAATGGGACAAAATGTCCTGAAACAAAATGGGACAAAATGGACCGAAATAAAATGGGACAAAGTGTCCTGAAATAAAATGGGACAAAATGGACTGAAGTGAAATCGGACAACATGTCCTGAAACAAAATGGGACAAAATGGACTGAAGTAAAATGGGACAAAATGTCCTGAAACAAAATGGGACAAAATGGACTGAAGTAAAATGGGACAAAATGTACTGAAACGAAATGGGACAAGATGGACTGAAGTAAAATGGGACAAAATGTCCTGAAACAAAATGGGACAAAATGGACCGAAATAAAATGGGACAAAACAGACTGAAGTAAAATGGGACAAAATGTCCTGAAACAAAATGGGACAAAATGGACTGAAGTAAAATGGGACAAAATGTACTGAAACGAAATGGGACAAAATGGACCGAAATAAAATGGGACAAAATGTCCTGAAACAAAATGGGACAAAATGGACTGAAGTAAAATGGGACAAAATGTACTGAAACGAAATGGGACAAGATGGACTGAAGTAAAATGGGACAAAATGTCCTGAAACAAAATGGGACAAAATGGACCGAAATAAAATGGGACAAAATGTCCTGAAACAAAATGGGACAAAATGGACTGAAGTAAAATGGGACAAAATGTACTGAAACGAAATGGGACAAGATGGACTGAAGTAAAATGGGACAAAATGTCCTGAAACAAAATGGGACAAAATGGACCGAAATAAAATGGGACAAAACAGACTGAAGTAAAATGGGACAAAATATCCTGAAACAAAATGGGACAAAATGGACCGAAGTAAAATGGGACAAAATGTCCTGAAACAAAATGGGACAAAATGGACCGAAGTAAAATGGGACAAAATGCCCTGAAACAAAATGGTACAAAATGGACCGAAATCAAATGGGACAAAATATCCTGAAACAAAATGGGACAAAATGGACTGAAGTAAAATGGGACAAAATGTCCTGAAACAAAATGGGACAAAATGGACCGAAGTAAAATGGGACAAAATGTCCTGAAACAAAATGGGACAAAATGGACGGAAATAAAATGGGACAAAACAGACTGAAATAAAATGGGACAAAATGGACTGAAGTGAAATCGGACAAAATGTACTGAAACGAAATGGGACAAAATGGACTGAAGTAAAATGGGACAAAATGTCCTGAAACAAAATGGGACTAAATGGACCGAAATAAAATGGGACAAAACAGACTGAAGTAAAATGGGACAAAATATCCTGAAACGAAATGGGACAAAATGGACTGAAGTAAAATGGGACAAAATGTCCTGAAACAAAATGGGACAAAATGGACTGAAGTGAAATGGGACAAAATGTCCTGAAACAAAATGGGACAAAATGGACCGAAATAAAATGGGACAAAGTGTCCTGAAATAAAATGGGACAAAATGGACTGAAGTGAAATCGGACAACATGTCCTGAAACAAAATGGGACAAAATGGACTGAAGTAAAATGGGACAAAATGTCCTGAAACAAAATGGGACAAAATGGACCGAAATAAAATGGGACAAAACAGACTGAAGTAAAATGGGACAAAATATCCTGAAACAAAATGGGACAAAATGGACTGAAGTAAAATGGGACAAAATGTCCTGAAACAAAATGGGACAAAATGGACTGAAGTGAAATGGGACAAAATGTCCTGAAACAAAATGGGACAAAATGGACCGAAATAAAATGGGACAAAGTGTCCTGAAATAAAATGGGACAAAATGGACTGAAGTGAAATCGGACAAAATGTCCTGAAACAAAATCTAATAAAAACATCCTGAAACGAAAGCGTCCTGAAACGATACCGGATAAAAACGCTCTGCAACGAAATCGGACTAAAGTGACAGAAATGAAACCGTACAGAATGTCCTGAAACAAAATCGGATAAAATGTATTGAAACGAAATATAATTAGACGCCTTTGAAAGAAATGCGAAAACATACCCTAAATTACAACCTGACTGCTCATTTTTACTATAGACAGTTTCCTTTACTGTCTTCTTCCACATATTCTTTTTTGTTTTTAAACCACCCTTTACATTCTCTAATATCTGACAAATTACAGATCAATAACACTATCCATTCTTTCACTTTAAATACAACACTGAAAAATTGGGCTAATGCTTTCTGATCACGCAGGAGACCATAAAACCGAATTTTGATAGAAAAAAATGTTTTGTTTGTTTGTTTTGTTTTTGCAGTATTTCCGAAAGCCATCCATCCCTACAGTGCTACTGCTACTGCCACAGGCGATATCTTTGCCGTAACGGAACCAATTTGTAATAAAGATATGATGGTAAATAAAATGTCCAGCTTCGTTCCTGTCTCGTTCGAGATGAACGGGATAAACACGCTGTTAATCAGAATTTTTTCTTTTATAGCTTTGATTGATGATGGGATATGGACATGTCTTTGGTTCATCGAGATGGCCAACAAAATAAAGCAAAATGATGATTAGTATTCGTTCGATATTTGTCAGAATGCAATGAAGGATAAAATATATCTTGATTTCTTTCTCTCTGTCTGTCCTTTTATCTGTATTTCTCTTTGACTTTCTATATCTCTATTTCTCTTTGACTTTCTACAGTCTCTCTCTCTCTCTCTCTCTCTCTCTCTCTCTCTCTCTCTCTCTCTCTCTCTCTCTCTCTCTCTCTCTCTCTCTCTCTCTCTCTCTCTCTCTCTCTCTCTCTCTCTCTCTCTCTCCCACCCTCCTAAACAAAAGCAATAAATTTAGGTAAACCATATAAGATGACATATCTAACTGTGTGATCAATACTTACCCTTGTTTATACCTCTGTCTCTCTCTCTCTCTCTCTCTCTCTCTCTTTCTCTCTCTCTCTCTCTCTCTCTCTCTCTCTCTCTCTCTCTCTCTCTCTCTCTCTCTCTCTCTCTCTCCCTTGTTATATCTCTCCAACCATCCTAAACAAAAGCAATAAATTTAGGTAAACCGTATAAGATGACATATCTAACTGTGTGATCAATACTTACCCTTGTTATATCTCTCAGCAAAGACAGTTTAAACGTCCAGTCTAGTTTTATGTCATCGTTTTGTAAAACATCCTGAAAAACCGATTACATCGTAGTTCAAATCAGTCAAACAATGTCACACCACAAATATACTGATTCACCGACATATCTAAATATGATCATTGTTTATATCTTGTGCTTTGTTTCTTTAACATCAACACTGTACTTGCAAATATACATATGTATATATAACATCAGTTATGAAGCCATTCTCACACAAACATTAACTTATGTTTACACAGAATCTTTAGTAAATCTTTTCGCTTTCTTTCTATCATTTTTGTTGTTGTTGTTTTTTTCAAAATAGAAAATACAGTAATTAATACGAACCTGTAAACTTCCTTTTGAACAGTATTCAGTGAGAATAAAATTTTTCTTAGTTTCCAACACGATCCCAATAAACTGAGCGAGATTTTCATGATGGGTCTCCCTCATCTAAACAGAATGAAAAATAAATATGTGACGCTGCAGTTATAAAGAAAATAACTGTTTTCTCAGTTAAATAATTATTATTGCAAATTAAATTTTTGCTGGAACTTTCTTCATGATTTTGTTGTTATTATTACTATTGTTTATTATTATTATTATTGTTATTGTTGTTGTTGTTGCTACTGTTGTTGTTGTTGTTGTCAGTAGTAGTAATACTAGTGGTAGTAGAAATAGTAAAAGAAATAGTAATAGCAGTAGAGAAACCAGTTACTGTTATTGATGATACTCTAATAGTAGAAATTATTAACTGTAACAACAGTTTTAGTAGAGTGGTAATAGCAGCAGTAGCAGAGGTATTAGTAGTTGTAGTGGTAGTAGTAGTAGTAGTTGTAGTAGTAACAGAAGAACCAGTATTAGTTGTTGTTGTAGTTCGTGCTGTAGTAACATCAGAATATAATAATTAGAATTGTAACTATGAGCTGTATAACATGTAAGTAAAATTACTTGTAAAGATAACTGCAGAAGTTGTAATAGAAGGTGGTGATAGCTATAGAAATAATGTTTGTTATTTTCGATAATAATATTACTTAATAATGCATGATGTGGGTTTGTTTTTAGTCCAGATAATCATGTAGTAACCAGAGAAAGGCAGAAAACAATGATTGATTGATATGCGAAACCAAATCCATTTGGTTTAATAAGATGAAATAAAATTCAGGATACGATTATATGATCAGTTTCCTCTAAAAGATATTTTATGAAAGCGGGTCACATAATATCATTTGTTTCATTTGTTTCTGCTAATACAATTGTTTGTTTCTTATGAATTCTTGTGGTTTGGCAATTATTTCGTTCTTTTGTCTTAGCCTGTAATGTATTCGAGAAAGTTGACAGCAATAATAGACTGATAGGATATGTGTAGTCATCAGTCACAGCTGAATAGGAATATTACATGTCCAAATAGTAGCTATTGCGCCATACCTGAAACTAAGAATGAGCTCGCAACTCAGTTATGCTACAAGCTCTACCCTAGGCTCGTTAAATATTCAAAGGGTGTCGACAGAAAATGACGTTAAATGACTTTTCTTGTTAAAGCGTGAAATAAACTATAGGTTAATGATTATATCCATGAAAATACAATGTTTTGTATTTATATTTATAACTGTAGTCATCATAAACTGTATTTTTACATGCTTCGAATACTGATATGTCGATATCTGTTCGATTCCATTGTTTCCAGTTAAGATAATATTAAACAGCTAGTCAGATGCATGTAAGAATTACCTTCATTGACAATAAAGTTTGCTAATATTTAATTCTACTCGAAAGAAAAACGCATAATAAATGTGATCTTTAATCTTTGGCTTTTTGTTTGAGAGCATGTCTGGATTGACAAATGTCGTAATAATAATAATATATGTGACAATTAGAATGAACATGAATCAGCACCTGTTTCAACTCGAGTAACAACTGACGGCTGAGATCAATTTTGTCGATGGCTAACTTTCTGACAGCGACTCGCGTGCCTTTGTACGTCGCTGTGCGCGTGAAGTATTGTTTCGTGACGTCACAGAAACTGTTTCTGTGGCTGCCCGTCACATTGGAGGAATTTACAAAATTGAAACCCTGAAAGAAAAGAAACTGTATTTAGGCTTGGCGTGTTCACATTGAAACATGTTTTGAAGTATTACATACGTATACACACAGATACATGATATATACGTACGTACGTACGAACGTACATACCTACAAATATACGTATCTGATAGATATATTATACACACTGATACACACATGTACAGATACACAAACGTACACATATATATATATATACAAGCACAGACATCCATGCGTCCATACCTATATAAACACACATACATACACACATACTTACATAGATAAATATACTGGGTAGACATTTTAAATCGATAGGTGACAAATGCCGTTATCAGTAATATCTATCTAAAACAGTTTAAAAATAATAATAATAAAAAGTAAATAAATAATAATAATAATAAAAAACAAAAAACAAAATTTTTTTTATTAACAATCCAAAAACGAAAACAAAAAAAAAAAAAAAAAAAAAAAAAAAACAAACAACAAAAAAAAAAAAAAATAAAACAAAACAAAACAAAACAAAAAACAAAAAAAAAAGAGAATTGATTTTCTTCAGAGCTCGTTTTGTTTTATTTTGTGTAATGTGGCATACCACACGTACCTGTCGTTTCATATCATTACACTCTGATTAAAATTTGAGAAGAAAGATTGTTTTCTAATCAACAAAATGAATTCAAAGCTTTGCATTTGAAACGATAATGAATTGGCATAAAAAAAAAAAATACATTAAGAACAACGGAAAATTATAAAAAAAAAAAAAATAAAGATATAATGATATTATTATAATAAATAAATGAGAATATAAATAAATAAATAAATAAATAAGGTAAAATATATGAAAAAAATCAACAAAAGAAAACAACAACAACAACAGCAACAAAACGAACAAAAGAGAAAGAAATGATAAATCAAAAACAACAAACAAACAACTAAACAGTAAATAATCAATAGAAAAAGAAAGACTAGATTCACAGTTTACGTGACAAAATAAATGTCCTTTCTTACTAACCGCGGAGCCAAAGCTGTTTTGAAGACTTCCAGAATTCTTGATGTCGAGCTGAATGTCGTTAGGGTTGATATGCCAGGACATGTCCTGTAGAGCTCTCTCCCACAGTAGATGTCTGGGAAAAAACATATTTAGAAGATAATAATAATAATAACAGTAATAATGATGATGATGATGATGATGATAATGATAATAATAATAATGATAATGATAATTATGATAATAATAATAATAATAATGCTAACAATAATAATGATGATGATAATAATAATAATAATAATAATAATAATAATAAGAAGAAGAAGACGAAGAAGACTTAGTAGTAATACTAGAAATAGTAGTGGTAATGGTATTAGTAGAACTTGTGGCAGTGGTAGCACAACTACTGGTAATAGTAGTAGAAGGAAAACGATGAAGAATTAGTGGTAGTTGTAGTAGCAGTAGTAGTAGAAATGGCAGTAGCAGGATTATACAAAATAGTAGTGATAGTAGTAGGAATAAAACAAATAAGAGAAATGGTGCTAACAGTAGTAGCAGAAAACTTAGAAACAGTAGTAGTACTAGCAGTAGTAAAAGTAATAGTAGAGGTGTTAGTAGTAGAAGTAATAATAATAACAGTAATAAAATAAATAATAATATTAAAAAAAGTAAAAACAATAATAACGGGTGTAGCAGTAGTAGTAATAGCTGCAGTCGTAATAATAATGAAAGTTGTAGACGAATGTGATGGAGAACAGTCTCTATATGCATGTTACTTCTTTTCTTCGTTTATAATTTTACGGAAGAATTTCAAACACGAAATGTATTCATTTCGTTATTGTTTTGTTGTTTTGTTTTCCGTTTGTCTTTTATCTTTCGTGTAATCTGATAATGGCTTGATTGGATACCACAGAAATAATAGCCCATGCACTGTTTGTTTTCTCACGATGTGTTGTGGCCGCAGGAGAAGAAAATGTCATTAGCCCAACTGCAATCAGTGTAAGACCAAGCATGCATGCGAAATATCCAGCTGATTGTGTCTTGGTGGAGTCAGTGAAATAAAAACTCGTTAGTACGAACATCAACCATCTAAAATCGAAACTTTCTGATTAGGGTCGTGTACGTTTGTGTTTGTTTGTTTATTTGTTTCTTCTGAATTAGATTTTTTTTATTTATATATATAATTCGTGGATTAAAAGATGTTAAGGGGAAAGAATATAAAAGTTAAAGAGTACTTTAATAGAGACGGAGGTGGAAAAGAGAAAAAGAGAACGAGACAGAGAGTGAAAAAAAAAAAAAAAGAAAAGGAGAATGTGAGAAAAAGAGATAAACAGAAGGCTAAAGTGTTGACGGAATGAGTAAGACAGAGAAACAGATAGTGACCGCGAAGACTGAGACTGAAACAGTGAGAAAGAAGAAAAAGGGAGAGAGAACAAAAGATCAAAAGAATAGAAACAGAGAAAAAGAGTTAAGAAGGAAGAAAGAGAGACAGATGGAGAGAAAGAAGAGAGAGAGAGAGAGAGAGAGAGAGAGAGAGAGAGAGAGAGAGAGAGAGAGAGAGAGAGAGAGGTGTCAGAAACAGCTGAGGCAGAATTAGAAGAGTGGCAGTCCTCTCACAGCCTAGTTCAGAACGCACAGAACAGTTCTGTATCAGATTTCTATTTAAATTATGTTCTAAAACCAATCCGCTGAGACGATATTGTCGCTGGATAAAAAGCCTTTGTGGTAAAAGCCTTTGTATCGTTTACAAATTTACCTACAAAGAGTTTCCTTGCTGGTAATTAATAAGGGAAGCTAATAGCTGTAATATTTTGATGAACGTTAATATCGCAGCCTGTCCTTTAACTGTAACAAGACTGCGTGGTGTTAATTCTGACTGACTCACCGATACAGGAAGAAACCACCGGTCAGAAACACGACAGCCGCACCCAGTAATCCCAACAGTGTGATAGCGAACGCCGACAGTCCTTCTAATAATATCAAAAATAATGATGATGATGATGATGATGATGATGATGATGACGATAATGAAACAAAATAATGATAATAATAATAATGATGGGACTCATCCTTTGCTAACAATAAAGTATGAGAAATACTGTAATAATAACCCACCGAGATTAATAGATTTACAAAAATCTGTTTTTAGCGAACTTGTATGCATGACGGTAGTTAGTAGAATTTTTGACAGTAGACAAATAAAAACATAGTTGTTTTTTTTTTTTGTTGGTTTTTTTGCTGTTTTTTTTGTGTTTTTGTTTTTTTTGTTTGTTATATTACATGTATTTGTAAACACAATGGCAAGAATCTAATAATTAAAAACCAGATGGAAGAAGACAAGATTTAGCTTTGTCGAAATGGTGATATTATCCTAGGTCTGTTTTGAGAATTCTGTTAAATTCGTCACTTGGGAAAATTATAAACAGATAATTTATCAAAGTAAATAAAGAAATAGATGATTACCAAAGTAAATAAAAAAATGAATAATTATCAAAGTGAATAAAAAAATAGATAATTACCAAAGTTAATAAAAAAAAATAGATAATTACCAAAGTAATTAAAGAAATGAATAATTATCAAAGTGAATAAAAAAAATAGATAATTATCAAAGTAAATTGAAAAAAATAGATAATTACCAAAATGTTCGCACCCTGAAGCGTCACCTCCGAACCCGCAGTGGGGTACGTTATCGGGTGGGGTGGTGCGACCCCCTCCCCAGTGAATGGTCATCCCAGCCACGGGCGAGTACCCTGGATTTTTGCCCCAGTAATTTGCGACAACCTGAAACAGTGAGATACATTTAGGAATGAGGGCAGATAAATAAATAAATAAATAAATAAATAAATAAATAAAGAAATAAAGAAAGAAAGAAAGGAAGAACGAAAGTAATATAGTATATAAATACATAGGTAAATAAACAAACAAATAAGTAAATAAATAAATGAACAAATAAATAAAGAAATAAAGAAAGAAATATATAAGTATATAGATAAATAAATAAGCAAACAAGTAAGCATTTTTCTTTCTTGCTTTCTTAATATTAACCCTTCAGGTAATCGTAATATTAATAAAATATTAAGATGTATGCAGACGTTTTTCTTTTTATAATTCTTTCTTTCTTTCTTCTTTTTCATAGCTGTAGCACTTCTAGAAGTTCTAAAACTGAAAGTTCAATGAACTGCACTGTTACTTTCTTTCTATCTTATCTCTTTCTTTTATTACTGAAAACATTCAGAATGAGCATTTTACTCATACATTCCCTCCTCCCTTGTTTCATTCTTTCATTCTTTCTCTTTTTTGTTTTTTTTTTTTTTCATTCTTTCTTTCTTAAACCCTAATTTTTCGGAAATCGATAATTCACTGTACTCTAGTTTTGTTTTCTTTCTTTGAGTAATTATGTTTCTGCAAACAATTTTGTTCAATTTACGCGTTCACTTGTTAGTAGCAATACAAATATGTTTAATGAGGCCATTGATCCCATCAAAATGACCAATGTCCGACCTAGCCTTTAGTAAATTAGCTCTAAACAAATTTTGTTTATCATTAATATATTGTCAGTTTCAAATAATAGAAGAAAAAAAGAAAGATGAAAGAAAAAAAGAAAGATGAAAGAATAAAGTGAAGAGGAAAATTTTTTTTTTTTTAAATAACCAAAATTAAAATGAAGGATTAAAGGAGGAAACAGAAATGGATAAAGAAAAACACAGGATGACAGGAAGGAACGAAATAAATAAAGAATGAATAAAGTCACCAAGAATGTAATAAAAAAAAAAAAAAAAAATTGAAGAAAGAAAAATACCGATAAAGGAAAGAAGAGATAAAGAGAGTAAGACAAAAAGAAAGGAAGAAAATGTTACTTTATTAACGACGAAAGAAAGAAAGAAAAGAAAGAAATGAAGAAAGACAATAGGTGACGAAATCAGTGACGACAGCAGCATAATTAGAAAATTACCCTAAATTCTCCCGTTTCCGGATCCATATCCAGAATATCGAAATCTGTATCTCTGTCGCCGTTGTTGTCTATGATTACGTCCCCCGTGACACCTGAAATACATGACGTTGTAAACGAATCGGTCATTAAGTCATCTGAAACGTGCTCGTATCCTTTCCGTTCTGCCGCACGTCTGTTTCTGGCCGTAACAAAAATAACAACAGCAATTTCTACTGTTACTACTGTAACTACTATCACCATCACAACTAGTTATGTTATTATTGCTACCATTACTACTACTACTACTACAACTACTACTATTACTCTAGTACATTTCCAAAAAGACTATAACAGCAACAACAACAATAAAAGTAATAAGAAGCAGAAGAAAAAGAAGAAGAGCAACAACATAAACGAAACAGTAATAACAATAAAAAAAAAAAAAAAAAAAAATAGTACTAGTAGCAGTAGTAGTAGTAGTAGTAATAGTAATAATAATATAATAATAATTATAATAATAACAACAATAATGATAGTAATAATAATAATAGTCATAGCAACAACAACAAAATAATAATAATAATAGCAAATTTTACCGTGTGTTGTTTTATTCCACATTCGATTTGTTATTTCAAGTCCTTGCCAGGGTTCTATTCCAGCACTTATTGTCTCGTTCAGGGCCATTCCATATCGAATAACGCCGTCGTAAAATGCCCCGATAAAATAGTTCACCTGAAATTAAAATAAATAAAAAAAACCTTTACATTTTGTTTAAGTGCACTGGAATACTAGCTCTGCGGACGTTACGATTCTGCTGTACTTTTAATTAAATAAATAAAGTGTATGTATACATGATACAAACACATAGTCATAGAAACCTCTCCGTGTGTATATACATACATATATACATACATACATACATACACACATACATATACATACATATATACATACATACATACATACATATACATACACACATACATATATATATAACATTGCTTGCATATTAGGAAGTCTAATGTTTGTTGGTTTTTGTTTTTCGGCTTCTTCTTTTTTGTAATTCACAGTTACAGAAATACAAATGAGTCAGATATTCAGTGTGTGGACAGAGGTACGCACACTTACATACACATACACACACACACCCTTATATTAACCGTTATAATAATGTTCTAATGACACTGTTTCAGAGAAATGATCCTTCGACTTCAGTCACGGAGCAGTATACGTTATCGCAACCAGCACAACTACTACAACAACTACAACAGTAATAACAATTAATACCTGTACGGCTTCAAATGTATTAACAGGTATATTAATAATCATAATAATAATAACAATAATAATAATAATAATAATAATAATAATAATAATAATAATAATCATAATAATAGTAATAATAATAATGATGATGATGATATCATAATAATGATGGTAATGATAACTATAATAATGAAAATAAAGCAAATATATTTCTTTCAGATACTTTCCCACGACAAAAGTTTATTTTACAAATAATTATGATAATAATAACGATGACCAAACTGGGAAAAAAACAAACACAAAAGAAAACACGAAAAACCCCAACAACACCGTCATCTACAGAGGCAAGGAAAACTGAACAAAACTTACGTCTTCATACACGAAAGAAATCCATTGACACAGATGCTTTGCTCATTCTAAGCTTTCAAATCATATCGACCCAATCGTAAATCAGACCAATTAATTACGTTTGAAAGAAAAGTGTACAATTATGATGAAACCCTTTTCTAGAAGTAAATCTCCACGGCTTTATGTTTGTCATTTCATTAAAGATAGTGGACATTAATTTCGAGACATTCTTTTAGTTTTCCCGATATTTAATTAGTCTAATGACGAAGACGACGACGTCGGCAGTGACGAGGAGGATGATGAAGGCGGTTTGAGAAGAGACGAAAACTGAAGCAGAGAATTATGGGAATGGACAGAAGAGAAAGGAGGGAGATGAGACACCAAAAAAAAGGTGGAAAAAAAAACAAATTCGTGAAAATCGACGGCGAAATAAGAATGAAAAATAAGAATGATAAAATAAATAGAAGAATAAGAAATAGGAGCAAAATAATACGTGAAATGAGTAGAAAAAGGACAAAATAAGTAGGAGAAGGAGAAATTGGAACAAAAATACGCGAAAATCGGCTGTGAAGTAAGAAGATAAAATTGAAGAAAAAGAATACGTGAAAATCGACGGTGAACTTAGAAGAAGAAGGAAAAATAAATAGGAGATGGATAAATAGGAGCAAATGAATACGTGAAAATCAACAGTAAAATAATAAGAAGGAACAAATTAGGAAAAGGAGAATGCAAAAGACGAGTAAAATAACACAGAAAAAATTGTGGAAGATAAGGAAAGGAATTGAAAGAAAAAACGAAGATTTCAAGCAAGGTGCAATGAAGGGGAAAAGAAGAGTGCAAAAGAATCAACTGAACAGGACAGGTAGAGAAAAGAAACTGAAAAAAAAAAAAAAAAAAAAAATAAAAATGTCGAAGATACTGAAGAGATATTTATATACGTAAAGGTTTCTGAAGGTATTTTTTTTACCTACCTTCTCTCTTCCAAAACTAAAATTGTAGTACTCTTGAGAGAGCTCGGTTACAGCAATAGAAAAATTTGTCCAGTCTTCTTTCGTAGGCGAATGCAAAGCGACCTTCAGAAGAGACTCAAAAGCCTTCTTAGCACGTTCATCCTTAGAATCATTCCTGGCCCAGTGATGGTTGCCCCAATAGGGCCCTTTAAAGGGAAACAACTCGACATCGAAAAATACGAATTCGCCGGTACTACAGAATCCGAGCTCTTCAGCGGCCAACATAAATTCTCTTAGAGAATTACCAGGAACGATGAGAAGAATAACTGAAATGAATGAATAAATAAATAATAACAACATACAGTAATATTATTAACAACATCGTTAGTGATAATTACGTCACAATTAACAGCAGTAATAAATAAATGAATGTATAAATAGATGGATAAATAAACAATTAAATAAATAAATAATAACAACAGTATACAGAAATATTATTAACAACACCACGATAATTATATCAACATTAATATCTGCAGCTGTAATAAATAAACAAAAATTTTGAGGAGGAAAGAAAGAAAGAAAGAAAGTAAGAAACAAAATAAAATAAAATATAATAAAATAAATATATAAATAAATAAACAAAAATAAATAAATAAATAAATAAAAATAAATAAATAAACAAAATAATAAATAAATAAAAATAAAT
>CM022673.1:10195787-10208287 GCA_012295275.1 Chrysomallon squamiferum | reverse complement strand
ATAAATCTCTGTTTCCAAATTTTTTGTTTTTTTTCACCTGTCATATTAAAATTACGTCTATTTCATTATCTTACCTGTTATGATTGGTATATTCCAAAACCCTGCCAAACGTGCCACACCTTCTAGGGCGTATGTACAGGCGGGTCCTACGAGAGCGACCACGTTCTCTTTGTAGAACAAATCAGCTGCTACACCTATCAAACAAATATTTTCATTAATTAACTATAAACTGTAAAATAACAAAGATCTCTTTAGTTTGCTGGTTCGAAAAGTTTGGCTGCCTTTTTCAATTTGTTTTTTGTTGCTTACGAGGATTATAACGTTTTAAAACTCTCTCTCTCTCTCTCTCTCTCTCTCTCTCTCTCTCTCTCTCTCTCTCTCTCTCTCTCTCTCTCTCTCTCTCTCTCTCTCTCTCTCTCTCTCTCTCTCTCTCTCTCTCTCTCTCTCTCTCTCTCTCTGTGTGTCTCTCGCCAATAGCAGTGTTCATTTAAACATATATGTGAAGAAGGTTTTCCTCTATAACAAAATTTTTAAACTTTTGACAATAATTATAACAACACCACCAACAATAACAACAGTAATAACGACGCTAACAACGATAACTGTGTTAGTAGTACATATATTAGTACAATATCCACAATGTTAACTGCATTACAAAAAGAACAGCAATAAAAATAATTATAAAATGTATTATTATTATTACTATTATTGTTATTATTATTATATTATTTATATTACATTATATGTGCATTATTTATATTACAGAAGAGTAGTAGTAGCATATTAGTAATAGTAGCAGTAGTTGTTCTAATAGCAGTAGTAGTTGTTCTAATAGAAGTAGTAGTAATAATAAATAACTTAAAAAGAATATTATAATTTTTTTTATTAATTGGTAACATTCACATGATACGTTACTTAAAACATCAGCAACCAAATTGCTAAAGTAACAAGTTTATGAATAAATGAATGAATGAACGAAATGAAATAAAATAAAATAATTAATAATTAATAAATAAATAAATACAAATAAATAAAATAAAATGAAAATAAATAATAAACTGTTACTGCCATTACTACAATTCTCTTTTGTCAGTCGTTTTATTACGACCACTACAGCTACAACAACCACCGCTTCTGTAGCCACGACAACTACTGCTACAACTTCTTACATCACTATTGCTGCTACGACATCTACCGCTACAAACCATTACGCCTATTCCTGCTACACCCACCGTTACTGCAGTTACTACTACAACTTCTTCTATCTCTACTACTACGACTTCTAAAACTGCAACTACACCAACCGTTACTGTAGTACATTTCTACTATTATTACCAATTATTGCAACGACTATTACAACACCTACTACTGTCATCCTAGAATCAACGAAGACAACAACTACAACAACGACAGCAACGACACCAACCGCTGAAACCCACCTGTTGCATTCCTGGCGCTACAGACGTCGTCGTAGGCTCGTTCGACTGGCACGATGCTGTAGTTGGAGTTAAGAATTTCGGAATTCACTCTGTTAAATGCTATCCGTATTGCTGCTCCAACGCGTTCCAGAGTGTAGGGGTAATCTGCTTTTGAAACGACCATTACCCCGACTTTCAGTTCTGTCCCAAACACCAGCGATATTCCAATAGCACCGAGAGTAACAGTGTTCAGAACGACGTGTATGGGAAGCTGCATGCTTTGGGCGAACAAAAACAACAGTATTCCGACGGTGATAATGATGATGACGATGATGGCGGATGATGACAATATTGAAGAAACAAAATCACAGTACTAGAAATAGCAGTAGTAGTAATGGTAATAGTGATAGTAGTAGTAGTAGTAGTAGTAGTAGTAGCAGTAATAGTAATGGTATTAGAAGCAGTCGTAGTAGTAGTGGTGGTGGTTGTGGTAGTGGTGGTGATGGTTGTAGTAGTTGTCGTAGAATGACAGTGCAATGTCCTTGGTATCACTGAATGTAGAACATCTGATGAATGAATAATATATTGCAAGAATCCTTAAATAAAATTTGTCACTAGTTTTATCTTAAAATGAATGAAATGTAAAGAATCTTTGTTTAATCAAATGAAGAACAAACATCTTTTCCTGTAATCACATCTACGGGAACAAAACGAAAATGTTTCCAGTTGTAAATATTTTGTATCCAAATTGTCCTGGATTTTTATCGGTTTGAATACATGTATCAGGTTGGTACTCGTGCTTTTCAAACGACAGTACTAATCAACGAATGTAGGTTTTTTCAGCCAAACATGTTCTCCTGAATTTTATTTATCTCGATAATTATTTACTGAAAATATTTCCTTCTGTGTTTTGTTGTCTGTGGTATTTTTAAACATTCCAGTAACTTCTTTGCTGGCAGTTTTTTCCTTCTAAGTTTTGTTTGTAGTAATATTAATGTATGAATCGTTTTTTTCTTTTTTTCTTTCTATTTTCTTTTCTGTTTTAGGGTACTATTAACGTCTTTTACAGTAAAATTAACCTTTAAACTTATAAAAACATGCCTTTTGTTCGGTTTTTTCCCCCAGTTTTATGGTAATATTGACCACAGAACAATTTCGGTGAATTTTGTCCGTGTTAATTCAATATTTTTATCACAATCAAAAGTCTCCCCAGAAAAACTACGAAATAAAATATATTTTTAATAATTATTCGTCAGTGTAAGATTATCCAAATACGAGGAAAGAAAAAAAGAAATTAATGTTCAAGATTAATTATTATTCCAAAAGAATAACAGGATTTCTCGGTTTCTGGTTCGAAGACCCGTCATTTTTGTGTTGACAAACGAACAACGATATCCTGTTTTCGAAGACATTTTCTTTTTTTACCTGTAGACTCACCTGCTCTCGAATTGTTTATCTGTTTATATTCCTTAAGACTTATCGATCCCATAACGAAGACAGATGGCTGGAAATCCTCTGATTTCGTACTATTGGAAATCCCAATAATTTACTTTTCTTTCTAGAGGTAATGCAATAACAAAACCCGCACGACTGACTGAGCATCTTCTCCCGTATACGACTGTATTATATTCTCAGTTCTCGTTAACGTAATGTTTCCTAGAAAGTACGAATTACGCCAAGTACGTTGATTGGATTGGAAAAACGTACACACGTTTGGTATTGCGTTACAACGCAGGTTCTCGCAGGATAACCCTCGGTTCAAAGACGTCTTAATTACGTGTGTTTTATTTTTGTAACGTTTCCAGTGTGTGTGTGTGTGTGTGTATGAGTTATTATTTCTCCGATTCAAAGTTGAGCACGACCTCAATTAATGACCTGATCGATAAAAAGTCTTATATTCTAAGGAGAATGGTGAACCCTGCTAATAAACACGACTACCTCGGCTTCTAACAGTTATGTGTCTATTTAGCCTATCCCTCTGCCACAGACCTTTTCAGTTTGAATCTACGGACTCTAAATATCTGCTTGGTGTGTATGCATGTGTGTATGTGCGTAAATATAAGTTTGTATGCAGGATTTGAAGACCTTTAAACAAGAAAAAGTTTGTTTATTATTTTTGTTGTCTAATTTAGCTTCACTGTTATATCTACTGCTGCTACTGTTGCTGCCACTTTTATCACAACCTAAACTACTACTATTAGTACTTTTACCACTGCCACTACTACTACCACTACACTACCACAAATGTGCTATAAGCTTTTATGGGAATTATTACTATTACGATTATTATTATTATTATTATTATTATTATTATTATTATTATTATTATTATTATTATTATTATTATTATTGTTGTTGTTGTTGTTGTTGTTGTTGTTTTGTTGTTAATTATGTCCTCTAAATCAACCTCGTTTCTGCGTTAACTAACACTTCAACAGATAGTAAGCAATTAACAATTTTACTGAAGTTAATTTTCTATTGATTAATTTATCACATTTTAACACGAGTTAGGAGAAACCTATTTTTACTGGCAGAGAACGTCCATAACGACAAAGCAGAGAGATAGATAGATGGGTAGAAGAGAGAGAGAGAGAGAGAGAGAGAGAGAGAGAGAGAGAGAGAGAGAGAGAGAGAGAGAGAGAGAGAGAGAGAGAGAGAGAGAGAGAGAGAGAGAATGTGTGTGGTTTTGTGACATACAGAGAGATAGATGGACAGATAGATAGATAGACAGATAGATAGACAGACAGATACAGAGATAGATAGATAGACAGATAGATAGATAGACAGATAGATAGATAGATAGATAGATAGATAGATAGATAGATAGATACAGACAGAGAGAGAGAGAGATGTAAACGAAGGTTTGAATGATTATCTCCCTTTAGCTATAAATTTAATCTTTATGAGAGTTTTACATTGTCCCTCTGTCCCATTAAAGAAAGACACAAACAAACTGCGATCTTTCTGAGACATCCGTAACAAAGAAGACATTGGTATGAAGTCTAGTGATTACGTGACATTTTCATTCTGTAGTTTATAAACTATTGGTACGTCAAATAATCTGTACCAGTGCAAACATTTTAAAAGACCGAGCTTGCCCCAACGTAAAATTAACTGGACAGACCGAGTACAGTCAGTCGCATAAAACAAAAAGTAGATATGAACAAAAAGGATTATATTAATGTGAATAAATTCTCAGTTATATTCTAAATATATAGAATACATCCTCGTAGATAAATATCATTTATATCTTATCTA
Organism: Chrysomallon squamiferum; assembly: GCA_012295275.1. NCBI lineage: Eukaryota > Metazoa > Mollusca > Gastropoda > Neomphalida > Peltospiridae > Chrysomallon > Chrysomallon squamiferum. The sequence continues at coordinate 10,203,611 of CM022673.1, read as the reverse complement.
GACGTTACAATTTGTCTGGATTTTATTTAACCATTGGCAAAACGTACCTTTGACGATTCCAAGAAATACCTTCTTCGTACCTCCATGAAATATTTTGTCTTATTTTTGACCATATAATTCTAAATAAAATGACATGTGATTTGTCTATATATTTGTGTTTGAATGTGTATATATGTGTGTATATATATATAAGTAGGTACGTATGTATGTATGTACGCATTTATTTGCGTAAGTGCGTATTTATCTACAAACATGAATTTGTATCTATGGATGCTTGTGTGTCAGTATGCATGCATGTATGTATGTGTGTATGTATGTATGTGTATGTATGTATGTCTGTCTGTGTGTATGCATGTATGTGTGTGTATGTATGTATGGCTGTGTGTATGCATCTATATGTATGCATGTATGTATAACACACACAGCAAGCTTAAATTGTAGTTGCTTTAATCAAATATCGTCAAACAGAAGTTATAAAGTTAGTTCTGAAGTGTCCACGTTCTATTGAATTCCTTATTTTCCACCTCGCGGAGATGGACGAACGACGTAATGACCCTTGCCGTTGCCTTCGTCTATATATATGACCCCTGAAGAAGGGAAATTCGGATTTCCTTGTCTTTTAGCCAGACCTAGGTATCTCCGCTCAGGAATTCCGAGACTTCTTCCAGTTCTGATAAACCTGGACCTCGGACCACCGAAGTCTGTGAGTGCATTCGCCGAAACAGAACAAATGCCGCAGTAGAATATTAGAAGTATCGTCAGGGATGTCGTCGCAATGTCCATGTCGAGATTCAGTCTGAACAACCTAGAATGAAATGTATGTAGAGAAATTAATAAAAAAAAAATAGACTTGATATTACATATACATAAATTAACCTCTCTCTCTCTCTCTCTCTCTCTCTCTCTCTCTCTCTCTCTCTCTCTCTCTCTCTCTCTCTCTCTCTCTCTCTCTCTCTCTCTCTCTCTCTCTCTCTCTCTCTCTCTCTCTCTCTCTCTCTCTCTCTCTCTCTCTCTCTCTCTCTCTCTCTCTCTCTCTCTCTCTCTCTCTCTCTCTCTCTCTCTCTCTCTCTCTCTCTCTCTCCTCTCTCTCTCTCTCTCTGTCTCTCTCTCTCTCTCTCTCTCTCTCTCTCTCTCTCTCTCTCTCTCTCTCTCTCTCTCTCTCTCTCTCTCTCTCTCTCTCTCTCTCTCTACTGTCTGTCCACCACTAATCTAAAACTGCTCTGTTTCCGTGGTTGTGTAACGGTGTTATATATTCTTTCAAACAACATTTACATCAAATCATTTACATGCATAGTCTCTAAGCGTCTATAGTCATTTCAATCATCATAAAGCTGACATTATTTTTGTTTTTTTTATCCACATTATTATTATTAATTGATTTTCGATGGAGTAATGTTCCATGTTGACTGTTACTTTTAATGTTTTGTTTTATTTATTAGTATTATTAATTACTATTTTTATTATTTTAAATTGAGTGTCCGTATGGCATTAAAACCAAGGTGATTGTCTGTCTGTCTGTCTGTCTATCTATCTATCTGTCTATCTATCTACATGTCTGTCTGTCTATCTATCTATACGTCTATTCGTCTATCTATCTATCTACGGGCATGTCTGAATGTCTATCTGACTATCTGTCTATATCAGTCTGTTTAATCATCTATCTATCTACCTGTCTATATAAATTTCTATCTATCTATCTAATATCTATTATCTATCTATCGTCTATCTATCTATCCATCTATCTATCCATCTATCTATCTTTCTATCTATCTATATAAATTTCTATCTATATAATATGTCTGTCTGACTGTCTGCCTCTCTGTTTGTGTATCTATCTAATTATTTACTTATCCATGCATCCATATCTGTCTGTCCTTCAGCTTCTTTGTAAAATCTGTCTCTCTCCCTTTACCTTTCCGTCTGTCTTTCTACCTATATTGCTCTGCTAAATTAGAGACAGACAAAACAGAAAATTCTTCTCGTCACAAAACGTCGCATGTCGTAATACATTATGAGTAGAACTGAAAACAGCAAAAGCTACTTACCTTTCGTCTGCAGTCAAACGGAAAGTCTCGTCTCCGCTCTACGATTCTCGTATCTCGTTTTTATGCCGAGTACAACATTATAAATCAGAGGAGAGAAGTGACAGAAGCGGCACCCAGAACGACAAACCGTCAAAGTCAGAATAAACAACAAGCGGAATAAATTTTCGTTGGAACTTAATGAATGGGAGAGTCGCTCCCACGTGAGGTAACAGCTTCAGGCAAGGGAAAGACAGTTATGAGTCGTAATTAGCCTTATCCAAACACTCGCATTAATTAGTTATTTATTGTGTTTTAATAAACAATAAATCTATAACCACACCTTTGCACTTATTCTCTGCTTTGCCCTTTTGAAGGATATAAAATACTGACTTAAATGAATGACAGACCTACTGAAATAATGAATGCATAACAAAAGAGTGAAAATAAAATTACAATATGTAAGAATAAATCAATGAATGAACAATAAAAAAAAAAATGAAGACCTGACTTTATTCAATTTTGAACACTGTATTGCCTACTCTTTATAATTTGTGGCGATAAAGCTAATGCAAAAAAAAAATAAAAAAATCATTTTTGTCAATAAAAAATCTAAATGTTTACCAGATGAAGGTTAATTTCACCACGGTAGTTTGTTGGTTGTTGATGTTTGTTAATCGTGTGTGCGTAGACTATGACGACATGCACTACCAAGCAAGGACAACAGAACTAATCAACGCGACGCGCGCTGCAACTGTAAACGCAGACGATACCACTGCGTTATCTTTGATGATGATTCAGACTTCAGAATTCCTCGCAGTGTCACAAAGCAGTCCTGGGCAAACTGCGGTCCGCGCGGCTTTATTCTGAGTTGAAAATAACGTTAATTCAAACTTATAAAATGAGTCTATTTTGTATCTACTAAAACACATGTAATTTTTTTTTTTTTTTTTTTTTTTTTTTTTTTTTTAATAGCAGTTCCTGAAGAAAATGAAAAATGGAAAATGCCTTAAAGTAAACCGTACGTTAAAAACCACTAAAATCGCCTAAATTAGTACCCGGCTTAGGATGAACCATGTCTCATGCGGCCCGCGACTCGAAAAAGGTTACCCGTGATTGTTATAAAGTTTCCAATAGCAACGTGTTCTTTTTATGTGGTACACTACGTACGGCCTGGGCATAAATGAAGTTCAGTTCAATTTCTTTCTGCTGTATTTATGATGTATTGTTTTCATTATAGGGAAATAAAAATAAAAACACTGAAAAATATATATCATATTTGTTTCAGTACAACGTGAAATTCAGTAAAGAGATAATATACACTGACGTCGTTACGACACCTCAGTATATCAATATTAAATATTAATATGTGTCAATGAATATATTTTGTGTTAACTGTAATGTTGTACTAAATTAGCTCTGTGGCTCTGTTTATCAGTTAGCTGATAGGCATATTTTATAAACAACTTTCCATAGACACGAAAATCATGTCTTGGTTTTCGATAAAGCAGTCGAGACACTGGTTGGATCGGGATTTACGTCACTAAGGAGAACAGATTTAGCGGCAGAGAACTCCCCTAGACTGCACTCTAAACCACTGAACTGTTGTCGCGTATTAACAGTCAGTGGACTCTAGGGAAAGCTATTGTAGCACCCAGGCTATTTTCTCTGTAGTCAATTCGTTTTAAACTATAAACGAGAGAGAGAGAGAGAGAGAGAGAGAGAGAGAGAGAGAGAGAGAGAGAGAGAGAGAGAGAGAGAGAGAGAGAGAGAGAGAGAGAGGGAAGGAGAGAGAGAGAGAGAGAGAGAGAGAGAGAGAGAGAGAGAGAGAGAGAGAGAGGGAGAGAGAGAGAGAGAAACGTCCATAATAATTTTAATTATTTTTTATTTTAAAAATAAACATTAAATAGTGAACCTTTTCGTATATATATATATATATTTCTATGTATTTGTTTATTTAATTATTTAATTTAGATATTTACCTATTCACGAGCAATAAGTACCAAGTTATGTAAGCATGTTTGCATGTATGTATCAGTGTGTGTCTGTGTTTGTATCTTTACGTGTCTGTGTGTGTGTGTGTGTGTGTGTGTGTGTGTGTGTGTGTGTGTGTGTGTACGTACTTTTGTATGTATGTTGATCATTGTAATGAATATATACTTTGTCCTTTGGTCCGTTTACTTTTAAAACTCGAATGTTTATCGCTACATATTTATTATTTACCACTGCATTATAAAAATATATAAAATCATTTACAAAAACATTTTATAATTATATACACAGGCGCTCCACACAAACACACTACCTGAATAATGCATTATTTTAAAATACAGTGGTTCCTTGACTTACGAGCTGAATACGTTCCGCCGCCGAGCTCGTATCTCAATTTGCTCGTATATCAAAACAATTTTCCCAACTGATATTAATTGAATTACCATTAATCCGTTCCAGCTCAACAAACACCACCCCATTTTATTTATTTTTTGTAAAGTGTTTTTAAATGAGAAAAATGTAAAAATGACAAATATTGTACAAAAAAAACAAAATAAAAGAGAAGGTAAAGAAATAATTTGTTTTTGTAAAGTGTAGTTTTCTTAGAGATCAGACAAATTATTTTGACGCCTTTGGCTGAAGTTACAGCCTTTATCGAGTCTTTCAGTTCAGTATGTACATATCGTAGAAGTACTATGCTAAGTCAACTATATCCACACATCACTCATGTTTTTCTATGAATTCAAGTTTTAATTTAATGAACATCATCCGCTTCTTGTTCTCAGCAATGTCCTTTGCACTCACTTTATTAGGATCCATGGCAAGAAAAAAGAAATCAGGCAAAAAAATGCACAAAACGCGAGCAGAACACAGCAGAGATGCTTCCGCGGAGAGGTAACCACGTGAAGTAAACGAGTGAAACGCCGGATGCTGGCCGGACGCTATGTTGTTTGTTGCGTCAACTAGCGGCGGCGTATCTGGAACTCGCTCGTAACTCGGATTTTGGCTCGCATCTCAAAGCAAACACCCGACCGTCCGACTGATCGTAATCGAAAAACTCGTAAGTTGGAGAACTCGTAAGTCGAGGTACCATTATATATTACAAACTATTTCAAAAACATTTCTCAATATCTATAAAAAGGTTACATCTCAAGAAAGCTTAAAAAAACAACGACAACTTAACATTCCAAAGAATTTTGTCACCTTTTAATGAACCGATTCTTAAAACATCTGCAAACGTGTCTTTGTACAGGTTAAGAGAGGATTGTTCAGAAATCTTTAAACTTTAGTTTTTGCTACAAGCTACAATGGGAGATCATGTTCTTGGATGAGACAGAGAGCGACAGACAGACAGAGAGAGAGAGAGAGAGAGAGAGAGAGAGAGAGAGAGAGAGAGAGAGAGAGAGAGAGAGAGAGAGAGAGAGAGAGAGAGAGAGAGAGAGAGAGAGAGAGAGATGATACATTACTTACTTAACACGGTTTTACTTAAGTAATAGAAGTAATAGAAACAAAGAATGAGATTCTCTCGCCTGGGTATCTTCACTGTATGTAAAATATACAGATAGACTAAAATATCCGCTGTTTCGTGTACACCACTTGTCTAAAACTGCCCTTTTTCCGCGCTTGTGTAACGGTGTTTTATATTCTTTCCAACAATCTTATCAATAAACCAATCGCCACGTATTACACAGGCGTCTCTCTAAACGTCCATACTAATTTTTATTATTATGAAACAGACATCTTTTATTATCAGGTCATTTTTATTCTTAATGTAATTTTTAATTACTTTTTGCTTTGACGGATGAATTGACTATGCCATTACAGTTTTTTGAAACATTTTTTTATTATTAATTACTTTTTTCATTTTTTATAATGAGAATTATGACAATATATTTATTAATAGTGTTTATAGTACTTATATATATATATTTATTTATTTGTTTGTTTGTTTGTTTTTATATTTATATTTATTTATATATATATTTATTTATTTATATATATATATATATACGTATTGATGAGTATGTACGTATCAAAGTATTTTTTTATGTTAGTATGTATATAAGTATGTTTGTATACGTGGATGTGTGCATGTATCTATATATGTGTGTAAATATGCATGCATGTATTCATGTGTCTATGTATACATGTATTATTGTGCTTATGTATGTACGTATGTGTGTGTATGTATATATTTTACAATATATTGTCACAATTCTCATCATAAACAATGAAAAAAGCAATTAATAATAAAAAAGTTAAAAAAACAACTGAATGGTATAGACATTTCATCCATCAAAGCAAAAAGTAATTAAAAATTACATTAAGAATAAAAATTACATGATAGTATATATATATTTACATATAAAGCAAGTATGTATACATGTATGCACAAAGGCAATACGGTTATGTTTATATGTGTGTGTATGTATGTATGTATGTATGTATGTATGTATAAATGTATGTATGTATGTATGTGTGTATAAATATATGTATGTATGTAATATGTATGCATGTATGCATGTATGTATGCATGTATGTATGTATGTATGTATGCAATCATTCACTAACAAACACAACAAGTAGAAATCAGAATTTCTTTAATCAAATATCTGCACAATGATCTTATGATTTTAACACCAACAGACTCTGTACAATGTACACAGTCTGCTTGATCCCTCATTTTCCGGGTCGGATGAGTTCCAGCCTGTTTAAACGACTGCTGCTGTGTCGTGGGTGTCTTCCTTCATACATGAACACCGAGGCAGGCAGTTTGCCAATTCTGATGTACGCACCGTTTTGTCTCTTGGCCAGATCCACTGCACTGCTCCGCTCTTCCGAAAACGTTTCAGGAATCCCGAGATTTCTTCCGAACCTTAAAAACTTGGACCGCATGCTTCGTTTGGGGACGTCGATGTCGTCGCTGACGTAGTAATCGTCGTCTCCGTATCTGCTCAAGGCTGGGAGGTAGCGACTGATCAACATCTCCGTGTCGTAGTCGCTTGCATCAGACTGTAGGAACGGATGTGCAGAAACAGAACAGACGCTGCAGTAGACTATTAGAAGTATCGTCACGGATGTCGTCGTGATGTCCATGTCGAGTTACAGTTTGGCCAGTCTAGAAATGAATGTATGTACAGAAATTAATAAAGAAATATACACACACAAACACATTGCGTAACATAACATTAGTTTATTTTGTTTTATTTACGAAAAGTAACAGAATCGAAGAATAAGCGTCCCTCGCCTTCGTGTTTTCACTGCGTGCAAAATATCTAGACAGACTCGATTGTAACAAAATACATAAAAAATAATTTAAAAAAAAAAAAAAAATAAAAGAAAAAATAGGGGTAGTGTAATAATAATAATAATAATAATAATAATAATAGTAATAATAATAATAATAATAATAATAATAATAATAATAATAATAATAGTAATAATAAAAATAATAATAATAATAATAAATTAGAAGGAATTTTATTACAAAGTATATAAAACTATTATCAAAACTTCATTTCAGTTGCATGTTAATCCTATCATATCTCAACAGTTTAGAGGTATTAGTTTATGTTAATATTTAATTTTCAAATTTTATAAGCAAGAATTTCTATCTACAATAGTCTGTATGGCTTTCTGTTAGAAAGCTTGAAAAGTAATTAGCAATAGTAGTAAAACTGTAATGAAGAAAAAAAAAAAAAAATAAAATAAAACAAACATCCAGCAAGAGTTACCACAAAAACAAACTCAACAGTGATACAAATCTCTTTCACATTTTCCTCTCTCTGTGTCTCACACACACATGTTAATA
>CM022673.1:10030787-10188287 GCA_012295275.1 Chrysomallon squamiferum | reverse complement strand
AGAAATATCAGAAGTTCAATATAGGTGCAGGTTCAAAATACATACACGTCCTCTTCGTACAAGCAATGCACACATACAAATCAAAAACAAAAGTAAATAATTAATTTTTAATCTTAATGCGGACAGCGTTAACATACAAATGGAAACAAAATCTTCAGCAACATCTATTGTTTGCCAAAACAAAGAACAAGATTATCCGACCCGTTTTCATTTCTTTTAATCTCTTACATGTAAAATGTGTTAATACACATAAACCCTTCAGCATAATCCGTTCCATTTTGGTGCAAAAATATTTCAGAACAACATTTTGAATATTTATCTTCGTGTTAATCTTGTCGAGGATTAATTATCACTTTTTTTATTTATTTAAAACAACAACAATAACAAAATAAAATGCTCATTAATTCCTTTATTTATGGTATAATATACGTTATGTATGTTTTGTAAGAATTAGAAATATATCTCTTATGATGATACTAATAATCGAAATCGTTGCAGTTGGTATAATTGTAGTAGTTGTAGTAGTAGTTTGTTATTTGTACTGGTGTTTGTTGTTGTAACATCAGTTGCAGTAGCTGCAATAGTAACAGTGGCCACCGTAGTTATATTACTAGAAGCAGATGATAACAATAACAACAACAACAACAACAACAGCAATAATAATAATCATAACATCGGGTTAATTGTTATTTCCTTATTCTTATTTTTTTTTTCTTTTTTTTTTCCACAGTAAAAGAAGAATTAATAAAGGAAAGAAGAAAAAGAAAACGAACCGAGTGCCTAGATAAATTATTATGTTGGCGAAGTTTGACAAATCAAATTTCACGGGTCGGTAACGGGGTCGTATGTCAAAGGTCATATTGGAGAAGATGCGTTTTTCTGACAAGTGGTTAATGAGGCGTGAAATCACGTTTGTTGCAGTGGGATTGCGCCAGATTACAAGAAAATAAGGGAAAATGTATGAGAACTGTCAGTTAATGTTAAAATAGAGAAAATAAGAGAATCAAGATGAAGATGAAGATGAAGATGGAGAAACAAGGGGTGAGTAAAGAAATAAGGGAAGAGTCAGGAAATGTTTGGGAGAGAGTGAAAAAAGGAGAAAGGAGAGGAAGAATGGAAGACAATAATTGGCTGGAATTTTTTTCAATTCAGAAAATCTTTAATATCAATTTTATTTATTTATTTATTTATTTATTTATGTTTATTTATATTTATTCAAATTTAATTATTAATAATATTCTAAGGAAAACGTTTCAAACTGAAAATTGTAATTAAGAAAACCCTTTAAAATATACCAATATATATATATATTATAAAATTTAGATCCAAAAATGTATGATACAGAAATCTGATTCTGAGACTCGTTATACAAAAACTTCTAAAATCAAAATTTCACTGTTATTTATTGTGACAGTCCTGATATTAAAATCCCAGTTTTAAAATCCTAAACAGAAAATCCTCATTATTAACCTACCAGTATGAAAATCCCAAGCCAAAAAGTCGTAATAAAAAAAAAAAAACCATACATAATACTTACAAGAATAAAAATACAAAAACAACTCTACCATTTTAGCCAGTACGGTTTTTTGGGTTGTTTTTTTACAAGATATCAGTTTATTATACTCATTATCCTTTCGTTTAACCTAGACTTTCTAGCCCCGAACAATTTTAGTCTACAAGGATTTACCACTACGAGTGTTGCTTTTCTCTCGCCATCTTATAAAGTCAACACAAAACCAAGTGACATTCGCTGTTATTTTGGACACTACAACCTTTACCGTTACAAACGTTAAATGTGACGACTTCAAAGCGAGATCGGTAAGCGTGAAATCGACAAAAGGCGGCTGATTTCGGTTGATTGTGCACGTCAGTCCGGGGCATGATCGTCTCGTTCGGCGAGTGTAATCTACAACTGTCTTCGTTTCGCTTCATTAAACGTTCAAGTGCTCTAATATGATAATACTAATGAAATTACTTAGGGCGAGATTGCTGGAGATGGATGTAAACTGTAGCTGTATGCTGAAGACACAAACAAAAAAGTCTACAGCCAGATGGCGAAGAAAAACGTAGACCGAACCAAAGACAGGAGAGACAGGCTGAGAGATTGAAGAAAAAGAGAGAGAGAGAGAGAGAGAGAGAGAGAGAGAGAGAGAGAGAGAGAGAGAGAGAGAGAGAGAGAGAGAGAGAGAGAGAGAGATTAGAAATCATTAACTAATTATTAAACTTCTTCTCGTTAAATACGAATGGCACGTTGCTTTCATTACTTCTGCTTCTATTACTATTACTACTGCCACCACACTACTGCTATATCTATGGCTACGATTATTACTACTAGTATTACTATTACTATAATTATTACTACTACTACTACTAAATTATTACTGTTTTTGTTGTTGGTAGTGATATTGCTGTTTTAAATTTTAATTTTTGTTTTTGTTTATTTATTATTTCTTTCTTTCCTACTTTATTCATCCTAATCGTGCTTCTGTGTCTTTATTTCTTTCTCTCTTTCTTCGTTCACTTATTTCACTCGTTTATCCTTTTCATCATCAATTTTGTCGTCTCCTTTTTTTCATCCATCCTTCCTTTCCTTTTCTGTTTTCTTTCCTTCCTACTCCTTTTTAATTGCTCAGTTATTCTTTTTTTATTTTTTTATTATTATTATTCCTTTTCATTCTTTGCCTTCCCTTCTTTCTCCCACCATATTTAGAAAATGTCAAACAATAACTGATTATCTCTCATCGTTCATAACTAATTTACAGAAGGTCTGGAACGGACATAGGTCATCATGGATGATCAATGTTCTCATTATACCTATTTCCGACAATCAATAATTTCGTTTGGATAATAGTTTATCCGAATCGCACACAGTGTTTGTCATATTAATGAGCTTCGGCTTTCAGTCGAGGATAGGTCTATGACGATTCTCTTTAATTTATATATATGTTTACCTGAAATAGGATATGTCAAATATAGAAGGCGATGACGTAAATAAGTGACGTACTGGGAATAAGAAAGTTCGGTATATATATAATAGAGAGATGTGTGCACGTACTATTATTACACTGTGTAGTTGAACGTTGCTGACAGTGTAGTTAAGTCTTAGGTTTTATGACGGGTAGGTACAGAGTTCACTTCTCATTACCAGCTTCCACTCAAATAATTAGAAACTCTATTCTTTCTAAACCCGAAGCGTTCTTGTGGAGTAAATACTTTTTAAAATAAAATTCTGATAAAATACTTTATGTTTCCTAGCTATAGTGTTACTGCTTTCAGCGATCTATCGTCAGTGATAACAAAATATGACAGCAAAAATAATAATGTCATAAATCATTTAAATGCCGCCATTTTGTCTTTTTTAAGCAACTTAAGTCGTGATGTCATTTACCTATGTACTTTTTGAAAAACATATTTGTCTTTTTGGCCTGTTGTTTTATTTTTTTATTTTTTTTTTAACTTTATTTAGACGTTCTTTCTTATTTTACTATTATTATTGAATTGTTTTCATTCCTTTTTGTTTCTCTCTTTTAAAATGTTTTATTTTCATTATTTCTTTCTGTCTTTTTTTTTTATATATATATTCTTTCTTTCTCATTTTAAATTTTTTTCTCTGTATCTCTCTTTTTTGTTGTTCATTATTCGTTCTGTTTTTTTGCCATTCTTCTTTTTTATTTTTTTTATTTCTACAGTAGGGCGGATATGATAAAAAAAAATATGGCCATCTGATACAAATTATTTTATGCCAAAAAACAAATTTAAGGGAAAAAAAAATGATACTGACAAGACTATTAGTTCAAAATTACATTTATTTTAGGAAAACTAGTTAAAATATAATATTTGTCAATTCTGAAACATTTGTATTCATCCATTTATTTATTCAAGGTATCAGCTGTCTTTATCGGTCACAGAATAAAATGTAATGCTGGCACCATTACTCCTTTGTCCAATGCACGTAATAACAAAACTGTTCACTGATAAAATGATTAACGAATTCAAAGGCAGTAAGATATATATATATAGAGAGAGATTGATTAGTGATTATATAAATAGTGAAAAGTGAATATGTAAAGCAAGTCACTACCTGCAAAGGTGAATCTTTTCACTGTTTCCCCGAGTTTAATTACGCTGATGAAGTTTTTTTTTTTTTTAGCGCAGATGTAAAACTAATGATTCTTTAATCCAGTGTATCAATATGTTTTCAGTAACTCAGATTTTTTACTTGTATGTTTATTATTTATAAGAACGTGTGCATATTTATACGTTTCTTAGAAGTGTTTGTAGAGATGTAGCAAAAGTAAGACTAAGAAATTAATTAATGATAAATAATAAGAATATCTGGTTTTCAGATTCTGGCGTGGGTGTTTTTTTTTTTTTTTTTTTTTTTTTTTTTTTTTAATGTCGCTGTTGTTTTTCTTTGTTTAATTTTTATTTATTTTGTTTACTGACTTATTGATTTGTTTGTTTTCTTCGTTTTTTTTTTTTTTTTTTTTTTTTTTTGTATTTATTTATTCATTCATTCTTTCTATTTGAATATTTATGTGCGTTTTTACTTGTTTATTTATTTATTTATTTATCAATATTTTGATTCATTGATTCATTATCTACGGTTGTTTATTTATTTGTTATTTATTTATTTATTTTTGTATTCATTCATTCAATTCTTTGTTTTGTTCACTAATATACGTCATGATATAATTTCAATTTCTATTTTTTTTTTTTTTTTTTTTAAATTATTATCTTTTTAATCTATTTTCGTCTGTTGATTAAACTTTTGCACGGTGTCGTTGCAGCTGCTAGTTATTTTTGTTTTGTTCATTAACCTTTGGCATGTTTTTATGCTTTTGTTTATTTCTGCTTTATTTATTAACCTGCAACACGATATTATGTTTCTGTTTACTAACCTCTGATTCGAAGTAATTGTAATTTCTATTTATTTTTGTTTAGTTTATTAACTTTTGCCATGATGTCGTTTTAGAGTGCTGTTTCTATTTCTGTTTTGTTTTTCTTCAGTGAAAAAAAAAAAAAAATAAAATAAAAAATCATCAATGATCAACGCATTTCCAGAGAAAATGATCTCAATGGTTTTATTCTGCTTTGAAAAAAAAAAAAAGGAAAAAAAGAAATGACATTAAAAGGGATTTTCATTTCGTTTAAAGATTCATTTATCATTGTGCTCTGTTTCGTTCACGACAGAAAAATAACGGGAATCTTTTACTGTACTTTTAATCTTATTTATTTGGCTAATTTCTATGTGTTAGGCACACTGGCTGTTAAAGTATGTATATGTGCATATATGTATGTATGTGTATCTGTATGTGTTTGTAAGTGTGTATGTATGTATGTATCTGTTTATGTGTGTATGTATGCATATATGTATTTGTTTGTATGTATGTATGTATATCTATGTATTATGTATGTATGTATATCTATGTATTATGTACGTACGTACGTATGTATGTATGTATATATATATATATATATATATATGTGGTTTTTGTATTTGTGTATGGTACGAGTAAGTGTATATGTATGTTTTTAGTGTTTGTGTTTATCTATGCATGAATGTATATATGTTTGTAAGTATGCATATATTCATACATGCATATTTGTGTGTATGTCTGGATCTGTCTTTTTCTGCGTCTGTACATATGTACGTAACTAGGTACTCATTTTTTCTATATTTGTTTTCGAATATCTGTTTAGCTTACTGTATAATTGTGTGTCTCGCTAGTTCAAAGAATTGTGTGATGTCTATCCATCGACAGCTAACTCTTATATAATCATCTGAAGTAAGCTTCCTCTTCTTTCTTCTCGGATGAAATTAAATAAAAGAAATCGTTATCAGCGCAAAACACTGAATAACGATGATATCTTTTTGCATCGTATTCCTTAATACATTCCCGTCGTATAGACGCATTTTTCATGCGATTAGGTTATAATGAAAGATGATCGATGTCTGTATCACCAAGACCTCTTTAAACGATTTACTCGGGTTTAAATTTCCCCAGTGTCGGTTAACGGCGCCAGGTTTTCAACGCTCTGCATCGTATAATTCAGCTATTTACCAACGACCGAACGTCACAGGTTTAGACGTAATACGGTCACACTTTGCTTACGTAATCAAATAAGGACAGTCACCTCAGCAGACTGCGTTATTTGATTTACAGAAACCGTACACGTGTCAGGTGGTTAGCAGAAGTGAAGTTAAGGAAACAGTCTGATGTCTGATCACCCGTTTTTCGCTCAGTTTAGTGTCTGTTATAATTATATACATAGATCACAATCACACAGACACGTATGTGTAGACATATACTGTATACCTGTGTATATAATCTTAGACCTATATACGTATGTATGTATAATCAAACACATATAAACACGTACATACATACACATATTCACACATATGTAAAACATACACACATATATAATCACACTTATACACACACATAAACACATTCATATATACAATCACATACACACATGCTTACATACTCATACTCGTACATATATACATACATACACAGACATTCACAAATACGTACATATATACATACATAAATACATACATATAAACTCACACATATTCGCACATACATACTTATATACAAACATACTAATGCATAATGCATAGCAAACAAACACACACACAAACATATGTACATACGTTACACAACACACAAACAGATATATACATATGCAGCCACGCACGAACTGACAATTTCAAAACAAACATAATTCAAACTATGACTTCTCCAGTAAGTGTTCATGTGGCTTACGTTCGCTTCTATTCCTACCTGCGTATTTATTAACAGTCACTCGTGCGTGGCTCTCGATCATAAAAACACTGATTACTTCCATCATAACGTGCTAGATTACTCCGAATATATGTGTTTCACGTGCCAGCAGAGCCGTGAAGCTCTCATATTTAATTAACACAGCAATGACTGAAAACGTGCATACTGATGCATAATGCACGGCTTGAGTAAAAGTCCTTGAAGTCTGATTAGACAAACTAACTGAATGGTCAGTGGAACGAAGTAAAACTCAGTCAGTGAAACAAAATGTACAATACGAGTGAAAGGTAGAGGGAACAAAATTGATTTTTGTTTTGTATTATTTTTTTTTAGTCTGTCAGTTTATGTTAATGTATTTAATATGACATATGTATTTTTGCTTTCTTGTAGTACGTTTGATTAAACTCTGACAAAATTCTGTTTTCTGGGAATAAAGATTCCATAATGCAGACAGTTATGCAGACATGTATTATGCATGTGCGTATGTATGTATGTACGTTTTTGTGTGTGTGTGTGTGTGTGTGTGTGTGTGTGTGTGTGTAGTGTCTATGTGTATATCTATGTCATTGTAAGTAAATTTTCAAAAGCGTATTAATTAATAACATGTACATCTGTGCAAAGTAATACCCTAAGTTAAAAAAGTACTGCCAAATCAAATTCATTCAGTTATCCAAAATTATAAAACTAACGAATTATTTTTTTATTATTTTTTTTTTTCAAAAGGCCATATATAAATAAATATATAAACAAACAAACAAACAAATAAAACAAACAAACTAACAAATAAATAAATAAATAAATAAATACATAAATAAATAAAAGTAGAAAGAGTACTTTAAGTATCTTCTGATAATAGTACGTTTAATTAATTGGCTTCAAAGGAAACAGCACGAAAATAGAACAAAAACAAAAAATACAGATTAGTGAAAATTCCCACTCGATTAGCATCATGTTATTTACACGTTAAAAACTTCTTTAAAACGTTCACGATAAATGAAATCGACGTACATGAGGTGTAAGCGAAACAAAAAAACAGTTTTCTTTCGCTATGATTTTTGGTTACTTTTTATTAAAAAAAAAAAAAATTTAAAATTAAATAAATAAAATGTAATTGATCCATTTTAATCCAATAAACATTTGCTTTTTTTTTGCTTTATTTTAGATTTTTTTTTTTTTGAATTTTTCTTTTAAATTTTCTTTATTTATTTTTTTTTTTGTTTTAAACATTTTTTTTTCACGTTTTTGTCTATTCTCTTTTTCTTCTTTTATTTATTACAGTTTATTTATTTTTTTAAGTTCAATCAGTATAAATGTTTAAAACAGGAAACATTTATTTGTTAAATCTGTTCTCTATTTTTTCTTCTTTAGATTTATTTTTCTGGTATTTTAAATCGCATTTCCAACAATAGCTACAATAACCACAACATAAACTGTAAATAAATATGTCTATATCAGGTACATCTGACATAATTATGGAAAAAATGCTTATTTATTTATTTGTATATTTATTAATGTTGCTAATAGCACTACTATTACTACAACTACAACTACAATTACTACTATTAATACTACTACTATTACTACAATCACCACTACCAGTACTACTACCATTGTTATTATCATAATAATAATAATAATAATAATAATAATAATAATAATAATAATAATTATTATTATTATTATTATTATTATTAATACAACTACTATTACCACTTATACAACTACAACTACTGCTAGTAGTAGTAGTAATACTTATTACTCTTAGTTTTATTACTATTACTAATATTACGAGTATTACTACTGCTGATACTGTTACTACTACTACTACTGCTATCATTAATATTAATACTTCTGCTACATTTACAGACATTATTACTACAAGTATTACTACATCTACTGCTACTACTTCTTCTACTACTACAACCATTACTAATACTACTATTACTCCTCTTGCTGTATCTCTACAACTACTACTACTACAATAATAATAATAATAATAATAATAATAATAATAATAATAATAATAATAATAGCAGCAGTAATAAAAAACAAAAAAAGAAACTCACTTTCTTGTGTGTTTTTATATATTATTATTATTATTATTATTACAACAAAAAGAAATATTAATTTAGAATTAATGTTTTCGATTTGAACTGTGCCATCTGTATTGTATTTATCACTGAAAGAGAACGTCTCTTTTAAAAGCATAACGAAGGGAAAACAAAAGAAAATACAAAAATCAAAGACACAAAAAATTAACAGCCTTTCATTCTTTAGAGACCACAATCTGACATCTTCAGTCCAAAGCAATAAGTCATATTTTTAAGACCGTGTTTGCCCCGGGTGTCCCATGTATGTTTCGTTCTGCCCCGCGATGAAATAATGACCCAGAGCAACCCGAATTGATATGACTTTTAATAACGGCTTCTTGCATGACCCTCTTCGCTGTATTTCATTATCATAAATCAAATAAAAATAAAGTAAAATAAAAAAAAAAAAAAAATAAATAAAATAAAAAAAAAAATAAAATAAAAAAATAAAAAATACAAATATAAAATTTTACAGGGATAAAAAGATCAAGAAGCAAATAAAATGCTATTTAACATTTGTCTGTCGAATTAAAGCGGCATTATAGTCTTTTCAATAACGTTAAGCATTTTTAAGTCAAATATAAATATATTAGAAATATAAAATAAACTGTTAGGATCTCTGTCTCTGTCTCTCTCTCTCTCTCTCTCTCTCTCTCTCTCTCTCTCTCTCTCTCTCTCTCTCTCTCTCTCTCTCTCTCTCTCTCTCTCTCTCTCTCTCTCTCTCTCTCTCTCTCTCTCTCTCTCTCTCTCTCTCTCTCTCTCTCTCTCTCTCTCTCTCTCTCTCTCTCTCTCTCTCTCTCTCTCTCTCTCTCTCTCTCTCACATACATTCTTTGTATCTCTGTTTCTCTCTCTCTTCCCTTCACCCCTTCTCTCTGTTACTTTGTCGCTCTCTATGAAATTTTGCAGTTATTTTCACAAAATGTAACTTTTTAACGATGTAGAGAGGACGTTTAACAGTCATTCATTCTATTGTTAAAATAATATTATATTCCATACAAAAAATGACATTTTTTAAAACTCTTGTTTGGTCTCTTGTTTGGCTAATTTTATTTGTGCACAACTAATATTGCCTAAAATATATTATTATCAGCCAGTATTCGATGTATTAAAATAAAATTTCCTTTTTAAAATTTAGACAAACTGAAAGCGTTTTGAAAATTTAACTATGCGAATACTTTTTCCTGAATGTTACATTAATAATTTTTTTTCCAAAAAAGAACTCAGTATTGAAAGAAAAGTAATAGAATTTTGGCATTTTTTTGAAAATATAAATTTAACTTTCGTATGTTTTATTTATTTTATAAAATACAGTTTAAGGGTGAATGGCCATTCGACAGAACTGCTGGAGCAAAGTGAATTTTGGTAAAGAAGAGAGAGAAGTAAAAAGAAAAAAGATAAATGTAGATAGGTAGGGGGAGAGAAAAAGAGAGAGAGAGAGAGAGAGAGAGAGAGAGAGAGAGAGAGAGAGAGAGAGAGAGAGAGAGAGAGAGAGAGAGAGAGAGAGAGAGAGAGAGAGAGAGAGAGAGAATGCTAGAACGAAACTGAAAGAACATAGAGTGAAAGTGATGGAAAAGGAAACAGACAGAAACTAGCGAGAATGAGAGAAGAGAAGACAAAAAGATCGAATGAATCAGCAACAGTGAGAGAAAATGATCGAAAGAAAAACGAATGAGTAGAAAAATGAAAAGATAAAAGATGATGAGAAAAAAAAAATATACAAAAACTGAAAATAACCCTGGACTACAACACAAATGTAAAAAAAAAAAAAATAAAAAATAAAAAATAAAGGTAAAAAAAATAAAGAAAAAGAAAATTAATAACACTTCTTTTATCGTTGCTTCTTTCTACCTCCCCCCCACCAGCAGTGACGTCACAGCCGGCAGATAGATCATCATCATTCAGCCCAGAACTGAAAAGATTTTCTTTTTTCTCTTTCTGTATTCGACTGAAGACGTCGCTGTCTGAAAACGCAATTTGTTGCATTTACATCTTACCCCCTGAGGTCGTACAAATATTGTCCCGAAACCGTCTTCAGTGAATCGTTCTGCAAACCCCGCACAAAACGGACGAAACTCGCGCATGCGTATTTGGCGGGTGCTTGTTCCGACAATTTTCGGAGCTTGAGTAAATTTGACTATCACGTCATATATTTGTCGTGCCCGCGGAAAATTGCAATTCATAAGCTATTACCGCTAACAGATGCGTCTTCAGCGCTCTCGTTCGTTGATGTTCGTGTTATACATTGAGCAAACGAATTAAACTCAAGGAATTTCCATGTTATCTGTCCTTTCCTTGAGAGAACTGGAGGGAGAAAAAATAACCGAACAAATATTCATGACGCATTTAGATGTATTAAAAGCCGCGGTGTATCAGTTAATGTGAACAGTGCATGTTAGAAACACAACGAATATAATGGTGGCAGCTGTTTATTGTTTTTTTTTTTTTTTTTTCATTCAATCATTTTTTAATTTCGTTTTCTTTGTACATAACTCGAGGCTATGAATAAAAATAATCTTGTAAATATCAAAGGATTGGAAGTGTTTTTTTTTTCTTGCTTTATTTGTGAGGTTATTTTCTTTTTCAGAAACTAATGTCGTCTATTTCTAAATCTACTTTATGATATTCATTTCATCTGAAAGACAATATATACCAAGTCCCCGCTTTTGCGAAATCCTCGATACACAATTAATGGTGAATTAATAACGGGGGAAAACACTAAGAAAAAACAAACAAACAAACAAAACAACAACAACAACCCCCAAAAAAAAATCAAAAGAAAGAAAAAATGTCTAATGAAATAACAACAACAACAACAACAACAACAACAACAATAATAATAATAATAATAATCATAATAGCAACAGTAATAGTAGAAAAACAAAAACCTCACTATATATAGGCAGTAATAAAGAAAGAAAAAAGAAGAAGAAAATTATTTCAATTTTAAACTTCATATGAATAATGTAACGTCACGAAAGATGGGAGAAACATTTCTGTATATGGTATTAATTTTGTCATATACTTTATTATTAGGAAAGTTTGTTATTTGAAACTATTTAATGCACAATTAGGCTATTTCCTGATATTTTTTAAATAGTTTATTCATGTCCATGTTGGTATCCGAACATGCAACTAGAAAAAAATTGACCAATGACGTCACAGTGTCGTCATTAGCGATAAAGCCAGTCACACGAAACAATTCGTGGAAACCATCCGTGATTTCTGTAGTGACATTCGATGTTGCTTCTAACATTCGAAAAATCGGCGATAATTTAAATCTTATGTAATCTGTCGTTTGGATTCTCGCTGAAAACATCGCTTCTGTCAAATCGCAAAATGGTTTCTGTCTATCGACCACACAAAATCTTTAACCATCTTTTTTTTTTTTTTTTTTTTTTTTTTTTTTTTGTTCCATTCCTTGGTCTTCAGACCGAAATGTAGTCGAGTTCACAAACAGTATTTTCTCGTGTAATTAAATTCAACTCTACGCTGAGCTGACCCGGTGCATGTAGCCGGAAGCGCAGTTTAAAGATCAGTTATTATTTTAAAACGTAAATCAATGCAGGACTGATCGCCCCTCTGTGTTCCGCTTTTCTAGAGGCTCCGCTTCAAGATGACCACTTAATACCAGTCAATAATGAACTGTATGCAATTTAAACGATATCGTGCTCTTGGAGAAAGCATATTTTCCCTGTTACAAATTGAAGCTATACTTTTTTTTTTTTTTTTTTTTTTTTTTTAGTGATTTATCAGTTTCGAACGATTCGCTTGGTTTTCCTTGATTTCGAAATTTAACTGTCCACTGATTGTTTATGACAGAAATCAGGTTTAATTTTATTTAATAATAATAATAATAATAATAATAATAATAATAATAATAATAATAATAATAATAATAATAATAATAATCAAAACTGTTTGCACAAGCATAATGTTTTCATTTTTCTAATTTATATTTTTAAAATATAGCTGGGTTTTTTTTTAAATTTTCTTTTTCTTTTTTTACCTCTTGATTTAAGACTTGGTCATTATCTAACAGAGAGAAGAAGAAGAAGAAGAAGAAGAAGAAGAAGAAGAAGAGAGACAGAGAGACAGAGAGAGAGAGAGAGAGATTGAGAGAGAGAGACAGAAGCACAGAGAGATAAACAACGAGAGACAAAGTAACAGAACACAGAGAGAAAGACTGACAGACATCTGACTTCGAACGGCAACATTTTTGCTAGAATTTCGTAACGTAATTCAATATTAATTACTTTCTCTCAACGTGTGTACCTAACGACGAGCGGGTTTCGAATTTTGATCCGCGATACGTTTCGTAATTACTCGTGTTTCATCCAGTTTAAACGCCCAGCGATCTCCTCGCTCGCACCTCTTTACGCTGCTGCTTATTCACGTAAGCACTACTTACCTCTCAACGCAGACGGCAAATTATCAAATCGTAATTCACTGATCTCACCTCGCTGCCGGTTAATTAGCAAAAGTATTTCAAACGTAAACGACGGCATAATCCCAAGGATTGAGATGAAATTTGAAAATCTGGACACCCTTTTGTCATCCAAAGCCACTGCATTAGGTAACGGGAATTAATCTACAATTTTTGTCTAGAGGCTAATGGCTAATGTAATTGAGAATAGTGATGTAAGTGTGTAGTTAATGGCTACGGAATACGTTTAGAAACTCTATCTGTTCTATGCAAGAGAGAATTAGAACTGGAATACAAAATATGTGAATATAATATTGTTCCATTATGAAAAAAAAAAAAATTAAAGAAAAGAGGTTAATGTTGTGACATCTTTGTGCTAGAAGAGGTAATGATACAGAGCAATGTCCTAAAAGTTTGGCGATGTCATTTTCTACCGACTTTGCTTTTGAGTAAAAGGAATCAAATTTCGTGATATGTAAATATAAGTTTAGCACTGCAACGTTAGGAATGGAGAGTTAAAGCCCCAGTCAGAGAGAGAGAGAGAGAGAGAGAGAGAGAGAGAGAGAGAGAGAGAGAGAGAGAGAGAGAGAGAGAGAGAGAGAGAGAGAGAGAGAGAGAGAGAGAGAGAGAGATGCACTCGTTTCTAATCAATTTATGACATGCTAATAACAACAAAATAGAACACACACACACACACACACACACATTTAATGGAAACAAAAGATAAATGGTTATAATGGATGTTCGATCAAACCAGTGGACATGACAGACATAGTTAATATTTCAGTTCATTCCGATTAATCTAATAAAATATTATTCAAATGATAAACCATAGAAAGAAACTACAAAATAGTGTTTGAAAAAGATAACTAATTTTCAGTAAATAATTCTTAATTCACACGATCATTTAGTAGGCAATTCTTTCAACAAGAAACAAAATGTCTCCCTGTCTTTATCAGTCTCCACGTAATAGTTCGTAAAGAAAATAAACACTTTTAAAGAACAAAAATAAATGCACACACCACAAATGAACGACAGGATGAAATTTAGAAATGGAGTGAGACAAATTTATTTTCATTTCCGCTTCAACTCATGTTTGTCTAACGCTTTTCTAAATCCCATCAGATATAGATATACATACATACATACATATATATTAATTACGCTATATGTTAACATCAAAAAGAATTAAATCGCTGTCAGTAACAAACTGTTTGTTTTATACTGCATTAGCAAAATTTCCCCAGGTTTTTGCCATTAATTTGAACATAACACTTTTTTTTCTTCTTCTTTTTTTTTTTTTTTTTTTTCCTTTAAATTTTAATTAAGGCTAAAGTATACCTATGCTCATATCAAAAAGAATTAATTAATTTCCATTAACTAACCGAACTCATAATCCAAGCACAAATAATAAAATAAAAAATCCCACTGGATTTCTTTCGTAAGTAAGAAACACCAGTTCTCTGACTTTTTTTTTATTTTGTTTCTGTTTAAATTTTAATCATCGCTGTAACTCTAACTATCCCTGAGAAACTTTAATGATATATTACTGTTTTTCCAAAGGTCTGTAATGTTATGTATTTTTAGAATAACCTTTTAGACTGCTCCAAGGAAATACTAATTGTGTTTTTGTGTGTGTTGTTTTTTGTTTTTTTTTCAGTCTGGATGGCGTCCGTGACAATAGTCAAATAACAAAGCGAGGTTTGTTCAAGCTGTACAGCGGTATTCAGAGGACATTATTAAGAGACGCATCTATGGTGTTTAACGTGTACAGTATTGTAGACTGCTAGGGACGAGGGTTTTGATATTCATTGATAAGAAACTGCTTAAGTAAAGAAACAGTTGTATACATACATACTTATTAAATGTATCTTACTATAGTTCGTTAATTATACATTTGTTCCTATCTGTCACTCGATACCTCATGTCATTCGAACCCACTTATATATGTACAGTCTAGTATATGAAAGTTGGGACGGATGCATCTATCTCTCTAACCATTATATATACATGTGTGTGCGTCAGTGTGTGTATGTATGTTATATGTGTGTGTGTGTGTGTGTGTACACAGGCACAAATCCATACACAAGCTTACATATACATACATGCATATAGTCACAAACACACATATATATACACACATAAACACACAAACACACATAATCATATATATAATACATTCATACATACATACATACATTCATACATACATACATACATACATACATACATACATACATACATACATACATACATACATACATACATACATACATACATTCATGCATTCATACAAATATACTTATATATTTTTCAATGGTATATAAAGTACATGTTTCATTTTAATTTATTCCGTTCAACAGTTTATCATTTACTGATTTCATGTTATTTATTTTATTGTTTTGTTTCATGTAATTATTTTTGTTTTACACGTCTAATAAAGATCAATGAACAAAAACGTTTTCTGTCAGACCCGAATTACCCACTGACAAATGTCTTCACTGTTTTTGTCGCTTGGTCGAGTTTCAACTAGCAGTGAGCTTGATTAATGAGTCAAAACCCTTGTCTTCGAAAAAACACCATAAAAAACAACAAAAACCCCCACATAATGATGTAATTTTAAGCCAAGTTCGGTTATGTGTGTGCGTGTGCGTATGTGTTGAGATATATACTGTGTTGAGGCATACAGACAGACAGACAGACAGACAGACAAAAAGACAGAGAGACAGATAAATAGAAAAACGATCAGTTATTAAGTGTTTGGTGGTTTTTTTGTCGTTTTTTCCTTCGAATTATTGAATTTTTCATTGCCATTGCGTTTAGAATTCGCTTGTATTATTATTATTATTATTATTAGTAGTAGTAGTAGTAGTAGTTATTAGTAGTAGTTATTGTTGCTGCTGGTGCGGTGCATGAAGTAGTATTATTATTGCTATTGTATTATTATTATTATTATTATTATTATTATTATTATTATTATTATTATTATTATTATCGTTGTTGTTATCATCATCATCATTATTCTTACTGTTATTATTATTATTATTATTATTATTATTATTATTATTATTTCATCAGGAAATGTTATGTTTTTTCCTATTAGTATCAACGCCCACTCTATAACTGTGATTTTTCCTGTGTAAACATACAACAAGAACTTTGACACCTGAGTCAACAAAACGCTGGAGGGAATGATACGGTAACCTCTAACAATATCCTTCTATGAAAAAGTTTAGAGAACAGTTAACTGATTAAATTTCTTTAATATCACAACTGAATTTATCACCGACAAATATCATTGAAAAACAATATTTCTAGTGGAATTAAAGAGCTGAAATAGAAGACGAAAACGTGAAGGGAAAAATGGAACAGGAAATATTAAAATAAATTAGTGTTACGTACTTTTGTTGATATGTTATAATGTTTCGTGATTGGTATAATTCTGTATTTTTATATTTTTAATGATTTGTGGGTTGTTGTTTTTTTGAGTTACTGGACACTTCTGGAGAAAGGGGGAAAAAAAAGAAAGAAACTTCTGAAAATTATCGTGAAACAATTAAATTAATTATTTTAAAAATAATACAGAAAGGCTGTGTTGGAGAAAGTGAAAGGAAGAAATGGATATACAGATGGAGAGAAGAGATAAAAGAAAATATATGGAGAGAGAGAGAGAGAGAGAGAGAGAGAGAGAGAGAGAGAGAGAGAGAGAGAGAGAGAGAGAGATGCACTCATTTGTAATCAGTGTGTGACTTGCTAATAACAACAAAATAGGTTTTATGTATATATAATATATATATATATATATATATATATATATATATATATATATATATATATTTTATATATACATATATATATCTATATATATATAAGGAAATAAAAAATAAATGGTTGTAATGATAGATAATGAAAGTTTGATCAAATCTGTTGACATTACAGATTTAGCTAATATCTCAGATTTGTTACTATTAATCTAGAACAATATTATTCCAATAATAAACTACAGAAAGAAAGAAACCATAAAACAGTGTTTAAAAAAAGTAAAGATTATTTTCAAAAATATTCTCTGGTTACAAGAAAGAGAAAGACAACACGAGAAATATATATGATTTGAAAACAGCTTTGCTTCAGAGAAAACGTGAAAGCTTATAGGCAGAAATGTGAAAACAAGAACGAAACGCCAATTTAATAATGATCATTGAAAAAAAAAAAAAAAAAAAGATAATAGTAATAAAAAAAAAAAAAAAAAAAAAAAAAACATTAAAAAATATTAATAAGGCTGTCATTTCATTGCTAATGAAGTAGTGAAATTGAATTTCTGTTCTCGGCTTAAAATGCTTGAACTTGAGCTGCCCGCCCTTTAACTATACTTGACTGTTTTAATTGGTGGTTTTCGAATGATGTTGTAAACTAATTATGGAAATGAACTTTAAACGACCATATCATGACTTGACATCTAGCGAGCAACGTAAATATTTTTAACAGAAAATCTCAATAATACATTTCTCAGTATGAAACAGAAAGGGAGTGTGAGAGAGACAGAGACAGAGATAGAGACAGAAAGAGGCAAGGAGAGAGAGAGAAAGAGAGAGAGAGACACACAAATTGACTGAGACGAGGTTTTTCTTTATTTTCTTTTTCAAATCCTGATATCCCAGAAAGGAAACTAGTAGCCTGTGTTCCTGGGCACTTTGTCGAGCAAGGGAAATTCTGACTACCACATGCAGTAGATGGGTGAACTGACCAAAACGGTGTTAATGTTAAACAGTCGCTCAAAGAAAAAAACATCTCACACTTTCTCGTACAAGTCTAAGTAGAAATCAATATCGGTAACTTATCCCTCTAACATCTTAAAGTATATGTAGCGATACGAATAAATGATCTAATACATTTTTTTTCCCTATATTATTACTTTATTGTTTTGGCGAGCTTATCACTGTTTGTTATAAACTGTGACAATGAAATATTACAAAAAACATGAACGCCGCCATTTTACTCCTTCACAACTGAAGTCATAGTGTCTTCTTCTTGATGGTGGACTGATAGCTGTGTTATTCTGATTTTTTATATAATAAAAATTTATTTATTTTATTATTATTATTATTATTATTATTAACGCTAGAAGAAACTTTAAAGCACTGGTTCCCAAATAGTTAGGAGTCCTCCTCCTTCGTGTCTAGCTGTCTTCGTCTGCAGCGCCCTCTATTGTATTCCACCCATTCGGTAGTACCAAAATGAATTTTGATATACAGTACAGTTTTGGAGTGAAAGAAGAAGAAGCTTAATTATTTTTATTCCTTGTTAGAGTAATGCAGTTTTCCTATCTCATAGCTTAGGGAAGCTTTGCTTTGGAGCAGTTCACGATGGCGTAAGGATTTTATAGAAAATGGCGGCGCCCAGATATTTTTAAACTGTACACTTTTGTTGTTAAACATCGTTATGAATTAAAATTGGACAGTGAAAAAAAAAAAAAATAATAATAATAAAATAAAATAAAATAAAATAAAATAAAATAAATAAATAAATAAATAAATAAATAGAATTCAAAATTTTAAAAAATATAAATAAATAAAAACTGATAGAATATGGAATATATTTACACTATTTTTTCGTATCACCTATATTTAATGTATTTACACTATTTTTTCCTATCACCACCTATTTTTTCTTTTCGTATCACCTACATGTAATGTATTTACACTATTTTTTCCTGTCACCTACATGTAATGTATTTACACTATTTTTTCCTGTCACCTACATGTAATGTATTTACACTATTTTTTCCTGTCACCTACATGTAATGCATTTACACTATTTTTTCCTGTCACCTACATGTAATGTATTTACACTACTATGTATTTACACTATTTTTCCTGTCACCTACATGTAATGTATTTACACTATTTTTTCCTATCACCTACATGTAATGTATTTACACTATTTTTTCCTGTCACCTACATGTAATGCATTTACACTATTTTTTCCTATCACCTAACTTACTGTTTAAGGCCGGTGGCTAAACGGCTGATTATTTTAAAAGCTGATAGAGATTTCTGAATAAACCTGCACTCGACTGGTCCAGCTGGTTTATCTCTGGCCTTTGTAATGTCCATTCACGATTAAATGTTTTATTTTTATCACTCACTTCCAGACATTAACCAAAAAACGGGCTATTTCGATGAGTTACGGACATCCATTAGCAGAAGTGTACACGTTAAAGGTGACCAAAGTGAATCCATTTTATTCCATCAATTATAACTATATATACGGCTTTTTTTTACAAGCCTTAATGGAATTGTCTGTAAAAGAGTTGTGGGTGTCAATAGTTTTTAAAATAAGAAATAAAAAAAAAACATAGCAGAAAGAAAAATGACAAATTAATTGTAACAGTAAGTCCGTGTTTTAAAAAAAAAAAATGTTCTTAAAAAGTGTCACTAAATCAATAAAATTAAAGCCGCATTCTTTATAATGGGAATTTCCGTGAACAACCGGGTTTTGACGAAAATCTATTTCGGAAGTTTTCGGCTATTTTCGGCCATGCGCCTAATTAGAGCAAGATAGCGTTTTTAGAGTTAGGCTGAATTTGATCATTGAGAGATTTTCTTGTGGTGTTAATGAACTCTTTTCAGGAACTTTTTTTATTTTTTTTTTTTTATTTTAATTTTATAAAAAAAAAAAAAAAAAAAAAAAAAAAACCCCCAAACAAGCAACAAAATTAGAAAGATCTAAGAATTAATTAACTTCTTTCCAATATTTAGTGTAAAAGCGACTTTCATTAGTTAGGTTTTTAGTTGTTTTTGTTTTCTATTTTTAGAATAATATTTACAAATGAGAAAGAATATAAAATTTCAACTATTACTTTATTCAAATAAACAAACACACAAACAAACAAATAAATAGATAAATAAATAAACAGCTTTTGTTTAGATTAAAAAAAGAAGAATGTTAAAAATATTTAAAATAAAATAAAAATTAAATTATCAAATGTGAAACTTTAGCACTGTCCAGTGTATTCATTCTCTCTCTCTCTCTCTCTCTCTCTCTCTCTCTCTCTCTCTCTCTCTCTCTCTCTCTCTCTCTCTCTCTCTCTCTCTCTCTCTCTCTCTGTGTCTCTCAAATCTAATAAACAAAGAATTTATAAATTTACATATAACAGTCAATGACAATATATGTATGAACCAATGCACTGTAATGCTGCATTTAACCAGAGCAGTCAGTTTTATCTAAACTACAAAACATTAACTGTGTCACGACATCCGATCATTAGCAAGTTTTGTTTCTTCACCTGTTTGCTACCATTCGTAACTTTATCGTTTTGACAAACCGGATCAATAGCGTATTATTTCCCCATTTTGAATAATTCATGTTGTTGTTTATATATAGGTACGTACGGTGTACCCAGGGAACTATGCAAGAGCTGGGATGTATTCTGTCATGTTGATGTGGGTTTATTTTGCTTTGTTCTCACTTGTTTTATATTTATTATTTATCACGGTGAACTGGTGTTGGTACACTTTTTTTTGTTAATAGAACATGATCACGAGATGAGTATATATGTACTTATCTATGTATATGTTTATGTATATGTATCTATGTATGTATGTATGTATGTATGTATCTATCTATCTATCTATCTATATATATATATATATATATATATATATATATGTATGTATGTATGTATGTATGTCTCTCTCTCTCTTTCTCTTCTCTCTCTCTCTCTCTCTCCCTTTCTCTCTCTCTCTGTATATATATAAATACTACATACATAGATACATATACATATATAAACACCTACATACATACATACATACATACATACATATATACATACATATACATACATACATACATACATACATGTAAACATACATACATACATATGCACATATACATAGACCTGCATTTATTTATCCATCCATTTGTCCACTTGTTTATCTGCATATCTCTCTTTCTCTCTTTCAGTTATCTTTCATCTTCTAGCTATTTCCTACTTTATTTCTCTGTACGTTATGATCAGATGAACATACAAATACTGAGGGAGACGGAAAGCTTTCACTTCGAAACTAATAATAAAACAAATAAAATAAAATAAACGAGATTTATAATTTTACAGCGTGACACAATCAACATAATAAATCATTCCCTGTACAGGACTCTTTCCATTTAGAATCTGTTTATATAGGTCAAGACAATTATTATTATTATTATTATTATTTTTTTTTTTTTTTACTTTTTTATGTTCTTCTGTTTAGATTAGATACCATATATACACACAGAGACATATATATATATATCTATATGTGTCTATCTATCTATCTATCTATCTATCTATCTATCTATCTATCTATCTATCTATATCTATCTATATATAGATAGATATAGATATATATATATATATATATAATGACGTGACAGTACAGGAAACATTAACGCCCACGATGCTCTAATGAACCGACGTGGGCGCCCTCTGTCCCCGGGCAAGATGGAGCAATGGCTGAGTGAAAAACAGTTTATTACGTTAGTACCATCCAGCGCGACAGAAAAAAAAAACTCGCAGCATAAATAATGTAACACGTTCAACAGCTCATCCCGTAGCGAGAGCGAAGTCTCAGTTGGCGAAGAAAAGATTACACGAAGAAACGCAGTCTATCCGTATAAATAATAAAAGCACATTAAAAAATATTTTTCTTTCTGCGGACTCGACTGACGCTCTGTGCGTTAGAAGATACGGGAAGGGGATCGGTCATAAAATGCCAATTAGATCGTGAAAATTGTTGTGTTTTTTTTTTGAGATCTTCACATCGGCAGCTGATCTCTGCTTCAAATCTCGATGCCGTGGGGAGAATGTTTACAGTCCGGCTGGTTCAGAAATTAGAATGAAAAAAAAAAATGTTCAGGTTTTTTTTTTTTTTTTTTTTTTTTTGGTTTCGTTGCTAAGGAACAGTCGAAACGTTTATGAATCACGTGTGTTTCCGAGTCTCACTTTCCGGACGGTAACGAAAGCTCGTTTGTAAAATTTGTCTGTTTGATTTAGACTCTGTCTTCTGCCACGTTATTTATTTATTTTATTTTATTTTATTTTATTACTAGTATTCCTATTATTATTGCTGTTATTATTATATTATTACTGTTATAATAATTACTACTACTACTACTACTACTACTACTACTACTACTACTACTACTACTGTTACTACTACTGTTACTACTACTATTATTATTATTATTATTATTATTATTTTTTTTTTTTTTTTTATTAAACTATAATTCATTTTGATAAAATATTTTTAAAAAACGAAGAATAATAAGAAAGAAAGAAAATAATGAAAAAAAATACAACAAACGAAACTAGGTAAAAAAAAAACGAAGGCAAAAAACAAACAGGATAAACGAAAGAATAAAATGTAAATAAAGAAAAAAGAGAAACAATTGATTAAAAGGAGAAAAATATTTGTATTTTAATAGTGGTATTTGACTAACATAACATCAGCAATAAAAATTACAAGATAAAAAATCTATAATTTCAGGAATTCTACGTATATTTGGTTTCGTTAACTATGTTTACCGGTAAATTAAATTTTAATATGTTCTAAATAATATTATTATCTCATCTAATATTATTATAAATTTCAAAAAATAGGGAGGTACATAATAGGGAGCGACAGTATATAAATATATAAATCTTTTTGCAGAAAAACGGTTTTTTTTTTTTTAGTTGTCATATTTATGTACTATATTTAACAATGACAACAAAATTGTCTTCAGCATAGTACATTTTAGAACAAAATTTGTTCCGTCATTCCTTATCCCTCCTTTTGCACGTACGCATTTTAGGATAACCTTCGGCTACATTTTCTGTCTCCCCCCCGCCCCAATTTTGCGGTCACTGCAGGTTAATTTTAGAAACAAAAATCTCAAAGTTAATTGAAGCAGGAAAGACACTGAGCTGTAGGTGACGCAAAAACACCAGTCTACTGGACCCAGAGCAGGAAATTAACCGTATTGATGCGAGTTTAGTTGATTGGTTATTACACCGACAGTTTAACACGAGCCAATTGTTTTTTTTTGTTGGGCGTTAATTCCTCCAAATTGAATCTCTGGAAAAAAAAAAAAAAAAAAAAAAATTCTTCTTGTTTGGAGATTTTTTTCTTTCGTTCATTTATTTATTTATTTATTTATTTATTTATTTATTTTGTTGTTTGTTTGCTTTGTTTGTTTGTTGTTAATTTAATTTAATGTAATTTAAAACACATGCACATAGCATCTGTCGTATTTAATTTGTCTTATATAAATGTATGTATGTATGTATGTGTGTGTGTGTATGTATGTATGTATATATATATATACACACAACAACAATACAAACAAAACAACAACAGCAACGATGACCACAACGACAAAATAATTAATTGACCTTTCCTGTATACATTGCATCCTGTTACACAAACCCCATACATTTGGGCTTTCACCACACAGTCGCCATTTTCACGATCCATCATTTCCTAACTGATAGGCTTCCTGATTTCTGTGACAGATAAAAGAAAACTATATCACAGTCAGAATTCTTCTGGGATATTTATTAACAAATAACCAACTCGTTATTCTTAATTTTATACATTAAAAAATATCTTCTTTTACCCATGTGCAGTGTACTATCTGTTAACATACGTTCTGATGGTCTTTGGAATTTAGAAGTCTGTGCGTATAACATGCGGGTCTCATACCAGTATTAATTAATTATTTCTTGTACTGGCTTGCAGTCTAATAATCTTTTTTTTTAAAATTTGTAACAGAGTTTGCGGTCTGATGTCATGTCTTCCACATCTGTAGATAGAAGAAATAGGTCAAATTTTGCAAACGTACATTAGATTTTATTCTCGGTTTTCTTCCAGTCCTATAATCAGAAAAATATCTGTATTCAAGATTATAGTTGAAGCTATATTTATAGACACCTTTATCTAAAACGATACTTTTATATTGCATAGATATGTTATCTGTGTATGTGTGCATGTTTATATGATTGTATTATGCATATTTGCATACATGTGTTGCATAAATCTAGGGACAAGATATGAGTAAGACAGACATCATAATTATTTCTTCCGACGACAATTTCGTCATATCGTGTTGCTGGTGTGTTTTACGTATATTAAAATAATAAGAATTAGATTATTAACTGTTTTCTGAAAATGATGACAGTTCAACAGATCTGTATGTTTGCTGCTTTTCTACAGTGTATCAGTAACACCATAAGAAAGCATGAAAACATTTTTG
This sequence comes from Chrysomallon squamiferum, assembly GCA_012295275.1. Lineage (NCBI taxonomy): Eukaryota > Metazoa > Mollusca > Gastropoda > Neomphalida > Peltospiridae > Chrysomallon > Chrysomallon squamiferum. The sequence continues at coordinate 10,163,699 of CM022673.1, read as the reverse complement.
AAATACTTAAAAGAAGCGTATCTGATGTTTTAAAGGATTCTAACTGGCCATATTTAGAGGCTTTATTTTAGACAGAAGGATAGTTAGATGACAGAAAGACAGACGGACAAGAAAGATACGGTTGGAGATACAGAGACATAGACAGACAAAGAAACATTCGGATATAGGTAGGTATAAGTCTTACTGATAAGTATGAGTCATCATATGGTATAATATTTATTTATTTTCTTTCTTCCATCCTTTTTGATTCACTGATTCTTTTTTCCCCACTCGAGGTACTTCTCGTACGTACAGACAGCACTGCTGCATACAAGCTTGTTAGTAAGTTAGCATGTTAAGATGTAATTTAAAAACTGAATGAACAAGCTTGTGAAGACGCAGTCGGTTAAGCGAAGATGTTGCTTGTGACATTCTGCTGCTCACGATGACGATAATAATAATAATAGTAGTAGTAGTAGTAGTAGTAGTGGTGGTAGTAGTAGTGGTAGTAGTAGTAGTAGTAGTAGTAGTGGTAATAGTAATAGTAGTAGTAGTAATAGTAGTAGCAGTAGTAATAGAAATAATAATAATAATAATGATAATAATATAATAGTAGTAGTAGTAGTAGTAGTAGTAATAGAAATAATAATAATAATAATAATAATAGTAGTAGTAGTAGTAGTAGTAGTAGTAGTAGTAGTAGTAGTAGTAGTAGTAGTAGTAGTAGTAATAGAAATAATAATAATAATAGCAATTGTAATAGTAGTAGTAGTAGCAGCAGTGGTAGTTATAGAAACAACAACAACAACAATAATAATGATTTTGATGATAAAGATGATGACGACGCTCATGGTGACGATGTTGCTGCTGCTGATAATTTTAATTTACTGGCTTTACTGACTCTTACAACAACAACAACAACATCACCATCAACAACAACCGTATCATTTCTTCTTCTCTTTAAAAAAAAAAAAAAAAAAAAAGAAAAAAGAAAAGAAAAAAAAAAATGGAAGTGTCTGGTAATAACTTCGTTTTAGCCAATCGTCGCAGTGTTCAATATTTGGACACGATCAAGCAGATCAGGATATGTAGAGATTAGGCTGGGTTACCGTGCGAAATGGTTTTCTCTCTGGACTGCGTGGTGTTCTTGCGATTCAATTCATCTCCTGGCAACAGGTTTCCAAAGCCGAGCTTCCACTCCGCAGTAATCGAATGAGCGATCAAATGATGCAGTCAACGCTGGTATCCAGCCATAGCGTGTCTTCAAATAAAACACACCGGCTCCCTGATTAACTTAATAGTAGCGACATCAAAATTTCCCCTGATATCCTCGCTTTTAAAGAAAGCTTAGGCTCGTTTTGGTTCTAAGGGAAAATATATGAGTATGTATTATTTATATGCAAGTGTATACTGTCAATATATGAAATAATACGAGAAATAAAAATAAAAAAATGTACCGTGTTTATATACGTTAATTATTAAAAGTATATGATATGTGTATAATACTGTTTATTATAGATACGGGAAACCGAGTTTCTTATATGTACATAGGTATATTTTGAATATATGAAATAAAAAATTCCATATCTGTATACATTAGTCATTAAAAATATACGATATTTAATAAATAAATTTAAAAAATTAACATATCTGTAACATGTTTGTCTTAATGTCTATCTTTCGTTACTTCTTTTTGTCTATTATTTGTTTGTCTGTCTGTCTGTCTGTCTGTCTGTCTGTCTGTCTGTCTGTCTATCTATCTATCTATCTGTATATCTGTCTATCTGTCTATCTATCTATCTATCTATCTATGTATGTATCTGTCTATCTAGCGGTCTATCTGTCTATCTAGCTATCTATCTATCTGTCTATCTGTCTATCTAGCTATCTATCTTTGATCTATCTATTTAATTTTCTATCCATCTGCATTAAACTAAATATTTTTGACATGTATGATAATATTTATAAACTGGTATTAATTTTAAATATACGTACAGCATTATACATTTCATTATTTACGTCCGTATCTAAATAGAAACAGATAAACATGCGTTTGTTAACACGTGCAGTCAGATGCACGCACGCGTTTAAGACAGCAATTACATTTTGCCCCAGAAGCAGAATATAAACTGTAGCGATTCATTTCTACTATTTGATATTTGTATTTTCTCCTTCAAACCACAATTATCGATCTACAAATGATTATCAAACATTTTTATATTTCAAGCCTTGGTATTTCTTCCCGAGTTTGATACTTTGTGTTTAAACGTACACTCTCTCGCTCTCTCTCTCTCTGTGTCTTTTCTCTTAAAACCGGAGTAATCGATGAAAATTGTAAAACTACTTTTAACACGACGCGTAGTAGAAAAACAAACCAATGTCCACGTTCCGATCTGAACCGATTCATAAAGTCTTTACGTCACAGCCAATCAGAGACGTCAAGATGATTTCGCCGGCCGTCGTATTGTCGGAATAAGCCTAACAACAGCTTCACTGCGCCTTTGTCCCTCCGCATAAATTACCTCTGGCTTATATAGTACTGTTCTGACATCTTCGTATTTCTAATTAATCGGGGGACCTACACGAAAAGAAAAGGTAGGTACTACTATATATCTGTATGTATGTATATATATATATATTAAAAAAAAAAAAAAATAATGTACTGTTCATTTTTAATATTTTTTAAAAAGAAAAAGTATTTATTGTTCATTGTTGTGTGTGTTCGTGTGCACGTGCTAATAAGTCATTAACGATTATTTGTATTAAAATTATCGTTAAGACGATAAAATCGATTCTCTTGAGAGAAAATTCATCGAGTTAGTTTTACTTTATAGGAATTTGTTTCAGGAATTTTGTGTCAGCAAAACATTTCTAACTGTGATAGAGAATTATCAGTAATTGTTTTCTGATTTAACTTTTATTTTTATTTTTTTTTTTTTTTTTTAAAAGCGTTGTATTCAGTTTGACTGATAGAGATGTATTGGTTTGAGAGATCGAAACCCGCAGAACTAGCGTCTTGTTTTAACAACAAATCTTTACGTTCTTTTTCAATGCTGGTTAAAGACTAAGCTAATAACTGAAGACTATCAAATATTTACTTTTATGAAATAATTAATTAAAGAAAAAATTTAAAATGCAATGAAATGTCTGTCCATAACTGATTAAAGTAATTTTGCAAAAACGACTTTTTTCCAAAAGTAATATCTTGTTACTCGACAACTTCATTATTGTACATTTTTTTAAATTAACAAGTTATTTAAAATATCAAGAAAAGTCTGTTAAAAGTAATTTTACGAATCTGTTTGTTTCAAAAGTAATATGTTTTTTATTAAATGAACTTCTTTCTGAAATGAAAATATTTAAAAAGATAATAAAAAAAAAATATAACGTCTCTCTATAGGCCACGTACTGATCTCTGTCCCCAGGGACTAACCCCACCCCACCTCAGTGTGCTATAAACATAAAATGATTTTAGGTACATAAATGTTCATTAAGCTGAATTTATTTTAATTACAACTCTATACCCAGCCACAGAAACTTTGTAATAAATTTTCACCCGCTGTTGAAACAGATCTGTTTTTGTTGCTTTGTTTTTTTTTTTTTTTTTTTTTTTTTTTTTGCTTTTTCGCTAAAAAGTATAGAATCACCTCGTAATCTATGTGTTTTGCTAGGCGTGTTTAAAAGATTTAGACAGAAACAAATTGATTGTAACACTTTCTTTTTTTAATACTGATTTTTTTTGTTTTTTTTAATTTCATCCGCTTCTTATGATCCGAAAAGCTATTGATTTGAAATGGTTTAACTAACGTTTGTTATTTTAAAGATTAGTTTTTCATGGCATCGGAAAATGCACAGATTTGAAAAAAGTTTAACAGATGTAATTTTTTAAATTTTATTTTTTTAATTTTTTTTTTTTCAAAACCAATTAATTGTAGTCATTTGAAATAATACACCAACAATAACGATGAATCAAACGAAGAAAGAGTTTTTTTTTTCTTATTTAATGATGCACTGATGGCATGTTTAAGTTACTGAAATCACAAGAAGGATGGAAAACAGTGTTTTATTAATGACAATGGTCACAACACTTTTTATTTACGGTTAAAAGGCGTCGTATATATAGCTTAGAAGCATTCAGATAATGAGTGAGAAAATCTTCTATATCCACTTCATGGGTCACTCTTTCCAATTAGCAGTAAGGGATCTTTTACATGTACCGTCCCACGGATAGGACAAAACTTGCCTTAAATTGTCTTACACCAGCAGAGCAGTGGTTGGAACGAGAAATAGTTGCAAGGAGGATCGATCGGAAAACCCATCGCACCTTGACTGAACGATGCGGAGTCAGATACCAAGTTTAGATTCACCCGGGCACGCATCAAGTAAATACGTTGCAATAACAGTTGGGTAAAGAATGGGTGATACAGGATGGTTTGGTTTCAGTAACCTTTATTCATAAAATCACTTTCTCTTCAGAAGTTTTCAAAAAAATAAAAAAAAAAAAGCAAGAAAGAATGAAAAAAAAAGGAAAAAAATGAAGAAGAAGCATAACCATAACGGCAGCAGCCTTTTAAAATAACTGCTTGTTAAAAGTTTGTTTTTAATTAACAGTTTTAACCGCTTCTTGCTTTATTCGTATAACAACTTCAGAATATTTACTGTTTTAGAATATCTGTATGATAATGATGTTACTGCAGCATTTTCATTTAAACCTCTTCGAGATTATTTATTTCCGTTGGTAATATGGAATATTTTAAAACACGGTGAAGCCTTTCGCCCACAACCTTAATACTGTACGCATATCTAATCGGTCCATCCCAACTCAAAATCTTGTAATTTTGTGCCGGAGTGTCCTATCAGTATTAGTTATGTAGCGCATGTAAAGACACTACGGCGGATGATGGCGTGCTATCTTAATGCGATGAAAACTGTAATTAATCAAATTCTAGCATCCGAATCAGGTAAAATATTCAGTTAATTATGAGTAAGTGCTATTTGATTAAGAGTTCTTGTAATTAGTTAATAAAATAAAGAAAAACATCTTCAATAACCTACTATTACAGTCGAAAGATCGCGCGAAAGACTGCCGCAAATTGGCGATAGTTCATACGAAAGTTTGTAGCAAAAATGATCAAGAGTGTCGTCGACTGTATATTTGAGTTCATTTTCTTTTTTAATCCGAGGGAAACATTTACACTTTTCTGGATCGATAAAGCTTTGGAAAAAATAATTTTTACACTCTACGTTTCTTAAAACATTAATTTGGTTTCTCTCAGCTTGTTCGCGGTTATTAATAAAAATAGTTATATTTAAATAACGTGTGTTGTTGAAAATGTGACAGATTAATATATACGAATCTTTCCTAATAATAAAGAACGACGTCAAAACAAAGAGTCACACAATATACTACTTAGCTGATACTTGCATGAGGTTTTGTTATTTATATTAGCCGTCTAACTTTCCTAATAACCAACGTATGAAAAACAAATAAGACTGCTGAAAGAAAATTTAGCTGACATTTCAGTGTCATTATCTCATTTCTTAAGAGATGTCAATCTTTCTTAAAAACAAAGTTTAATTTCAAAGAACAGGCCTGTGTAAACGACTGGCAGATTTTGTGGTTCATGGTATTTGTTTTTGTTTTTGCCAATTCTAGATTTATATATCAAAGATTATCGTGAACTACTACTACTACTACTACTAGGGTACTACTATTATTAAATTAAGATATTAAATCATCATCATCATCATCAGTAATGCTGTTTTGATAAATTGTTGACAGACTAATACGTCTTTCATCTTAAAATATTCTGGGATCTTGCCTGTTAAATTTATCTGTTATCCATGATAATAATAGTTAATAATAAACGCGGCGGACTGTAATAATAAAAATTTTAATTTTAATATTTAATAATAATAATTATAATACGCGTTAATAATAATAATAATAACATTAAAGTTCATTTTCATTTATTGTTAGTCCAAATTACAGATAAAACCATATAATCGAAAAATTGAAAAAAAAAAAAATAAAAAAATCATACTTATTCATTTTAAAAGATATTAAATAACTAAAGGAAATTGTTTTAAGCATCTTGTCATCTAAAATAGCAGGGGAAAATACAACGATATTTAAAATCTAACTTTTGATAATAATAATAAAATAAAAATCAAAAAAAATAAAAATAATAAAAAATTAATAATTTTCTTTAATAATAAAAAATAATAAAAAAAATCATAATCATAATAATAATAATCCTTTTTCATTTTTTCTGAGCCAAGATGTGTGTATGTATATTTTAGATATAAAAAAAAAAAAAAAAAAAAAAAAAAAAAAATCATAACATTTAAAGCCGAAGATGCTATGAATGGATGGATGGATGGATGGATGGATGGATGGATGGATGGATGGATGGATGGATGGATGGATGGATGAAAATCTCGGATGGATGGATGGATGGATAAGATTAAGTATGTATGCAAAATATATGTATGACTTGCCTATGTTTATATTGCATACATTTTCTTTAATGCTGAAAAATCGTAAAAAAATGTACGTCCGTATTTTGACGTTAATTAGTATATGTAAAAGGTTTTTTGTTGTTGTTGTTGTTGTTGTTGTTGTTGTAGGTGGTGGTGGTGGTGGTGGTGGTGGTGGTGGTGGTGATGGTGTTTTTTTACAGTTGTATATCTTGATTTAAAGAAGTAAGTAATATCTACGGAATAGCATTAAAACCATTAATGCAAAGATATTACATCTATTACACAAATGAAACGTAACGCCTTGAACAAAAACTGCAAAACCATCGTTTAATAAAATTAATTAAAACTTTCAGAGCGTATGTAAAAAAAAAAAAAAAAAAAAAAAATTAAACAAAACGTAAACTATCTTCACTAAAGCCCTCTGCATGTTTTAAATAAAATTAATTAAAACCAAACACAAAAAGACGCAGCCAAAAACATAACACAGTAGATCATGTCTTCAAAGAAATTCTTACAAGATGTTGTTTGTTTTTTTTGTTTGTTTTTTTTAAAATACGAAATCGAAGGACGGGGATTATCCGTTTTGAAGTTTGACAAAAGATTAAAAACAAAAATAATTTAAAAAAAAAAATCAAAAAAAAAAATCTAGTAATAAAAGAAGAGAAATGATTTCGTTGGTGAGATGATATATTTGTAGGAAGATAGAAATAAAGAAAATAATTTTCCCGAAGTTCTGAAGTTTCTGCAGTGGTACGTTCTATGCTATGTTTGCCTTCTTGGCCCTGAAACACAAAATTATTCCTTACAGTATTGAGATTTGACAGTGTATTCATATTACTAAGCATCACAAAATGCTTTTGACCAGCTCGAGAAAGAAGTAAAGACGTTATTTTTAGTTTTGACCCATTTATGTAAAAGCGTTAGTGTTTATGTCATATGACTGTTAGGTTCTATGTAAGCCAAGCAACAAAAAAGAAAATATAGATATATATTTATTTATTACATCGTTTCTGCCTTCTTTTTCCTTCTCTTTTTTTTTCTTCCCCCATCGTTCCTAATATAATTTCTTTTTCCTTCTTTCCTTCAAATGTTTTGTTCTTTCCACATTTCTTTCCTTTCTGTTTCTTTCCTTTCCTCTTTTATTTCATTTTCCTCTACCTTTTTAATTTAACTTTAACTGTGTCTTCATCAGTAAACTCCCATGATACAATGGTACCATTCTTTAACTATATAAACCTGTATTTGCGTGAGTGAATATACACAAACATACACGCATAGAGAGAAAGAAAGAGAGAGAGAGAGAGAGAGAGAGAGAGAGAGAGAGAGAGAGAGAGAGAGAGAGAGAGAGAGAGAGAGAGAGAGAGAGAGAGAGAGAGAGAGAGAGAGAGAGAGAGAGAGAGATAATTAAAACCTAGCTTGGCTATTGTAAGAATATTTCTAATGAAAAGACTGTCACCGCAATCCGTCAGCACAGTTTATCAGATTAGGTTTCTGCTTTTAGACACACCTTTCACCCTCGTATGATGGACAACGTGTTAAAACGGAGACAACTGAATTATCATTTTACACCTGCTGGCATCGGTTATGGCAATTAATCGATTGTAATTATAACGGTTTTCATTTTTTTTTTTTTTCACTTTATTAAATGCTCGGGAAAGAAATACCTTCAGTAATGAATACTAAGTTATGTAATATTGCCGTATGTCATCTTTTTAAAAATTATATTTTATTCTCTATTTCCTTATCAGTCTCTGTCATCTTCTTTGACCTCTTTATAATATATATCTTTATTTCTGTCATTCATTCTCTCATTTCATCTCTCTTTCTTTCTCTCTTCATACACATACATGCATACATACATATATATATGCATGCATACATACATACATACATACATACACACATACATACATACAGGCATACTTACATTAAAAACATATATACATACAAACATATATACACACATATAAACATACATACATACATACAGATACATTTATAAAAAATAAACACACTCAGTAAAATAAAATACATTTTAAATGTACAGTTACGTTTCAAAACGTTTTCTTCAGAAAATATTCAAGCAAGAAAACAAAACTAAGTATTTCATTCTGATTTTTTCTTCTGTATCTGAATTGTGTTGGTTTGTGTATGTATGGGTATGTATGTATGTATGTGACTATGTTTGTGTGTGTATTTTGATGAGATTACTTCCTTTAATTGGCTTTATTAAAGTGATCTATAAATCTCTGTACAAGAAACTGAAATACACAATTTGCAGACATCTTTTATCATATTTTTTCCCCCTAGAACCTGAGTTTCCAAGAGCTGCTTCTTTCGTTAAGGTGCATCCAGACGATATGACTTATCGAACCACTCTGCACGAATGAACGATTCATTCACATAAAATCCAATCACATTTAAGGAAGACATAATATAACTTTGTACGAACAGAGACCGAGCATGAATTCAAATCAGATTTAAATAAGACATAATACATCTTCGTACGAAAAGAAATGTAGCAGAAATATTTTATCAAATTAAACCATATTTATTTTATTTATTTTTTTTCAACAACATGCGATCTCCAATCTTTATTTATTATAGAAATTCATCAAGTCCAAAACCTAAGTACTGACCCTAAAACGAATCCGGTAATATTCTTATATCTCTTAATTTTAAAGCACTGACTCTGTTGAAGCTGTTCTGTTGTTGTTGTTGTTTTTTTAATCTGTGTGGATATGTCATCAATTAATCAGCCTCGTTCGCGACTCTCAGTTAAGTCAGAATGATAGAGGAAAATGTCAGACGCTATCTTCCATGAGTTTTATTTCAGTAATCAGCGTGTTTTAATTTCTTTACAATTTCACGCAGCATCTGACCGCGTCCCCCCGGGATTAACACACACACACGAATCGTCCATTAATATTAATACGTTGTTTTTACTGTTTAGTTTCGTAGAATTTGTTCGTCTTTTGTTTGGTGCAGTAAGTCTTGCATATAAAATTAATTCTGAAATAGAAAGGGTTTTGTTGTTGTTGTTGTTGTTGTTGCTATAATAGTTTTTCACCGTCTGTCTGTTTCTCTGTTTCAATCTATTTACCCATCTACCTCTACTACAACTACTACTACTATTACTACTACTACTACAACTATTGTTACTACTACTATTACTACTACTACTACCAGTAATACTATTATTTTCATTAGTATATCTACAACTACTACTTCCACTACTATTACAACACAATAACACCACAACTACTACTAATACCTCTGTTGTTGTTGTTGTTGTTGTTGTGGTTGTTGTTGTTCCTCTTCTTCTTCCTCTTCTTCTTATTATTATTACTGATAGATAGATAGATAAAATGTTGTTGTTGTTGTTGTTGTTGTTGTTATTGTTATTATTATTATTATTATTATTATTATTATTATTATTATTATTATTATTATTATTATTATTATTATTATTATTATTATTATTATTATTATTATTATTATTATTATTATTACTATTACTATTATTATTATTATATTTTCAGACCACGCCACGATGCTAGGAATGGTTCCACGTATGTTTTCATTTGCCGTCTTCACACTCGTCAGTATTAGCCTGTTCAACCACTTCACCAGCGCCTCCCCTCTCGAATCACCCGCCGGCAGCGACCTCGGCGTCAACGACGAAAACCCCTCCGACGACGTCGACAAAAGGGGAGGCAGGTCAAAGAATGTTTTTCTTCGAATCGGGAAATCGGTCGAAGACGACGAGGGCGTCAGTCCAGACCTCATCGAGGATGACGACGTCGTTGATCCCGAAAAGCGAGCCATAAGTCGTTTTCTGAGAATAGGCCGAGCTCCGAGTCGCTTCGTGAGAATAGGAAAAGCTGGCAGCGGCTTTGTTAGAATAGGAAAAGCTGGCAGCAGCTTTTTGAGAATAGGAAAAGCTGGCAGCAGCTTCGTTCGCATTGGCAAGGATTCGGACCCAAAGCGAGTACCCAGCAGTTTTGTACGGATAGGAAAATCAGACGGTTACAGTGGTGATAACTTCCAAAAGAGAAGAAATGCTTTCATCCGTATTGGAAAAATCCCCTCGTCGGCTTATCTTCGCATGGCCCGCGAGTACGGGTTCGGAGGATTAGAGAAGACGCCCATAAGCTACGCCCAGAGGAGCGGGAATCGACAGTCCCAGTTCGTTCGCATTGGGAAAAGAAGCGTTGACGTCAAATCCGTGTAAAGCTTGTACCTGAATTTAGGAAAATCCCGTCCTCAGGTGAGACTAAGTGTTTATTTATCTGTGTTTGCTGTGCAGTCTGCGATGACGAATGAATGAAATAACAGTCGTTTAATTATGATGGTTTGTTGAAATGGTGATTTCAGTGTCTGTTTATTACAGACACACGTACGTACTCGCAAACATACATATTCTTTCTTTCTGTCTCTTTAGATCAGTGTTTTTCAAATGACATAAAAGTTAAACACACACACACACACACATTTCGAAACAAAAGTATCAATGATATTTCATCGCTTAGTTTTTTTATTATAAGAAGCCTTTGGTCACAAAAAGTTTTGTTTTATTTGCTTTTTGAAGTTTACATAAATGGACAACGCATTAAAAAAATTTATGGGGAATAATTACATGAAGATGGACAACAATTGTTTGGGATTAATTAATTAAGCAAGGGATTTTTTGTTATATGCTGTTTTCCTGTAGACAATAAATCTCATACCAGAGCATTTGATAACCAGAGCACCAGCCCTCACAAAAAAAAAGTCTACTAGATGCCGTTAAGTAGCGTTGATCCTGCAGCCAATAGGAGTTCTAACCATTGAGCAAAATCTTAACTGCTCGCTGAAAACAAAACTGAAAATAAAAAAAATAATAATAATAATAAAAAAAAAAAAAATGAAACGTGTAAAACAGGCTTTCTAATGAAATTTATGTTGTGATAATAAGCTGTTAAATGATTATAATAAAACAACTTGCCATATAAAGAGAAATATTTTCATTTATGGCGCTTTGAATTTTGGAAGAATAGAGGATGCGAGAGAAACGCACGATAAATAGCGAGCCTTTGAACGATCGCGAGCGTTAATCTAACGTTACCTGATTTTTAACTTTCAGCTCTTTGTTTAGAGGCTCTCTATGACGGTAATTCGTGCATTTAAAAAGTTAAACAAACAGAAATTATCCCGCGACTTCAACACCGTCATGTTTCGATGAGGAGTAAGCGGCTTTGATGTAAATTGTGTCAATATTAGTTCAACATGGCGATTATGAAATTAAATTTGTATCGCTATCCGCTTTAAATGTTTTTTTTTTTTTTTTTTGTTTTTTATATATTTTTATTATTATTTTCAATATGAAGCGAATCGCCATTATTCTTTTCAGGAATGGAATATCAGATAGGTGTTTAATAGTGAATTAATTTTCTTTATAGAAGAACATATTTTTCCACCTTCAGTTTCTAAAAGCATCTCTCTCTCTCTCTCTCTCTCTCTCTCTCTCTCTCTCTCTCTCTCTCTCTCTCTCTCTCTCTCTCTCTCTCTCTCTCTCTCTCTCTCTCTCTCTCAATTTAAATGAACCAACAAATTACTACCAGTCTGATATTCTCAGTTCAGAAAGCTGGTTACATTAACTTAATCGCCAACTTTGCATTTATTTTTTAAAATATACTTACATTGCCCTAGGAACCCACGTAAACGTAACTGTTTTTTTTTTTTTTTTTTTTTTTGCTGTTTTGAAAAAAAAAAAAAAAATTCTGAGAAGCTAGACTTCTAACAACAGGCCATTTTTGTGCCACGTTCTGAGATTACAGTTGTTAGAGCCCCAGTAACATTTCCTCCCATTTGAGTCAAGCAATAACCTTGAAAATTAAAAAAAAAAAAAAATTATATAAAACTTCTTGCTTGCTAAAACACTCGTTGATGAAATATGCCCCCGCAGAACCTCAAGAAATTTTCATGAAAGTCAGACAGACATTTGGAAAAGATAATTATTCACGACCAAGATTGATCCAAGATATCCTGGTATTTTTTTTTTTTTTGCTTTCAAAGAAAAGTGTATAATTTTTTATTTCATATTATTATTGAGCCTGTCAGACTGAGAGAAAATATTGTTGATTGGTTTGTTTATCACCTAGTTACATGATTAGTTATCTAATTGTTTTGTTATTAAAAAGGCTTGTTAGAAGGTTAGTTATTTAAAAAGCTTATTAGACGATTAGTCAGTTAATTGCTTTTTAGAATGTTAGTTATTTAAATGACTTTTAAGAAGGTTTCTCATTCAAAAAGCTTGTTAGAATGTTAGTTATTTAAAAAGCTTGTTAGGAGGTTAGTTATTTAAAAGACTTGTTAGATGATTAGTTAGTTAATTGCTTGTTAGAATGTTAGTTATTTAAATGACTTTTAAGAAGGTTTCTTATTCAAAAAGCTTGTTAGAATGTTAGTTATTTAAAAAGCTTGTTAGGAGGTTAGTTATTTAAAAGGCTTGTTAGATGATTAGTTAGTTAATTGCTTGTTAGAATGTTAGTTATTTAAATGACTTGTTAGAAGGTTAGTTATTTAAAAAGCTTTTTTATTTATAAGGCTTTTTAGGAAGTTAGTTACTTAAAAGGTTTATTAGAAGATTAGTTACTTATAAAGGTTTGTTGGAAGGTCAGTAATTTAAATGGCTAGTTAAGGTGTCAGTTGGTTAATTTTCTTCTTCCGTGATTATTCAGTGGCTTGTTAGATGGTTGTTAACTGGCTGGTAAAATAGCTGATTGTTAACTGGCTTAGTGGTTAGTTAGTAATTTAAACTGCTTGATAAGTTGTTACTTAGTTAACTTTCTTGTTAAGTAGTTAGTTAACTGAACTGTTAGATGGTTAGGTAGTTAATTTTCTTGTTTCGTTGTTTTTAATTCATTTCTTAGATGGTTAATGAGACAAAAGTCTTGTTTCATTAGTTTTCTTTTCTTTATTTCGTGACATCAGTCCGACGAAACGAAAAACTCGTACAATCATTTTCTCACACTTGCTTGTTTTGTTTTATCTACAGTCAACTAATCTTCAACGTAGATGATATATCATTCGCATCATTTATTAGTATTTTAGTTTTTAAAGCTTCCACATAACTTCACGCGTTCACAAAATGAAAAGGAAAATCGCAGCCTCCCGTTAATCTCCTCGGACACGTTATTCTGCAGCCTTACAAAACTGCTGGTCTCATAAACCGATCGTCTTATTTTACTGCCGCACTTTGTTACTTAATTATTCCGACCGGTATCACGAATCAAACAGAAAAAAAAAAATTAGTTACTGTACAAAATGCATTTAAACTCTATGTCAGCTCAACCAAAGGCATTTAAAAAAAAAAAAAAAAAAAAAACAGGAACAAAACAAGCAATCACTTGAAAGTTTACTAAAATCATTTTAGACGTTTTGTCAGATCACTGGAGATACACTTTAATAATCATCACAGCTTAATGCCAGCTGAAGATAAACAGATGATATGCTCTAATGACAGATTGGCTCTTGTTGTTGTTGTGGGTTTTTTCTATGATAATCTACTACTGTTATCGTTTTGTTATGACGGAATGCATTAGGAAAATGACGCGAAGGAATTGTACTCATTGAATTGTACGTATGATGATAAAGATAATAAAGCCGGAAGAATTAATAATAATAATGGAAAAAAAAAAAAAAAATTAAGTGTCAGATGTAGAAGATAACCAATAATTTAACATTACTTTTGATGCTCCGATTAATTTGTTGACAATTTTCAAATGTTTTTTTTGTTTTTTTCAGTGTTATTTATTTATTTATTTATTTATTAGAAATATAGACATATGTGTTGATAGGTAGATAGGTAAGTAAGAAGGTACGGGTGGATGGATGGAGACTTATATATATACATATATATATATATGAATGTATGTATGTAGGTAGATTGATATATATGAATCTGTTATGTATGTGTCTATGTATAAGTGAATATGTGCATATATGGGTGGATGGATGTTTTATGTGCATATGTATGTTTGTATGTATATATTTATGTATGTATATAATGTATGTATTTAAGTATGTATGTAGTATATTTATCTGTGTATACCTATATGTATACTCATTATTACATATGCAGCATTACTGTTTCTTACAACTTATTTGTTTTAGAATCACTATTTTTCACATCTGTACATAGGCTTATTAAAAGCAAGGTCATCGTTTCTGGAACTATCTTTTCTAAAACATATTTATATTTATTTCCTTATTTAGATGTTTGCACGCAAGACTGTTATTATTTGACATTTTTGTATAGAATATATTTTCATTTATTTTCATGTCGCTGCGAAATCATTACTTGTATGATGCTTCATATTTTTCTCCTTCGAAAATAATTAGTTTGCTTTATATTAGTGTATACGTATTTGCTGATATCCACATGTTTGAAACCACTGATTCTATTTTACACGAAAATAATTATTCTGCAATATGCTAATGCAGATTTATATGTTGATTTCCTAATGTTCGAAAGGACTTACTCTAAAATATTTATTTTACAAACATATGTCCGATATTTACTTGTTTCATCTACAACACTTATTTTACAGTTTGTTCCATTAACTTTTTAATATCAGTCATTTGCTAATAGCTGATTCCAAAATCTTCCAAAGGAGGGGTTTAGAAATTGTCTTATGCTTAGGAGATGGAATTACGTAGTTGGTAAAAATGAATCAGAGTTTTTGCATGTCTGTACCTATAATGTTCCACATTAACATTTTGCTCGATCATTCGATTGTTTTGTTTAAACTAAATACGAGAAAAACTGCTGTAAATTTGGTGCCAAAAACTCCACCGACAGATTCACTTTAAATTATTGTCACTGGATTAGTTTCAGTTTACCGTTTAAGTAGAAATAATATTTTAAAAAGCATTTGTTTCATTTGCAGGGGTTGTTAAGGAAATTATCTGTATATAAATAAATGTTTTAGCTGTTACATAAATATGTGAGTATTTGTTAACCTTTCTTTTTTTATCTCTGTTTGACCCGACTGTACCGAAATCATCTGTGAAAAAACAAAAACAAAAATAAAAAAAAACAAAGGATATTTTAATTTTGGAATTAGTATAGTACAAATAGCGTTTAGGCATCAAGTTTTAGATGGCGTTTAGTGTTTCAAAGTAAATATATTGTTCATTACTGACAAATGTAATTTTGTTTTACACTAACATGATACTTATACGGGATTTGTGACAAAGGTTAGATATAATGTAGCCATTAACTTTTTATATCAGTCATTTGCTAATAGGTGATTCCGAAATCTATGAGGGGCTTAGAAATGACTTCTGCTTAGGAGATGGGTATTATGTAGGTGCTAATTATTATACGTTTATAGAGTTTACTTATTATATTGATTGATCACTGTACACAGCATGTTATATGCAAATAGATGAAGAAAAACCCACACACACAAACACACACACACACAAAGACAAATAAAGATGACAAAATTAAGAACAGATCAATTGGTATTATAAAAGAACAATAATAACATGCTTGTAAATACTTTTTACATATACGTGTGTATATGTGTGTATGTACGTATCTACATGTTACTGCACATATCTATGCATGTTCATGCTTCTGTACATTATATATTCATGTGTATTCATCACACTCACTTACACACGAAGCTTGACTATTTGTATTATCTTTAAATCGGTAAATAAAGAAACATGAAAATTCAATTAAATAAAATACTACTTATTTTGGGAATGTGTGTTTCTCCTTTAGTTTTTAACAGTCACGTGATCTAATCAGATTAATTTTAATCACTTTTTGATCAGTGCTAAAAACAAACTGTCTTTGAAAAGACAATTTAAAGCCCAGCTATATTTTTTAATCGAAAGAATTTAGTTTTATTGATTGAAGAGGATTTATCAGTCGGAAAAGGCAAAAAGAAAACAAAAAATAGAATTTAAAATGCAATGAAAAGTTAATTTAACTATTTTCTTTTGTATTTTCTACATCAGGCAATAAAATAGAATAAACGATAAGATGTATATGAATCTTTACAATTAATCTTTAATAATAATAATAATAATAATAATAATAATAATAATAATAATAATAATAATAATAATAATAAAAACCGACCACAGAGAAGTAATTATAATTTATTAAACATACTGGGTACTACCTGTAGGATATTTCATTAATCCAAAAGGCCTGCATCATCTGATTGTTTTATAGTAAGTCATTCAGTAGTTCAGCTAGAATGTGCCAACGAAATCTGTTAGTGTATTATTAACAGTTACAGTATTAGTGATGACAACAATTTTGTTCTGATCACAGGTCTATTTTAACTGCAATATGACTGTCAGTCAGTCAACGTTTTCATTTAAAAGCAGTCAGAGACATTTGTTAATATGCTAACTTTTTTTTTTTTATTCTGTGTTATTTTAACAATTTTTTAATGTTTAAAGATTTTGGATCACCCAGGACACTGAATATGTTTTTAAGAGTAAATTCACCTCAGAGAAATGAATTAACATTTTAAAGTTATCTGGTTATCATCATAGATGCAATATTAACCTCTTTTTATTTTATTTTTTATTTTTTTATTTTTTCAAACTGGAATAGAGTGACAAGTTTTATTATCGTAGAAGTTTTATTTAGAACCCAGTATCGGCAAATCTAATCGTATTTTCAGTTATGAATCATGCTGGCTATACCCTATGCAGCGTGAATCATCTTCTCCAATGTGTCATGAGGAGTTTTCAAAAGAGTTATACTTAAAATTCGCCATAAAATAATCTAATAATAGTTTACGTTATGAAACACGTTGGGCTCTCACCTATATATAACATTAACCGTTTTCTTCAAACCGGAAGTCTGCCAGTCAGCCTGTCTGTGCCTCGGTTTGAACGTGATTGGTGAAAGACGTCTCACTCGTTTTCTTGTAGTCAGCGTTCGATTCCGACATCCGGTGTCTTAATTCCTAGGATCACAACACGATGTCGGGACGAGTTAGTTTGTTTAAAGGCGCGCTGAGCAGTCGTCGATGTTTGAAAAAAATAAAAAAAATAAATAAAAGACCGTTTACCGGGCGCGCCTATTCTGTTGACCGAATCTTTCGTTTTTTTTCCTCTGAGGCTGTTTGCAAACGACTGAGCGACCAGTGCTGCTAATTTCGCGTGACCTCACTGAATTAGACTTTGATCCGAGAAGGTTCTTAATTAGTTTTCTCCTGCCCTGCCACATGATTAATTAAGAAGAGTTTTTCTGATTTGATTAATAAAGCTTGTTAAATTGTTTATCGAATTTTTGCTTTTAAAACCTTTTATAATAATGAAATCTTCGTCAGATTTAATGCATGTAGCTTTGGTGATAAAAATGTAATAATTCCGTCAATGTATTGTTTTTGATAGTTTATCTTTTGGCTAAAGAAAAACAACAACAAAAACATTGGGGCTATTGTTTAATTTAATATATTCCAAGGTTAAAAGGTTTAAATTGATATGCTGTCTGGCAATAAAAGCGCCAAGATGCAGTTAAACAGACAATCCGAAAAAATCTACATGCTAACAAAAGTCTTACAAGGCCGAAACGTGCTATATACAAAATGGCCATGATAATGATAAAATGGCCCATCTTCATCCCAGGCTAGATAATTATGACGACAGGCTTGTCCCTTCAAGACCATCAGGTGAAATTGTATTATTTGTTTCGTGTGGTCTATATCAATTGTATTGTTATTGTTATTGTTGTTGTTGTTGTTGTTGTTGTTATTATTATTATTATTATTATTATAGCACCTCCATACTAAGTATGTTTAGGGTGTTTGATGAGGCACCAATTAACGTTTGTTTTCTAATGCGAGGATTGGTATAGAGATGTAGTAGTGTTAACTGATTTTATTTAATAACCGCTCTTGTTAATTCTGAAAAAAACCACGTCAGCTGTTTTGATCATTGTCTCACTGATGTCCAGAACAAAACAAACAAGCGTGAGCAGATGACTGAAAGAGGTTTTGATGCTTCTGAAAAATACGTCAGTTGGGTTGATAATTTTCTCACTGATAATTAGAATAAAAGAAACAAGTATGAGTAAATGATTAAGCGAACTTCTCGTTGTTTTGATGTCGCTGGATTACAGAAAATGGCAGCCTCCGTGGATCTCTGATGATTTTATTATTACTAAATATTGGTCTCACTTAACAAATAAAATTATCACTCGTTGCTGTTCGGAATGAATTAAGGCTATAAACATCACATCTACAAACAGATTCTTTAATCATATTTGGCTGTTTCGTTCAGCAAATAAAGTGATCTCTATATTTTATTTCTCTGTTTTGAAAAGCTTGTTTTAAACGGCATAACATTTCGCTGAAAAGACATAAACGGATGAGTTTACTTTATTCCATTTGACATGCATGTCAGCGGAAATGTAAACACTGTTTGCTGTCTGGTTTTTTTAATCTGATCAAGCCTTTTAAGTTTTCATATTGTTTGGTTCACGCTTTATGAAGATTTGTTTTTTCTTCTCTCATGTTCTGTTAATGGAAAGTTATTATTTGTTTTATTCGTGGTACATGTTTGATGAGATTTGTTTTGTTACTTGATGGAGAAACCACAGGGTCCATCCGCTATATATTTTCAGGTTGATACATACATATATATAACCTTTTCTATTTATCCATTTTCACTTTTCTTTTCTGAGTTTTTTTATTCTTTTTGTTCCTTTTATTCCCCTTCTTTTTTTTTCTTTTTTTTGTATACATGTATGATGTTTTAATGTTCATAAGAATAAATAAATAAAGTAATATAACTATTAGCTTGACAACTGGGTATTGATATTTGTTCAACCAACATGATAACTTCCCATAATGTGCTTCATATATCATTTTTGAATCGCACTGTGGGACAAGATGAACTTTAAAAACAAAATATATATATATATATATATATATAACATAAAAATAAATAAAAATAAATAAATAAATGAATAAATAAAAAGGGGAATTCTTCAGCTTGGTTGGGTTATTTCTTCAGCTCTGTAGATGTACGGTTCCAAATCGTGTAGTTCCTGGTTCAGGTGGGAACGGGAAATGACAGTTTTCAGGAGTACTGATCGTGCAATCTGCCATGTCCCATACATGCACTCTAACGACTTCAAACCGCTCCTACGAGTGTAAGACGTTACCGCTTGACCACAGGAATATGTAATTTTATTTCTTGGTCAGTGTGTCTGTAAGTTTCATTATTCTGCCTGTCTGATCGTTTTAACGTTTGCGACGGTTTTTCCAATCAGACCTGACCAGTGGTCAAATAACATATTAGCAAAGATATGAAGCCTTTCAAAACGTGGGCAGAAATAGAATATCAGTGCGCAAATCGGCATTAGTAGTTGATAAAAACATTTAGCATATTTTCTGGGCATTGACCTCATTCCCTGGACAAACTTGACCGATGGTCGAAACGATTCGATGTCTCGTTTTTAGTTAGGAAGCCTGATAAATTAACATGAATACACCAAACTGACCAATTTGAACTTAAGTCAGGTGCTGTGTGTATTGTACATTATGATGACATCAGCCTTGCTCTGAGGCGAGAAATCAACCAACGAAAAGAAAACCAAAACAATTTTTTACAAGATGAAGAACTGCTTTAGTTATTTTTATTGCTTAAAATGTCTACTTCAGATATGTAGTAATTGTTATTTATGGGTTTTTTCTTTGTGAATCTTCATCCCTCTCCCCCTCTCCCTCCCTCCCTCTCTCTCTCTCTCTCTCTCTCTCTCTCTCTCTCTCTCTCTCTCTCTCTCCGTCTCTGTATATGTGTATGCTAATGATAAAGCATGACTGTAACGATTACAACTATTGTTTTTGATGTTGTTATCAAATACAAATAGCTTGTTAGCAGGGAAAAAACACATTATTGGTTACTGATTTTTTGTATAAATGATAATGGAAAATGTGAGATACAAGTACTATGAGACAGAGAGAGAGAGAGAGAGAGAGAGAGAGAGAGAGAGAGAGAGAGAGAGAGAGAGAGAGAGAGAGAGAGAGAGAGAGAGAGAGAGAGAGAGAGAGAGAGAGAGAGAGAGAGAGAGAGAAACTAAATTCTATGTATATGAATAAACTTTTGTTCGATCATTAACATCGTATACTTTTATCTTTAATTATTAACAATTATTATTATTTTAATTTTTTATCTATATCATCTTTTTAATCCGTGGACAAACACACCTTCGTTCAATATAAATACATTTTGATTTTATTACAATTCATCCGTGCGTAATTAACTTTTGTTTATGAAGAGCCACAAGATTTGGAAAATTTATTTCACGATAAATGGTGTTATTATTCCGATAACCGCAAAATCGATGACTGTATGCGACTGTGAAGCCGCACTAAACACAGCGTCAGAGCAAAGAGTTAATACGCAGGACATATCGGCCGAGCATACCTTGTTTACTCTCGGGATAACCATACCCAACTCCAGCGGGTTCTGTTTAAAATAGAATACTTTATTTCTTGCTTGAACAAACCTATAAATAAGATTTCCTCCTGATTGTCACGTTGCAGCTCCACGTTGAAAATATATTTATGGGTGTTTGAAAAGTCGTTACAGCAGTCTGGGAAACTGGTTTTTTTTTTTTTTTTTTACAAAGCAAAGGCGATTTTAAAGCGATAACTTTATTTTCGTTTTACGTTTTTTAGCGCTAAAATACTTTACGGCGGTTACAAATTGCTCCCTTATGTGTGTTCCGATGTGGTAAATATCTGTGTAATTTTACATCAAATTGATACAGTTTCTACCACATTAAAGAGTCTTTATATACACAGTTCAGTCTGGTTTACGACTGGAATCACTCTGTAAGCATTTGTTGTATCGGGAACATAATTGAAACAAACTATGCTTTGTGTATTTTTAAGTTACTGATTTTGAACGAGTGTACTTTTGCATATAAGTACGAACGTATTTGATGTCAGTGTGTGGGTATGTATATGTTTATATATATATGTCTAGAGGCATCGACTTATTGTTGTACATATGAATATATGAGAGAGAAAGAGAGAGAGAGAGAGAGAGAGAGAGAGAGAGAGAGAGAGAGAGAGAGAGAGAGAGAGAGAGAGAGAGAGAGGTATGCACTGATAGGGGATGTTTCTGTTTTATGTAAAGATCATCCTTTAGGAATAATAAAAAATGATAATACTGTAACAGTTCCATACACGTTTATGAAAACTGTAATGTTCTTTTATAATATTAAAGTAAAAAACCCTTTTCTAGATCCACAGAAAATCGTGTTTCCTTTCCCATGCGAGACTAAGGACAAATGGAATCCTAGAGTCATTTGTTTATTGCACTGTATATCTAAATGACTGATATTCAAAAATATATATATATATATATTAAACTAAAACACTATATTTAAAAACGCCCAGATGCCTAGATCTAAACGTGTTGTTCATTAAAGGAGACACGCCGACTCCTCTAACGTCAGAGGTGGCGATAATTTCATCAGGCGAACAACAGACACAAGTAACAGTTTCTCCAATACCTTGTGGTTGTAGTGTGCATCATGGACATCACATTGTCAAGATGTTAATACTTTACCTTATTATCATTACTGATATCACAATTATAACTACTATTACTCCTACTACTATTACTACATTCTTGAAGATTGATTTTCTTTCATTATCATTTCGAACATTAAACTTAAATCATATCTCTTTGTGTCTGCGTGTGAAAGAAATTTTCCTATTCATGTATATACGAAGAGTCTTTCTTAATACATAATGAAAATATGTATATTATGAATTTTATTTTTAACAACTAAAATGTATATTCTTTCTCTATAAACCTTTCTAACGTACTGCCTTGAAAACTAACCAAAAACTCTTTTGATTTCACAAAATGTCAGTTTCCTATAAATCATTCAGTATTGTCTCGAAAACTGCCAAAACCTCGATCTTGTAATATCACTGAATATAGAACGTCTGCGACTTTCATACTTTTGGAAAGTTGGGAATAAAAACAAATCAAAAAGAATTAAATTTAATCTCTATGGCGAATGTATGACTAAAACAGAGCACGGTCAGAGCAAAACTATTCACACAAGCTGATAAAAACTGGCTGGAGCGTTATCGCCGTGAAAAAACAGAATTAATTTTACTATAAAGTGTTCTTTTGAAAAATAATTGAACTTCGGGTATAATTCATCACATAAAATCTGGTTTAGACGTGTCATTAAAAGATCATTCATGTTTATTATGAAGCCAAACCTATGTCAAACCGGCAGAGTATTTTCTTTTTGATTTACACTTTTCTGGTTCGTTTTGACGACACGTCGTTTCGGTAAATTGCACTTTTCTCACAGAAATTTCATTCTTTTCTGCCGATATTGTAGTGACCATTGGGGATTACCAATCTTCTTATTGATTGGAATATTTCTACGACATGGGATTAAGAACGAAAATACTTCAGTCAGAGAAAATCAGCACAGTTGCGGTCTAGGTTAAATTATGTCCACTGTTACTAAAAATAACCAAATGACGTTTGCCTACGTAAATTCCTCCTTTTTGTTCTGACATTCCGTTAGCAAAATATTTACGTTTTCGTGATCTTTACACAAAGTACAAGGAAAAACAAATTAAAAAAACAAAGACCAAGGAAACAAATGTGAAAATATAGTACTTTAAATGTCACCTATTGTGTTTTTGAACTGCTGGTATTTTCTGTAGTTTAGACGTTTGCAGAGAACAACAAAATCAAAACACTTAAAATTAATAAATAAATACGTATATTATATTCTTTATTAAAAAGAACTGCGATGTGATTAGTTTCATATTTTGCATCAGGGACAACAGGTTTTTGTGGAGCAAAGATATTTCTTCTTCTTCTTCTTCTTCTTCTTGTTTCGGAAGTTTAAGGACAATAACGGAGTGGTTAATACGTGTGTAGTGAAGATGTAAAAAATTATGGTCTCACACAGTACCAAATTTTTGCCGATATCTAAGTCAATTTAACTTAACGTGGATTCTATCACACAGTAATAATAACAATAATAATAATAATATCAATAATAATAATAACCTCTCTCTCTCTCTCTCTCTCTCTCTCTCTCTCTCTCTCTCTCTCTCTCTCTCTCTCTCTCTCTCTCTCTCTCTCTCTCTCTCTCTGTTTTTTTTTTTTCAATTTTTCAATTTAAAATGCATTTATAGTTTTACATGCATTTATTTAATTCAGGACATTTCAGCACATGCAGAATTCTTTTTCAGTTATTCTTTATTTAGTTCAAAGTATCTGTTCGTTTTTTCTTCTTTATTTTGTTTTTCCTTTCTTCCATTTTATTTTTTCGATTTCTCATTATCTATGTTTCTTCCTTATTTCATTAATTCTTTTTCTTGATTGTTTCATTATATTTTTCAGGTTTTCTTTCTTTCATTAAATCTTTCTTCTTTCTTTCTTTCATTCACATATTCTTTACCTCCTCTATATTTTAAAAAAGTTTAAAAAAAATTATTGTTGTCAAACTTAGCCAATTGTATTTCAGTATTTATCAGTTATTTCCTTTATCCTCTAAAAATAACAGGATAATGAAATGAATGAAAGGTTCGTTATAGATGATTATTTCTAAATTCGCTTTCCTTGCTTGATTCAGAAAAATAAAAAATTTAGACAAATCTAATTTCTTTTTCAAGTGAATGTCAAGGGGATGGCTCATTAAATAGATAATTTTAAAAACCCTGACATTGTTAAGACAAGAATTAGAAAATAAATTTTCTGTATTCAGTTTCAATTTTCACTTTTGTAAAACAAAATGAAATAAAATTCACAAGAATTTGAGAAAAAACGGTTTGCATTCTGTTCTTGTTTTCGCCTTTATAAAACAAAATGAAATAAAATACACGAAAAGTTTAACAACAAAGTTTTTTAGGTCGTTTTTTGCAAGAAAATATCTTATTGTGGAAGAATCACAAAACAAATTTTCTGTATTTAATTTTCATTTTCGCCTCAGCAAAATAAAATAACATAAACATAAAGTTGAAAAGACGTTTCAAAAATAATTCTTATTCTCACAAAGAATTACAGATTAGATTTGTAGATCTGTACGTATTTCTTTACTGAAATAAAACAAAGTAAATTATAAAACAAAAAAAAAGAAAGAAAAAAATTAAAAAAGAAAAACAAAGAAACGAAAGAAAAAAGAGACTGTATTAAAAAATCTATAGTGTTTATAATTCATAAATTGTTTATTATTATTATTATTATTATTTAATTTCTATTCCTTTGATGAAATAAACTAAACAAACTAAGCAAGCAAACTACAAGCACATATACACAGAGATATGCATGTACAGTCACAGACACATGATACAGAAATGTTTTCATTCAAATTACCGTAACTTAACACATCTTCAGTAAAACAAGACAAAATAAAATAAAACAAAAATTAATTAATTAATTAAATAATAATAATAATAATAATAATAAAATAATAATAATAATAATAATAATAATAATAATAATAATAATAATAATAATAGCAGACAGAAATAAATAAAGAATTCCAATGAATAACGATAAATAAATTTGAAAACTTCAATTTAAACTCATCGTTACTTAAGCGCAAAAATAACTCCTCGAAATGGTGTGGGTAATATTATTATTAATGAATTCTCGCGAGAACTCCCGGGAGCTCATTGCAAGTTAACCAATCGTCTGATCCCTTATTACTGCTTTCGCGTCGCCAAGTGCTTTGACAGCTATATAACAATAAGATGGAATGGAATTACCAAAAGAACGTGTAAAGACTGCTAATGAAGTCAAAGTGCTTTAACCCCCGCCACTTATTTTCTGACATCTATCTTCATTTTATCACTATCTTGAGAAAACGTCTCATCAATTCGCCCGAAAAGGGCCTCCTTTACTATCATTTCGCCGACGCTGTTATTTTAAATCGTCGTTATAAAATGATCGTCCAAAGGAGAATTTAAGAAGAAAAAAAAAGAAAAAAATTAAACAGTTAAACGCATACATACTATCATACATTAGGTTGTGTAGGTGGACGAATAGTAACGTCGTCCGCCTACGCAGTGCGGTCGAATGGGTGCCATACGTTCGAGTCTCGTCAGTGGCATCTGACAGGGTTTGTAAGGTCGTGATTGGACTTTGTCCTCCTGTACCAGTGTGTTCCCGGACATTGTCTATGTGCAGAATCTTATCCCACGTGCATGAGACAGACGTGTATGTATAGATAAAAAGACATTGACAGACGCAGCTAAAGATAGAAAGATAAATATAGGTGAATGTTGATTAAAGAAACCGACAGAAACGGAGAGAAATGTTCTGTACGATAAAACACGATGAGAGTAAGACAAATAATGTTATAGGGGGAAAATTAATGAGAGGGATAACATTACATACGCACAGTTATATTTTCATCATCTTTATTGTTGCTGTTGTTGTTATGGTTATGATCATAATCAATCATTGTTATTATTATAATTCACCTTTCAACCCAGCAAAACAAAAAACGTTTGAGGTAAGAAAACAAACAACAAAACAGCGAGAGGAAGCCATACTTGAACGACAAATTCAGCTTTTCTACTCGAACTGCTCCCAAATCACGGGTCCGTTCTTAATCCATTCAAACGACAAGGCTTATCCATTTGATTTCGACAGCTGAACAATTCGATTTGTACTTAGAATTCGGAAACCCACGGCTGACCACGAATTAATATGACCATCAGACTCGGTTATAGTTTTTCCAAAAAAAAAAAAAAAGTTTTTTTTTCTTTTTTTTTTCTGGCAAATGACAGGCGTTTTTAGCATATTACGTTCGAGTGAATTGTTTTCAATCTTCTCAAATCTAATTTCCGACACAACATCGCGTACATTTTTTTTTATTATAGGAATACTAATGGACTCTCGCCAGTTCATACACAATCCGAAAAAAGGCTTCGAGGTATTCAGCGGAAAAGATGTATAATACGTAGAGAGGTATTAAAGCATTATAATTGATTATTTGACAACGCAAATGGCTTTTTGCCATTTCACTGCTGTGGTGCACTGTTGATTCTGTATTAACGAATATTAATTATTTATTGGTCAATATAAAGAGGGGTGAAAAATAATTTGATAAAAATCATAGAGAAATTTTGAAATATCAAACTGACATAATTATTAGATTATTGTATTTTCTTCTCGTTCCATCTTTATTATTATTATTATCATCATTATTGTTGTAATAGTGTTAGCGTCTCTCTCTCTCTCTCTCTCTCTCTCTCTCTCTCTCTCTCTCTCTCTCTCTCTCTCTCTCTCTCTCTCTCTCTCTCTCCCCTCTCTCTCTCTCTCAATGGCCTTTTGGCGAGAACCTTTGGAGAAAACTTACGTATTCAGAATTTCTTTTATTTTATTTTCTCCTCGCTTATTTATTCGTTTTTATTTGTTTATTTATTTATTTATTTATTTATTTATTTTTATTTATTTATTTATTTTTGATAAGAATGAATTTATGCCATTTCATTATCTTCTTTCTTTTTTTTACTTCTTATTTCTTTGTTATAAATATCTATAAAACACCCTGATGATAGTCAGCCACTGTAAAATATTTAATTAATATTAAAGCACGTCTGTCTTGGACCATGATCTCAGAGATTATCGTGTCCGACCAAGACAATGCTATTTTGAGTTAGAAGATTAGTTAGAGAGAAAAGATGTTGTAAACTACATATTCCCAATTAACTTTGGGGATTTCGGGACACGATCCCGTCAGCTGCAGGTTCTAACACGAAAAGTCCATTTTGCCAGTATGCGTCTATCAAAGATCTGGATGTCCTTTCCTGCCTATGGTAATGTTAAAAGCAAAATATGCTTTGCTGCTAAGTACGCTTCTTAACCAAATGAAGAAGACGAAAAAGAAGAAGAAAGACAGACAGAAGGAGATAAAGAATAATAACGATACGATGATGATGATGATGATGATGATGATGATGATGGAGAAGAAAAAAGAAAAAGCAGAAGACAAAAGAAGAACCAGTAAAGCCAATAAGGACTAAATGACAGCAGCCTAACTTATCAGAGAACTAATTTATTCATTTTCAGCTTCAATGTGCAGAGATGTGTACCCTTAATTACGTGATCTAACAGTGATAGTGTCTAATCACAAAGTCTTTTAGTTAGAATGGATTTTGTTTAGTGGGTTACGTCACGCAAGCCCAAACCCGCTGAATTAGAAAGGAAATTGAATTCTTTGTAATGTGACTTTTAATGATGTTCATGATACACGGTTTATTCTTAAAGAAATACTTCAGAAATATTCACTACATGTCTGTACTATACGACACTCTAATCGTATAGAACAAATTTCAACTAAATGCAAGAGTTAAATAATCCGTGTGTGAACGAAGCAAGTGGATGATGAAAATCCAGAAACTGTATCCGAATGATAAATAGCAACGTAGAGATATTATATTTATTTCTTGTTTGACATAAATGTGATTTCCGTAAACATTTGCTTATAATTATTAATGAAATCAGTTCTGACGTCCTAATACCTTCTTTACACATAATTATAACGTTATAATTATTATTATTATTATTATTTTTTTTTTTTTTGGCATTCTTTTCATACCGAATGTACATTGTCATCAGTTTAAAAAAAAAAAAAAATAATAAATAAATAAAAAAAATAAAAAAAATAATAATACCAGTAACATTAAGAGTAAAACAACAGTCATAATCACCACCACTTTAACAACAACAACATCAAGAACAACAAGTAATAATACTACTACTACTAATAATATAAAAATAAAAAGATATAACGATTGGTCCTGAAAGAACTACGGAATCCGTTTCATGAACCATTAATACGTTCATGAACCTCTAATGTGTTCATGAGCCTCTAATGTGTTCATGAGCCTCTAATGTGTTCATGAGCCTCTAATGTGTTCATGAACCGCTAATGTGTTCGCGAACCTCTGACGTTTTCACAAACGACGGCTGTAACGATCTGGGTCAGACCATCCATCTATAATTGGCACATTTCGGGATATCATTACCTTCCTTTTTCGGCATGTCGTTATGTTCCCATCTTAGCCAGTACTTCAGCAGGAAGAAGGACGACACTCGGCTCACTCTGATTTCATTAACAAATTAACTTAGCACGATGACTCAGGCGACTCAAAACCGCGAAGTGTGGCCAGGAGTGCGCGGCAGACATTTAACAAGGCTGGCGCGAATACCAGCGATAATAATTTATACCATGTTCTTGTAGAGATGATGGACAGTGATAAAGGATTCAAACTTTCGTGGTGTTTCCCATTCTAGACTTAATCTCATTTTATAAATTTTATTAAAAAAAAAAAAAAAAAAAAAAAAAAATAATGGAAAAAAAAAAAGATCCTTTAATAATCCTTTTATAATATCTATACATAAATATGTTGGTTTTTTGAAAATTAATGAAAGAGATTCTGTTTGGAATGGGGAAACACCACGAAAGTCTACAGCAGTTTCCTCCATTAAAGAAAAATCCTCTATAGATAAACACTACTGAAACAGCGTGAACTGATACTGCTTAAATTGAAGCTTCTGTCTTTGTATGTGTGAGTAAGATTTGTATGCGTTTGGTTTGGCTAAATCTATTTCAGTATCCTATTTGTCTGTCTGTCTATCTATCTATCTATCTATCTATCTATCTATCTATCTATCTATATATGGCCATAACGAGAAATACGTATCTATTGGATTCGCAGTAATTAATACGAAATATGCAATATTACGATTCTACGGACAAATATTCTATTTTTGAAACTATCTGTATATAACTAGACGTTTTCAGATTTTCATGTTTAATAATAGTTTAATCTGACCAGCACATTACATCTTTCTCTGTATGCTGTGTCTCTTCCTTATCATTATTCCTAATCATGTTATGTAAGAAAATTTTAGCTTGTTTTCAGCAAGAAAAAAAAAAAAAAAAAAATAATAAATAATAATAATAATAAATTAATTTAAAATACAAATTTGTCTAACATAGTTACACAGTCACACCTTCTGACTTTGTTTTCGTATTATCCAAAACTGGGCTTAAACGTTACCCAGTTCGAATGCAATATAAGTCGTAATTCGCACAAATTTCGCTAAAAATATGTAATTTCCTCCAGCGCACTTCATTTTGCAATAACAATATCAAACAAAGAGACAATGAAGATATATTTATAATGTTAAAGACACTTTCTTCGTGTTTTTATCCCAGTTCTTTATATTATTATTGCTTTCGAAGCTGACGAACATCTGCTAACAACACTTATAATTCTGTTTTAGCCTTGGCACTGCTTTTTAGTTGGTTACCACGCGGATATAACTCCATATTAGCGTCATCCCATTTATAAAAAGGTTCTACCGTTTGATATTGATTGTAACTTAATTGCTTCGAAAGGCGCCAACACAGAGGAAAACAGAAATACGTCAAATCCTGGCTGATGGCAGAAGTACAAAGATGGACACATGTGCCTGTTGCTAATGAATTATTTATCTCCTTTACTTTTTTTATTATTATTTTTGTTATTTTATTTATGAGCGCATTTGTTTGGCCTCATATGGATTTAAAGAAAAACTGTTTTTAGTTATTTTTACTTATCTGGAGACGTTTTAATAGACATATCTAGGTAGGTGTTTATGTTCAGAAATGTGACGATGGGTCTTTAGTGCTTTCTTTATCTGTTATTATTATCATATCAGTAACCTTCTTCTTCTTCTTCTTCTTCTTCTTCTTCTTCTTATTATTATTATTATTATTAATTATACCATGATCTGTTTTCACGTTTTCTCTATATAATTTCTTTAATTAAAACCTCTATTAAAATCAAATTTCGTGCATTCATGAAAAAAAAACTTGTCCTAATTGATTATCACATTAATTAATTTTTAATAATGCAAGGTGTCGGATTTAACCACAGTGCGGTTGTCATCCCATCCAACAGTTGGCTTTGGGGTTAAATGCTAAAAAAACAACACGTAGTCGACCTTTTTAAGTATTTAAAGATTTATAAACACTGCGTCTGCACTGAAGTTGGAAAATGAGTGGGAGGTGCTTTTTTCTTATTATTCGATTTAATCTTTCTGTACATGTTTATTTAATCCAGTCTTTTTGAAATTGGATTTCACGTGGAAGTGTTGAATTAAAAATAAGTAATTTTATTAACCTTCGTGTGACACTGTCCCAAGCGATGTTTGTTATCGTTACTGTTACTTAAAATAGTTGCGCGTGCCAGACAGTTGTCTTCTCAGATTGGAACTCTTTTACGTTGTGGAGATCGGTAAGCTTTCATCGGGGACCGCTGTAACTGTATATTCTTTTAAATTATTCACATTGAATCTACATCAGCAAAAGTCGTAACTGAAGCAGATTAACCGTTTGTTTAATAGTCTGTAATAATGAAAGTCTGTTCCGTAACTTTAGCTAGATGGCTAGCAAATTATTAATGACGAAACAAACAACAGTAACAGACGCCGTAACAAAAGTCGTGTGTATCTAAACAACCGATGGTCGCATGGCCGAATAACCAAGAAAAAAGAAAGAAAGAAAAACTAGAATATAGTGGATTAAACAGCCAATGTTAATTTATCCATTAATAGTAAGTTCCAGAGTGCGAAGTAATTGTGCACCCAGTCTCTCTCTCTCTCTCTCTCTCTCTCTCTCTCTCTCTCTCTCTCTCTCTCTCTCTCTCTCTCTCTCTCTCTCTCTCTCTCTCTCTCTCTCTCTCACAAACACACACACACGCACACTCATAACT
The DNA here is from genome assembly GCA_012295275.1 of Chrysomallon squamiferum. Taxonomy (NCBI): domain Eukaryota; kingdom Metazoa; phylum Mollusca; class Gastropoda; order Neomphalida; family Peltospiridae; genus Chrysomallon; species Chrysomallon squamiferum. Next base: position 10,132,440 of record CM022673.1, on the reverse strand, counting down.
GTCCTTATTGCTTTCATGTGCAGTTGCCAGGTAGATCGAACAGATAATCAAACGTAATAACAGAAATGTACGCTAAAACTACTATATATTATGTCTGTCTTTTGTATGAATTGTTTTAAATTATTATAAAATATTATTGTATCATGCAATACGTTCTGTAAAACCTTTTTTTCTTTTTAAAATATTTATTGCAATGTTTATTTTTTTCAGGTAGATCACAAAATAGCCCAAGAATTCCACGATGAAGGAACACATCGGAGACAAATTCATAATATGCAGTCTAATAGTTATACCCTTCATAAAGCAGACGTCTGCAGATCACCCAGTATCCACTAGTATCCACCAGTATCCACCAGTATCCACCAGTATCCACCCAGATTCAGAGTCCCTTGACGACAAGGATGAAAAACAAAATATAAACAAAAACAGACACAAAAATAAACAACTAAAAAAAAAAAAAAAAGAAAAAAAGAAAACAAAAGAAAGACAAAACGGTATTTACAGTTCAGATATCAGCAATTATTTCATTTTTAGTAATTTTTAACATTTATTTATTTTTTAAATTGCTGATTTGTTGATAATTCTGAGAGACATCCAAGAACATTTTGTGACTTCTACTACTACAACTACTACTTCAACTGCCATTATTACTACTAGTACAACTGCTATTATTACTACTACTATTATTATTGCTACAATTGAACTCCAACTACTACTATCACTAATACTAATAATAATGTTTGTTATTATGTTGTTGTTGTTTGTTAACAAATACTGTAAAAATTAGAAGAAAAATCTAAAGACGTCTCAATTAATCTGTGTCTGTTTAATTTTATCTTAACTGTTATCTTCTGGTAACCCCATGTTAGTATTAATGATATATCCTCAAAACTTTCTGGATGTAATTTATTATTTCATATATATCTCGATTTTATATATATATATATATTGTGATGTATATCAAATAATAAATTACATCCAGTAATGTATATATAAACAATATTAAAGAAAGATATATAATGTTCTACTTTTATCTAGTATTTCCCTGAAAATATAATGATAGACACTCCTTACTACCCAATATTTTATTTCATTTGTCTATCATATTAAAATTTTATTTGTATTTAACAGGTCATTATTATTATTATTATTATTACACATGTATTCCTAATTTCTGTGCATGGAATTGTGGGACTTTCATTTGGATGTGACGTCATCAATAAAGCAATAGCAATGGAGCGACTATGTTGTCATGTAGCTGGATGTTGTGTAATAAATATTTTTAAATATAATTGGCTTATGTAGCATCTGCCTTCATTGACGTCATAGATACAAATATATGAGTATTAATTAATTTTAATATTATTCCTGTTATTTTGGGCACCATTAATAATCCTATTATTATTATTATTATTAATATTATTGGTGTTGGTGTTGTTATTAATCCTATTATTATCATCGTCAGTTTCATTTCTTTTCATAAACTTTTGTTTCCATTATTAAAAATGAAAGAAAACAAATCATTTAAATGATTCACAAACAAAAGACAATCATTTCTTTCTTCTTTTTTTTTTTTTTTTTAAATTCCTCTAAAACTAGGTTAATGCAAGTTTAAATAGGTTTCTTAAAAGAATCTTATTTTGAATTCCCGGAAGACGTGGTTGGCGGATTAGTAATAAGAAATATAATCATCCGTGTTGACTCTAAATGGATTTAAAAATAGTAATTAATTTATATATCTCAGAAAACAAACATCAGATGAGTCAGGTGAATCATAACATTAATATGCTTGTAACGTAACAAAAGGATCAGAGAGAAAAAGAACAAGGTATATGTATGTATGTACATATATATATATATATATATATATATATATATATATATATAGAGAGAGAGAGAGAGAGAGAGAGAGAGAGAGAGAGAGAGAGAGAGAGAGAGAGATTAAATCACTGAATAACGATATATCTAAAGATTAAATATGAGGAGAGCTAACATATTTTTCAAATATTTATATAATGAATACGGTTACTAATGACATTTTGAGAGATCCTTTTCGGCCTGTGACGTCTTAAATTGATTTAGCATGTACCTCTGTCTTAGATCTATTAGAACAAGTCGTAAAATATATATGTCAGTATTTTTGATATTTAATTTTTTTAAAACTCGTGTAAAACCACATGAAACTCGACATTTTAACAGCTGTTTAATAATTACAGTATCAAACATTTGTGGAGAAATGTACACTTACAAATCTAAAGTATAATGTGAAAATGAATATTTAATATATGGTGTGAAACCCAAAATCGCACGATATGTCAACACCTGTTTTTTATTCAAATAATACTGAAGAGAGATATTTTTAAAGTTCAAAATATATGAAAATAAATATTGGTGTAAAATAGCATAACACATAATAATTATGTTCAAAACTAACAACACTTAACAGTACGGACGACTGCTGAAAATGAATACATGGACTGGTGTAATAGCCACAACTACAATTAACTAACTAACAGTCGTTCTAATCTAACAGTACCAAACAGGAACGTGGACGCTTGTGTTTTTAACAATGGCTAACATTGTCTATCTACGTACATGACCGTTATAATAAACCGCACCAGACATCTTTTTCCAATTCGTCAGACATTACATGACAGACTCGGAACAGTAATGGTTGTTGACCTTGTATGTCGGAACTGTTATAGAAGCCTAATTCAGGTGTAATGCTGCACCAAATGAAGAAAATCTTTATAGATATCAACATTTAGAAGGCCATTTATTTGTCAGAAATATGTTAGACATGTCTAATTTTTTTGGCTGTTTAGGGCATAAATACGCGCTTAGTTCAGTTAAACGAAAAGGTCAATACTTTTAGTTGTAATTTGTTTAGAAAATTAGGAAAATAAATGCTATGTCTTCAAGTACCGACAGACACAGGTTCGTGAATTTACACGTAAATATAATTTATGCTTGAAAAGCAGTTCAGTTTGAACAAGTTTTAAAATTAATACAGATGTCATGAAAACAGTTATTTTAAACAAAAACTTTTTTAGGTCCTGAACGGTTAATTCTGTTAATTATAAGCGTCCAAATGTTGTAAGGATATCACTGTTATGTTTACAATTCTCATTTTTTAAAAATATTTAATTAAAGTAAAAAATAAATAAATAAATAAATTTTTCGATAGTGGATCGTTTTAAAGGATATTGGGCTAAAAATGGGAGAAATACTTTTACATCTGCACTACAATCTATCCTTTTAATAGACTCCAAGATAATAATGACGTCTAAATTATAAAACATTAAACAAAAAGAGAAAATACTAATGGCGCTGTCAGTATTCAAAGAACTGATTATGGATCTACTTATTAACACACAAAAAATGTTCTTCTATGCTTTAAGCAGACGGATGTCTGTTTTTAAATTTTGTTCTGAAATATTTTTAGCAAAATATAAAGTTTATAATATGTAATCTACGTTTGTACATGTCGGTAGGCGGAAAGTGAAAGCATTTAAGCCAACAAATCAATAACCAAATGATTTTACAAATATTTCCATTCTTTTTGGCTTATATATTATATAGGTGAAGGATTCTAAATGACGCAATAAAACTCATTTAATGGATGATTTCTAACAATTTATTCAGATTAAATTATAACGGAATAGCATTATTTACGCCATTTTTATTAATTAAATTTGTTTTTTTTTAAAAACACTCGTTATATTTCACCAGTGGAAAAGATGACTGAATATTGCAGGCCACACAACAATAAATACCAACAACTTTTTAAGATTAAGCCAATGGAAAGTGAAAATTCTTCACAACATAATTATAATGTGCAAATATGCGTACATGTTTTTACATTATATAACGTACGTGTGTTTGTGTGTCTTCCACTCCATTTATTGCTCCATTCATGTTAGCCAATTAAGATAAATACAAATGGTCACTGTGTGTATTTACGTCTATTGCCTTTATTGTAATCACATTGTTGAGTGTTGTAATTAAATTGTTCTCTTCTGAATCTGACTGAAAGACATAACACCTTGAAGCTTCAACCAACGGAAAATCCTCTTATCCGAGCTCATATTGCGACAGAGGGAGATAGATCCAACAGTTATCTAATGCCAAGAACTATCGCTGGCTATACACTAGACACAGGATTCCTCGTCGCATTCTTCAGCTAATGGACTGGAGGCGATATAATCTGATTTACAGGAAAACAAACAGTCGGCCGTTTTGTTACGTCAATTACCTTTCCATCAGATTATCATTGTGAGCGCCAACGAAGTGTAAGGGAAAACGGTCTTGACAGAAACAATCAATGTGCCAAGGGTACCAGCGATGTAATAAACGTCAAAGAAACCTTTGATGGTATTTATTGTTGTGGGAGGTTTTTTTTTTTTCTTCTTCTTCTTTTCGCTTTTTTTTAACTCTCAAGTTAGATGCGAATTAAAGCTTGAAAGTATAGTAAATACATTTATGTTATAATTTAATAACCGAGAGAAACATGTTTTTATATATTAAAGACACATGGTAATTAGCATAATAAAGAAAGAAATGGTTTTAAATTTTATTTTGGTATTATAATGAAGAACAATATTTTTTTTTCTGAAAAATAGAAAACCAACAAAAACAACAACAAAAGATACATAAAATAAAATAAATAATATACATTTTAAAATAATAATAACAATAATGAAATCAGACCAATTAATCAGTCATTTCACAACATAAAACATCTTTTAATTTTTATTCATTCTATATTTCATAAACTAATAAAATTTAACTTAAACATTTCCAGATATCAACACTCCTGAGCAACCTATTGTAAAAGCAAGACTGACAGGATCATTAGATAAGTGGTAAAAAATAATTAAATCTATTTTTAACAAATGAAATAAACAATGATCTCGTTTTGTACAATGATCAAATATACTTTAATTCCATGTTACTTTTCTTAATATAAATCATTTATCAACAATAAAAAAAAAAGATGAAGAAACAAGTTGTCCATTATTTTCATTTGACAGTTTGGTGTAATTTTCTATTTGAAGGACACTAAAGAAATATGAGAAATATTTAAAAGAATAATATCACTGATGAATGTTTCTTTTTAACAATCAAACTATGAAATAATTTGAATTTTTTTGTGAAAAGATAAAATGTGAGGAAAAAAGCTACTCTTATTAGCTATTTCTTAAAGCAGAAATTGATATCATCATTACTAATGTATGTTCTAACCACCCATCTAATCTTCTTTCTCACAGCAAAATACATAGTATTATATTATGATAGATATTTCTATATATTTATTAAAAAATATATTATTAAAAAAGTGTAGCAGTAGTATAGAAAAATGTATTTTAATCATGAAAAAAGAAAAAACATTTCTAGAGGCTAATCCTGCCATTGTGGTATTCCTGTTTTCTGATTTACAGATACCGCTCCCCCCGAAAAAAAAGATAACAAAACAAAAAACAACAACAAAGAAAAAAAATAACCCCCAAAACAACAACAAAACAAAATAAATCCAAAGGACCAAATCTTCAGTGATTATTAGGAATATTATATCCTCAAACCTCAAAAATGACATATTTAATTTACTCATTCAGGAAAAACACACATGAAATGATATTTCTAATTACCCAAAGCCAGGAATGTACAAGAATTTTCAAATGACAATTTTCATTTTCTATTTGTCATTGCAAAAAAATATAAAAACATCTAATTATTTTCTGTCAGTATGTTCAAAAATACATAAACTTTATCAGAAAGATGCCAAAGACATTTGGAACTGAGCTTTTTTTCATTTGCAATTAAAGAAATAACAAAAGATTTGAAATGGCAAAAGGGTTCTGATAATTTTTTAACACAAGCCACTTTATTTAGGTCAGAAAAGAAAATCTATGATAAAAGTTTTTGTCTTTTTATTTTGTATTTTGTAGTGAAAAAAAAAAAATTATAAAAAAAAATAATAGTAACATTTAAAAAAAAAAATGATGAAAAAAGTCAAGACATTCTTGTACTCAAAATTAACAAGAAAAAAAATATTTGTCTAATTATAAAAACCTTTACACCATTGTTGATAACAATGATCAACATACATTTTTGGCTTTTAACTCATATTTCAACATACAAAGACTGTCAAAGAAAATTCCCCACTATAACAATCCGAAAAACAACAATAATAATTCAAGCCATGCTGTATATACATGAGTGCTTGAATCATTAGTAAACGCAATTTTTTCTGTATCGCTAAATCTAGTAGCAGACAACAAAAATTTCATCTTTTTTTTTTAAACAAATAATGATGCCCAAGACTGTATATTTTCTACATGATTACTCTACCAACACAAACACGCTATCACCACCCTCTTACTCACTCTACAACACTCACTCAAATGTACTCTGTCTGTCTGGCTGTCTCTCTCGTGTTTAAAAACTGTTACTGAGAGTTACCATGCTTCTCCATTCAACATCTTGACATTCTGTCTTGAAAATGCTTTTCTCTATGATTCTATCTTTTCGTACTTTTGTAGAAATAAATATTAATATTATAAGTTATAATTTGTGTGAAAAAATACTATAATTATTTATTCAAGCTCAGTAAGAAAGGAATTGGCAGACTGTCTAGCTGTGATAATTAGTTTGTTTGCTGTTGTTCTAGTCTGAGTGTAATTTGAATGTGGCAGATTACTTCTTCTGTTTTCATATCCTTTTGAGGAAAATGTCTGAAATTAGAAAATAAATGCTTGCCATTAATCACATTATAACAGGTTAATTTTAAAACAAAACAAACAAACAACAAAAACTGAAATAATAAAACATATTACCAAAAAAAAAAAAAAAAAAAATTTTTTTTATAAATAAAGCAATAAATAAAAAAGAAGTTTAATATTTAAAGGACAAATACTGTTTAATTCAAATTATAGCTGTTGTATATCCATTAATAAGAGTAAGCATATTCATTCATGAATAACATGCAATCAGTTATAGAAAATGAACCTGTATAATATTTGTAAGAACCCACAATTTAATTCACTTAGAAACAAGTACCACTATAAACTCTCAGACAGATTTTAAAAAGCGGAACTGATACTGGAACCTTAAACTTTTGATTAACATGATTATGTGACTTTCAGAAAAATAAAATAATAATAATAATAATAATAATAATAATAATAATAATAATAATAATAAATAAATAAATAAGAAAAGAGTTAAGAACTAATATAACAAACATAACAACTTTTTAAAAAGAAAAACAATAACACAAAACTCAATAAATATAAGCTGTTGTATGAAAAACAGAATAAGAAATGTAAAATGTTCTGTGATGAATCTTCTAGGTGATATATATGTATAATACTGACTTGTTCTACTTTTCTTTTCTGAGGTTTTGTTGAAAGGCTGTTTGACTTCTGTGTCTGGAACTTGAGATGTTCATAAAGACCTGAACTGTGCAGCAGTGGATTGAAGGAATCTAACATCTCTAACTGAAAATATTTAATATTACACTATAATAAAAATTTTAAAAAATTAAAAAAGAAAAGATAGAAAACTGAAAGCAAAATTAATATTGATTAACAGTACAACTACACATTTTCAAATAGTTGTTTTAATGTATGTGTGTGTGTGTGTGTAATAAATAATGAGAAAGTCTAAAAGAAAAAATCCACTATCACAGTGCATGAATTAGTTTATTTTCATCAACAAAGGAATTTTTATAAATGTAATCTGATAAATAAAACTCCCATATATAACAAAGCCTTTACATGAACATGTTGCAATGAAAAAAAGCAGCATGTATTAAAAAAATAAAGAATTAAGTAAAACAAGTCAGAAAACATTTCAACACAAACAAAAATCAATAAATCAATAAATATATAAAGAAAAAACCCATAAAAATTTTTTAATTTAATTTTCAATTTAAAAAAATATATATTTATTTTATTTATTACAATTTGAAATCTATTGTCTTTTCAAAAAAAAAAAAAAAAAAAAAAAATTTTTTTTTTTTTTTTTTTTTATCTGAAATAAGATCACTAAAATCTACTATTGCATTCTGCATAAAAATTATTTTAACTCCAGCCAAAACCCCAGGCAACTTCTTACCCACAATAGCACAAAATACACTGAATTATACTATTGATCTGATACTACAAAAAGGTTCTTACTGTGACAAATCAGATAAACTCTACATTACTAGAACAAAGAAGAATGCACAAACATGACTTAGGACATGAAAACAAATGATAAAAGAAAATAAATTTCAATTAAGAATCAGACCATTTCCTTTCATCAGAAGTAACGGTCATGTAGGCCAACTGGTCAGTTAACCAAGTCAGAGTAATTGGTCAGTAATCATGAAAACAGTGGTCTAATCAACATTGTTTTGCTCTTTCAGACACCCCAAGTGTCTGATTAGAAACCGTTTCCCCAAGTAAATTGAAAATGTGTCCTACTTACAGAACACAGTGCTGTTAAAACTCTCAGAATTAAATTAAACAAAGAGATCAATTGCCCATTCATTCATTTACTTACTTATTTAATCAATTGTTGGCTGATCCATTCATTAAGACACTAATCCTTTTGTCCAGGAATTTATTTATTTATTTATTTATTTATTTATTTGTGATTTCATAACTATTCAGATGTATTTTTTTTATCTAAATAAAACTGTAATGCAGGAGGAGTGTGGATTACTTGAGCAGTGTTTTGTTACAATAAATCTACTAGACTATTTCCAATTCCACCAAGTATATTCTTTATCATTTATAAGAGTGAAGGCTTTTCTATATATGGGCAAAACAACCATTATATTTAACTGATGAGTGTTGGGTGGCATAATTATATAAGAACTAGTGATATGGTACCTAATAAATTATCAAAATCAATGAAGTGTCATAAAATATGAAAAATTTACCATCTCAAAGTAAACCATTAATGTATCTTTTAAGATAATAATCTTAACAAACACCATGACTCAAAGGAAAACAAACAAAATATTATTACTTCTTCTGCTTAAAAACTAATCCATCCTAATCATAGATTCTTAACAATAAAGAGTATGTACCTTGTCCATTGTAGCCTGTAGGATATTTTGATTCTCCTCACAAGGCTCCTCCATGTCACCAGAAAGAGCACAAGGCAGTATGAGTTCTTTCACTGCGATAGACTTTATAAGAAGAGTCATGTTGGGAGCAGGCAGCAACACAAAATAACTTTGTGGTGATGGAGGGGAAAGGGTTAAAGATTTTGATCTTCTTGGTGCTGGTTTTGAAATCTCCTGTTCTTCAAGCTGCCCTAGCATAACAAGATCCTAAAAGATATCAAGACAGTATTTGTTTCAAACACTCCTCCATGATAGCTACTAAGACAGATGAACAATTCAGAAACATAGTACATTTAAGTAAAAATGTTAAACAGGAGGTCAGTTAAATATCTATTTTTAATTAATTTGCTTTTATTCTTTCACTGTTTTGGTTAACAATTAACAAATTAACCCTGTGTACCACTGAATGTTTAATTAATAAATTTTCCATGTGTTATAATTATTAAACTGTTTAATAAATAATATACATTAAATAATAATAAACATTTTCATATTTTGAAACAGTTTTTAAAAATCATTGCTCAAAATTAACATTAAATCAAAAACAATTCTGTAAGCAAATTGAAACTACTGAATTCACTATAACATTGTCTTACAAGGCAAGTTTGCGGTTTTGAACAATTATTTCATTTTGTTAGTTAAGCAAACAAAAAAAAAAAAAACTTCAAAGGACCTTTTTAATTAATTTATAACAAAGTGCTTTAAATAGCTGTTCATTCTTTTCTAGTTCATCCCAGTCCATCTTCCAACACTTAGTAGCACAGACAATCATAGGCTAGCAAAAGAAAAGACAATTCATAAACATTATAAACAATTTTTCAAAGTTTACTTGTATGTCTATAAGCAAACATCATAAATAAATTTCACTTCTTTGTGTGATCATTAACCTTTTGTAATACACAAAATAAATAAAGATTAAAAATGAACTGAACGTGTTGTTAAAAAAACATAGTCCTTAAATACATTTTGTAACCTTTCCAAGTTATTGTTTTATTTATTGCTGGTGACCAAAATATAATAACATGAAAACAGATTCATGTGAATAGCTGGAGGCAGACCTTTTTTCTTTTATTGTGATGTTATTGGTAAATAGCAGAGCCTAAAAAGAACAAATGATAATATTAATAAATTATTACAGAAGTGCAGAGGCCTTAGAGATTTTGATTAATTTTTCTGTACTTGGTGACGTAAAGAAAAGAAGAGAAAATGTCAGCCTCTTGCACCTTAAAAACCTTGCTATTTTACTGTCATCTTTTTCCCCCCTGCAAAAACTGGATACCAGAATCAAAACAAAACAAAACAAATCTAACAAAAAAACAAACAAAAAAACAACAACAAAATTTTGTATGTAAGAACATGTATAAAAACTATATTAATTTCAGGCTATTTGTTCATACCTCAGAAGTATTTTCCTTTTATTAACAGTATGTCAAGGGAGTAAAAATATGTTGGAATTCCAAAAATGTTTTAACCAAAATATCTCTAAGATTACTCATCAAAGTTTTTCCATTATTTTTTAATTTAAGAAATAGCGTTCAAGGTAATAACAATAAAGCTAATGTTATTAGATAATACTAATTGTGTAAAATGGAATTTAAATGTAAACTTCTATTGTTAAAAACGATATTGATTCTCAGGCAATTATATAGGGTGTAGCTGGCTATTGCCTTAACATATCAGCTTGATCAAACTCAGGTCTGTTTTCAACATCCTCACCTTCGATAAAGCTAGTATCTTAAGACAGTAACTAGTTATTTCTTTTATCCTGCAATCCTAAATAATAATAATAATAATAATAATAATAATAATAATAATAATAATAATTTTTTTGTACATAGTCATCATTTCATGATTCTTGCTTTCTGTGTCAAGGGCAATCTATTTAACTGTTTATCTGAAATTAGAATTCAAACTATTTTATACCATTCCAAATATAACTGATTCACAAAGAGATGAAGAAGGAATCAGAGCTGTTATTTTCAGATGATGAACTGGTATGGTCATCCCTACAGCTTTACTGTTGCTAGGAAACACAGATTTACATGTTGCTGAAACAGGATGCAGTGTCTGAAATACATTTAAAATAATAATAATAATAATAATAATAATAATAATAATAATAATAATAATAATAATAATAATAATAATAATAAAATACAAACTAAAAAGAAAATATATTGCAACTGATAAAATGCATGCATCATGTCTTTTAAAATAAGATGAAGATTATATCAGTTGATTATACAGAACAAAATTCTAAAATTCTTTCTTAATCAAGAGAAAGAGAGGCAAAAAGGTAAACTTAATATAAAACCAAACATTTCTTCTGTAAAAAAAGAAAACAAAAAGAAAAAGAAAAGAAAAGAATTTCTTTGTACTTAGAAACAAGTCCTCAGTTATGATAAACTGTAAGGTACTGTAACAAGTTTAAACAAAAATTATGCAGAATCTATTACCAACTTAAATGGCAGACAAGCCAGCTACTATACTATGCTTGTCACATTATGCTGGCCTTTATAGGGATAATGTCCATAATGACTGACTTAGCTGGCTTAATTTAAACCAATAACTGGTGTCAATTGTCTGAATTTTGCTAAATCTAACGAAGGACCACATATGTCTGTGTCACCCCAACCTGGACATTATAAAATTTTAAAACTAATGTCCTCATAATGGTGTGTTGACAAACCACTGTGTAAGTTGTGACCAATTAATGTTCAGAGCAATAAATCAGACAATGCCAGACAATCATGAGTACACAGTAAAAGCAAATGATTTCAAAATCATTATGAAATCAATAATCAACTGTCTCATGTTAATGAATTTATGGATCTCCAATGTGGGCTGGTAGCATGACCAGAAAATAGAACATAATCATTTCACAAAATGAAATGTACTTTGTCAAAACCAGCATTGGTTTAATCTGTTTAATTATATAAAATATTATATAACTCTATAAAAATATTATTATAGAATAAGGCTTACAAATCTAGGTCAAGGTGAATTTAAATATAAAAGAAAAGAAAAGAAAAAGAAATTAAAATTATTAGGAATATAAATAAACAATAAACTCTCTAACACACAAGTTAACCAAATAAATAATGATAATACCAATTAAAAAAAAAAAAAAAGAATAAAGAAAAATATAAATAAATATATTTAAAACAGAAAAAACGAAGATTCAGTGCCACTTATTGTTGAACAAAAAATAATATTTAACTATTATCTTAAAAGAAAAACAAATTACTAAAAGCATAATAAATAAATGCTATAAATATGATGATGACGATTTTTCCTTTTTTGTTGTGTCTACTTTTTCACTACTGTCATTTCTTTCATTGATTTTTTTTTATACTATCATCACTGTCAAACAATACAAAAAATATTTTAGTTCACATATCTGTATTGAAAACAGAAAGTTTTAAACTTGGCTCCAAAGAATCATTAGATGCTTTTTTGGCATGACATGTTGCCTTACACTATCTTGTTCTATTAGTCATTTGAATCCTACTGCAATTTTGTTAACACAAATGACTCACACCTGAAGGTATTTAATTGTGCTTGACTGATTTTAAAAATAATTATTCCCTAACCTACTTTGTTAGTGACTGAGATACTACTCCTTATTTATAATAATAAAAAAGATTATAAATATATTTCACAACTAAATGGTTCATCCATAATAATTTTATGCTTGTTGATACATTAATGGTCTAAATCTTGTTCATTCTCTAAGAAAATAAATATTTTTTTACTCACAAAGGTTTCACTACATGGTAACTGTGCTGGGTTGATGAGCCTTTCCTGCATATCACATTTGATAACAACATCTTCAAAATCTTTAAGAGATATGTTAAAAAATAACAATAATAATAATTTCATACCAGTAATGTATCGATAGATGTGTCATTTTTGTACAGTGATAAAAGGAAAACACTACTGCTGTTATATGGTTTGGGGTTTTTTGTTTTCTTTTTAATACACATCTTCTCCTACAGAGCAAAATATTAGTAGTATATTAATATTTTTATTAATATTACTACACATAAAACAAATTTATGCAATAATGATAGATATGGATAGAGTCGCCATTCTGGATTTTCTATTGTGAGTTAAAACAAAGGAATATTTTATAAATTCTTCTCCAGAACCAAGAATAAACACATCTTTGATAAACCATTCACTGAAATGGAAAATAACTGAAAAAACACCCCATGAAGGACTGATCCAAAGTACATTAGAATTAAAATTCTAACAATTCTTCTGAGAAAATTAAACACATCATATCTCTGAATATTCAGGTTTCTTTACTTTCTAAACTCAGCAACTGTTTAGGATACATAAATAATACTTATGTATGACTAGAAATAATACTTTAATACCTGTTAACACCACAGATAAAGCTTTTGTTTAAATCAGAGAAAAATATTCCCATAAAATATATCAGTCAGTGAATCAGTTTTATTGTGAAATATGTACTTCATTTACCAGTAAAGCCACAGCCTGTTTAAACCATTGGAAATATGATTTATTTCATACATTTCATTATCAGGACTAATGTCATTTAAGCTGAACTGAGAAACAATTCTAACAAAAACTTACTGAAAAAAAAAAAAAAAAAAAGATACTGAAGAAGAAACAGTTATGGAAGAAAATAAAAGATAATAAAAAAACAAATATTTCATCTTTATTAACGTCAAAAGCAGATACTATCAGATATTTCTTGAAATAAAAAAAATTCAACTATTATACCCAGGCCTACAATCCAAGTTGAAATATGAGAAAAGATCAAGCTCTTTCATTTCTTAGAACATAAACAAGCATGCCACATTGAACTTAAACACACATTCACTATCATTGTGGTGCATGTCATTCAGTTCATCAGTAACAAAGATTCCAGTAAATAGTTCATTTTTGTTTTCTGTCATGGACTAAAGGAGTTTATCTCAGTGTTAAAAACAGCTACAGATTTCAATAGGTTTATTAGTTTGAAATGCAAGCATTCAAGAATTAATCAACCTTTGTGAACTCTGTGAGATATTAACATCTCTTCTGCCATAGAACCAAATGAATAGATATTTATTCTAAGGGTAAACATTCTGACAATGTCTACAGATACATATTTATAATAGCTACATAATTAATAATGTTATTTAAGATTTCCTTTTTTACTTTGAACATACATTAGCAATCTGCTTTTTTCTTTACTTTTCTTTTCTTTTGCTTTTGTTTTGTTTTTTGAATTTCCATAAACCATAATGTTTTATTTTTTTATTTACATTAATTATAAAAATTAAATTATTATTATTATTGTTAATAATATTTTTCTTTTTTTTGCTTAAAGCATCACTTGTATACTATGAGAATTTAGTTTATTCTGCATATGTATAATGTTTTAGTGAATATTTTTCTTAATAATAAATATTACAGAGTATTTATAGTCAAAATGCCATATTTACAGTACTGCTGATCAAGTAAACTGTTTACAATCACCATTTGTCTGTTTACATGGCTGCAGAAATATTAACATAATCTATATGACTACAGGGATTAACTGATCAAGAAAAATATTTATAAAACAGATTAAAACAAAATAGAAAGTTCTCAAAATCTTAACACCATACATACAGCTTTTGTTTAAACTAGAGAAAAATATTCCCATAAAATAAATCATTGAAATATGTACTTCATTTACCAGTAAAATTTTAAAAGTAGTTTTTTAAAATAATGTAAACAAATAGTTTTTAGTCCAATATTATGGTTAATAACATTAATATTAAAATAATCTTTTACACTCTTATATGTTTGTTTGTTTATTTATTTATATTTTTTATTTAATAGAAAACAATAAAAATACCTACTGATATATTACTTTACAACCACTATATATTTTTTATTAAGTTTATTTGTATATTATATTTCTAAATGGATTTACAGAAATCTGAGGGGAATCTGACAGCAACATACACTGATCCATATTTCCTGATACACCCAAAAACATTAAATTAGAAAGCACTGCAAGTTTCTGAAAGGTATGTAATTAATAAATGCTTTATCTTATTTAATGGATGTTGGTTCTATAACAAAGGCTGACATATACCTTTGGTTTTAACACAAAGGCTGACATATCCTAGTCACTGATGCAAAGAATTATAAATATAATAAACCATTATTGAAAAAAAATGAGAAGAATACTGCTGGTGGAAATGTAATGAGCAAATGTTGATAAAAGTAAAAAAGAAAAATAAGGAGATTATTAGAATGTCATGATATTTATTAATAATAGCATGTTGACATATTAATAGTTCATGCTGATAAAATAATTATTGCTATTTGTCTTCAGTGATATATATACAAACATATTTAAATAAATCATCTTTTTTCATTCTTTTAAATGATGAGAACAATATAAGTTACAAATCAAAACATATATTACAAAGAAATCAACAACAAAAAAAGGAAAAAAGTATGTGAATTCTAAATCACCTTTTATTTGTACATCAGTGTAGATTATATCAACCTAATTTTTTTAGAATGATATTAGTTTGTTTACTAAAAGCATCTGACATAGTGATAATCCATATGAAAGTTATTAAGAATGCTATTATTTGTAAATGTAGATTCGAAAAAAAAATACTTTGAAATAGTTTAGTATTTTAATTTTCAGCTATACTAAAAGTAGTACATCTGTATGGAATTAGATTATGAAGGAGTGGATTGCAGCTCAGAGATGTACTCTTAAAGTATTATTTTCCTTTATGGCAGTCAAGGGCTTTCTGAATGGCACACCTAATTTCAAGATGAAAATAACATTTACTGAAATTGAGTTTTTTTAGCAGTGTAGCTCACCTGATGATGAGCCATGTCTCATGTGGCCCACTTCATGTAAAAAGTTGTCCATGGCTTTTCAAAGGCCATGTAATGCATTTTCCTAAATATGAAATAGTGCATATGAAACTATTCAGTGAGGGCAGTCCATGAAGTGGCAGAAACAGGTTTCCTCCATCATATTATAAATAATAAATTACAGAAAGACAAACAACAACAAAACCATACATTTGACAAACCACTACCATTCATATCAAAATGTAATTAAACATTCATTCAGTGACTTCAAAAATATTTCTTATCTCCTACTGAATCGAATTTAATATATTTTTAAAAAGCCAAGTAATTGCAGCTTATCGTAATCATTTGTAATTGTGTGACAGTCTGTAATGCAATCAGTCCAGTCAAGCTTTACAGAACAAATGATTATCACCAGAGTTTTGCTAAATACTGTATTAGTGTTTCAAACCTGGTGCAGCAGGAGGGAGTATTACTTGTAGATATTCACTGTCACATCCTGAATCCATCAGCCAGCCATGAAAAAAGTTTTGTAAACTTAACTGATCTGGAAAGAGAAATGACTTTTGAATTTAATTTATAATGACAGTCATGTTGATTACAGTGATGATAACAATTTAAATACAATTACATATATAGTTTATTCAGATACAATTAATGTTGATGGAAACTCTATGACATATGTGGTATTAACAGTTCCACAAACTGGAAGTGAATTTCTGAAAATATATTTGAAAAGAATGGATCAGCTAACATATTAGATACATCTTAAATAACACTAAATGAAAATATCTGTATTACAATTAATAATTAAAATTAATAACAAATACATATGCCACAAAACAAACATAAACCAATATTGCATACTTAATAAAACCTAAGAAGACACTAAGAGGAAATAAATTAAAACTAAAATTGCATTATGAATTGTTAAGGGAGGAATATTTTTGCTGAAATGAAATAAAAAAACAACATGAAATCCTTGAGGAATTAAACCGAATATGTTTTTTTTTTTTTTTTTTTATTAATGAATAAATGGAGAAATTGAAAATTAAAACTGGAGATAAAAGATTATTGTAATCTTAACAAGCAATAGAGATCATTGTAATCAAAATGGGAGATATGGGAAATGAACATATAAAACCAAAAAAAAGAAAAAGAAAAGCAACAAAAAACCCCAAAACAAACAAAAAAGCCTCTAAAAAAAAAAAAAAACCCACCCATTATTAAAAATATTATGAAATTATTTTTTTATATTTTGTTATATATATTATATATTTTTTATTTTTTATTTTTATTTTTATTGAAACTGTATTATTCAGTTGTGTTGGTCTTTCCTTAGATAATATTTTCAAGTTCTCTGTTCAAGGACTGATTTATTGCTTCATGATAGAACAGTTACTTGAGATGTGTTTGATTGCAGATCAATCTATTATATATATAAAAAGAAAGAAAGAAAACAAATAAAAAACAAAACAGAAAAAACAACACAATAAACAAACAAAGAGACAACTGGAGGCAGATTTTCCTGGATTAGTTTGATTCCTAATAACTGATAACATTTAGTGTGTGGAGGTGTTTCTAAAGAAGTTTTCATTCTTCACTCAATGAAAGAGATGAAGACAGACTTTCAGAAGATTATTGCTTATCTAATTTCTTTAGGAGAGGCTCAGAACATAATAAACACTAACATGAATTGTCAGGAGGATTAGAGAAAACAATTTTTAAAATAATCAATGGAAACAACGACAAAAAATGTCTTCAGACAGATTTAGTTAACAAAAAAAAAAATAAAAAAAAAAATATATATATATATATATATATATAAAATAAAAATATAAATCAAAAATAATAATAATAAAAAAAGCAAACAAGCAAACTGACCATTAAAAAAAAGATAATATTAATAATAATAAATAAAATAAAATAAAGTTAACAATTAATAATAATAAAATAACAAAAGAATTAATTATTTCGTTTTTTTTTTTATTTTTTTTAAATAATTGATAAAATACAAAACATTTAAATCATTGGAATAAAAACAATAAAAAAGCTTGTTTTAATAAAATATTCAGCAAAGTGTACATCTTGCTATTATCCTTAAAAATTAAATCACTGTGAGAAAAATATTTAGGCTGTTTTAATTACTACAAATAAAATAAAAAAATAATAAAAAAAAAAAAAAAAAAAAAAAAAAAAAAAAAAAAAAAAAAAAAAAAAAAAAAAATAAATAAAAGAAAGAGAGAAAGAACAATTTGCAGTTCATCCAAATTTGAAGTAAGAAAATTTTAGTTGAAATATTGTGGAATGTGTATGATGTAGACAGAACTTGCCTGCATCTAATGTCACTGTATCCACAAGCTCTCCAAGATGACTGGAAACTGAATGTGCTGATTCTACACTACTTGGGCTTTCGTCAAAACCTTCAAGTGCTTCAACCATAGACTTCAGTGTAATGGTAACACAAACAATGCGCTAGACAAAATAAAATCTGTACTTAGTCATTTCATTTAATACAAATAAATTTTAAATTACCATTTAGTTTAATAACTAATACAGTGATTATTCAATATTTCAAATTCTTAATATGCAACTTTTAGCATACAAAACAATTCTAATAATTAAGATTTTCTTTTTTATTAAATATATTTTTATTTGTTGTTTTGTTATTGCGAGAAGGATATTAAACTCCAATAAAGATGAATTTACTATACAGTTAAATTTATAATTAACATAAACCTTTGGAAAAAAAAAAAAGAATATATAAACAAAAAGGAAACCAAATCAAACTGAAAATATCTAATGAAGTAATAAAAGATGAAATTGTGTGTCATGTTAATTGACCTAACAATAAAATATATATTGATTGGTTGAAAAAGATGATTAGTGCTGAAAAAAGGGGCCATATTTTAAATATAACATCTTCATAACATTTCTTATATGACAAATGAAGTTGCTAAAAGTACAAATATGCTGCAAGCAACATGTCAGTGTAACTTGCTAAGTACTGAGAATGACTCTTAAGCCTGTGTTTGTCATTTCATCTTATCAACTCTAGAGATGAGGAGTGGTTTCACCACACTATTTCTAAATTCTGATAATCCACAACCCACTAACATACCCAGCAAATCATTGTTCAGAGATATATTTTGACATGTCATAAAAATAGTAATAATAATAATCCTGTTTTTTAAAAGAAATCTCCATTGTTATCACCATAAAATCCATGTATGTTAACATGAAACATTCTTTTTCACTTTTATTTTATTTACTGCAGTTGCATTCTCAAGGTTTATGCAGAGATTGGTCTTTTTAACTGCAATGAAATAGATGTATTTATGATGTACTGCATCATTTAGTTTATTTATTTATTTATTTTTATTTTTTGGGATTCCTTCTTTATTGCATTCTCTTTAATATCTGTTATATATTAGGCTGAGGTAAACTGCAGAAGAAGAAGAAAAAATTTTATAAGTACTATTACATGGCCTTAATTGATTAAATCATAAAAATGATTTTTTTAAATTGTTTTTATTTTAATTTTTTTTTTTAAACTGAAGGGATTGACAAGACATTTTGAAATTTGTGTAAGCAAACCAAATACTATTAGTTCAGAGTTGAACTTTAAAATTCCTTTGTCACAATTTTATTTTATTTTATTTTAATTTTTTTTTTTTTAAAAGTTAATTGAAAAGAAAAAACATTTAAAAGAATTAAATGAGATAAAAGTAACCAGATAAAAGTATTTCAGGAAACACACAAAGTTTGCTTCACTTAATATGAGTGCAGTGAAAAGTTTGATATAAAAATCATTAAAATCTTAATGGTGATCAGAAAACTTATAATGAAAGATGTTTGCCAGTGCACATATACAATGGTAACAATGTTTACTTTAAGCCTTCAGCTCACAGTGTTTAGAAAAAATACAAAGTTTATGCTACAAGATGATAAATGTGTCAATGTTTATAGTGTTATTCATGTAATAATCCATTTAAATGTTATTAAGAATCTGAAGTGGCCTTATTTATGTGTTAATATACTTATGTCTTTGTATTTTTATGACTGAAAGGATGTGTGGGAAGAAAAATTTAAATAACCACTGAAGACGTAAAACAAATTAAACATCTTAAACACATGTGAAAAGAGTAATACGTTTCTTCGTGAAAATCCATTACACGATACATTAAATACTGACAGTACATGTAAATAATGATTAGCTAAGTCATATCATGATATTTGCTACCATAATATGAAATAAAGTATGTATTAATGATTTCTTTGTTTTGTGAATATAATTAAATCATTGAATTTATGAATTCACAAAAAAATGTCATTTTTAAATTAGAGTTTTTATAATTTTTAATGAAAATTTTTGTAAGAAAGAAAGAAAATAAAGGTTTTCTGTGTCAAAATCAACGACAAATCTAAGATTTCATAAAAGAAGAGAATCTATAATTATGACAGATATAACTTTCAAAATAACATGAACCTAATTAACATTTCAACAAAATAATCTTTTGCCAGAATGTACACTTTGGGAAGTTCAATAATTAATTTCTCAAAATAGATGCTTGTTATTAATTCATCCAAAATCATTGTACTTATTAACCTCTGATATTTTTATTTAAGATTTAAAATATATCATTGATGCAAATATAAAAACACACACAAAAACTGCAAAAACACACAGACACAGATCCCACATACATAGAAACTTACACACACTAACACAAATACATACACACATTCAGTTTCAGTGTATAACATACTGATTATTATCTTCGTTTGGAATAAATCTGTAGAAGAGAGGTTTTAATGGTAGCTAATTCCATTTTGATAAACTGATCAAATCTGCACTTAGTGCTTCAGCAGGAGATGACACTTATTTGGCTGACATGCTCCAAGTTCACAGGTTAATTCAGAAGAATACATTTATCAAAATTTGATTACCTTAAGATGTTGAAGCTCTACAGAGGGCACTACTGATTCTAGCTGCTGCTGCAGAAAATGTGGACTCTGGCATGACAGTATAATAATTTCTAGCTGATTGAAATTTGTACCAACCTAAATATATTTTGAAAAGAAATACAATTAGGCAAACTTAAGTGTGTTTTAAATTAAATTACTAATTTTTTTGAACAATTTGAAAAAAAAGTAAACAAAAATAATATTATTAGACAGTGGAATGAAACAAAGATAGAAAGAATATGGTCTTTTAAAATATATTTACAAAAACACACTGTGTTAAAATCCATATTAATAAAATGATGATGATGACAATAATAATAATAATAATAATAATAATAATAATAATAATAATAATAATAATAATAATCTTTTTTATTTATCCTAAATTACAAGATTAGACAAACTGAGTTATCTGCATTGAAACATATTAACATATACCTGGAGCATAATTAATTACAGACTTTTATCCATTCAATTATAAAGTTTAAAAAGCTGATTGAAATACCTGACACACTGTTTTTTGTTGTCTTCTATACTGTTCACTGGCATTTTGAATACCGGTTATGAATGAAATATTATCTCGACTTGGAAGTCGACCCATGTCACTTACAGTTTTTTTTAACTGAATTAAAGCATTGTGAATTCGAGTGAAGTTTGATTTTACATAGTACAGCGGCAGTAAACACTGAATCAAAAGAATTAATTTAATAATAATAATAGTAACAACAATAATAATATTAATGACAACAACAACAACCACAACCACAACAATAATATTAATAATAATAATAATAATGATGATGATGAAGATGATAATGACAATGAAAATTTATTTAATTAAAAAGGATAATCAAATTTAGTACTGATGTTAATTTGGATATCAATACTTTAACAGAGTAATCTACAATTAACTCATCTGATTAATATCTGAATTAATGGATTCTGTGAACCAAATTTTTTATTTCAATTTATACACATTTAAATATGAAGCATATTTTCAGTTGTAGAACACACACATGCACACACACACACACACACACACACACACACACACACCAAATAAAATGAGCTAGTTCTGGATTTTATGGCTTCATAAACCAAAATAATCTCAAAAGGCTGTCCAATTTTTGCAACAATAACAGAAAAAAATAGTAATAATAATAAGAAGAAGAAAATAGGAAAAAAAGAAAAGAAAAAAATGAACAGTTAAATCAGTTTTGTCAAGTAAACACTGTATTATTTAAACCTTGTACAATCAGTAGGCCAACACTCAATTTTCTATTTCACATGCCAACTTGAACAATTGCACGTTTAAGTGATAACAATATTCCAGTCTGGGTCTGACATTTACTTTTGTAAGTAAATATATATGTGTGTATTTCTCTTTAAGCCAATTTCCAACAGTGTAAAACCAATAGTTAAATAAAAAAAATAAAAATAAAAATATATATATATAAAAAAAATAATAATAATAAATAAATAAATAAATAAATAAATAAATAAATAATATAAATAATAATATAAATATGTAAATAAATAAATTAATAAAAAATTTAAAAGGCCTGGTCCTTCTATGAATGTAAATAATAAAATCCTTTCATCCCAAACAATTATGGATTTAATGTGGCTTATACTGATTTTGTAAAGTACACAATCCTGTTAGATTTTATGATTTTACTGAAGTAGACAATACTGATCTTTGACCCACAAATATATTTATTTTTATATTTCATAAGCTGTGAACATAAAATTACAATAAAATTGGATAAAAATTATTCTAGTTTAGGCAAAACTATTCTGTAAATTTCATTAAATGTGTTTATCCATACTTTAATACAGAATAAAAAACCTAAGGTTCACAAATCTAGGAGGAATTATTACCATCCTGAAGAAGCATTTTTAAAATTTATATTAAGAACATTTGATTGTGGTTATTATTTGCCAGTGACATCAAAAATATATATATATATATATATATATTTTTTTTTTTTTTTTGAGTTATCAGATTTATCAGAATTTTATTATATCCAATTTAAAACTACAGTAATATTAATAGCCCTTCCAAAGTTCACAAATTCTTGCACTAACTGTTTTAATATAATTACATGCTGCATGGAAAATCCAGCTGTCAGACATGAGACAAATAAAGGAATAATTCAAATTAATAATGAATAATGAAAGAAGCTTTGCCACCTTTAAAAACTGCTTAAGCAGTGAACTTGACATTCATTTCTCCTGCAGTAAAAATTTCAGCAACAAAAAACTGACACTCTGACATTACTTTAAAATGAATCTTTTAAATAAAATTTGCCAATTTAATACTTGAGAATTTCTTTTTTAATACCGGTATAAATGTTTACTGTAATCATTTGTTGCTGGGTAAAAAACTCTCAGAATCATTTGCAATATTAGGTTTGGGACTGCTCAGAGCAGGCAAAAAGAAATTCCATGTGGAAATAAAGTATTTTAGAGAATCAAGTAGTTCATCTCTCATGCGAACACTTTTATATAAGCCTGACCTGTCTGTTTAAGACAGATCAGTTTGTGAAGTTTTCTCACACATTCCTAATTAACACAGGATTTGAAAAGGTCCCAGGTTTTGATTCCAGAGGCTAAACAAACATGCCTTAACCAGTGCAAATGCAACACCAAAGTTAGTGTAATAATTTAGTGCTGATGTACCTGCTAATACAACAATAAGATAATTATTGTACATACCTCAGTTACATCTGTGAGTAGGAAAATGCTGACATATGGTATTCGAGAGGGCCCAGCTAAATTACAGGCAAGACAAAACAGATTTTCTAAAGATTCACATATTATGTCGCACAGATCTTCATTAAATGGACAGCTTGCATCTATTAGTATGGCACGGGCTGCAATTATTGCATAAATATAAAAATGTGATTTCCAGATATAAATTAAAAATACATTTTATAATAGCTATGAATATAAATAAAATTAATTTAATAAGGATTACATAATTAGTAAGGCATAACATTTGTTATAAAAATAAGACACATTAAAAAAAAATAAAAATAAAAAAAATAAAATAATGGACAAAACATAACTTGTTTATAAAATAATATTATTTGATATTTCACCAGAATAGTAAGTAAAGAACTGAATAACAATTAAAAAGAATATTTATCAAATAATATTTTTGTTGTAAAATACTTACAAATTTGATATATTTTATTATAGGCAAAAGTGTTAGTTTAATGCTTGTTAAGAAGAAATATAAATAATCAGAACATCATGCTATAAAATTTGTAATAATAAATGAGTAATAAAATTAATTATTGATTTTTGTTCTAATAAACTTTTATTTTATTAAACAATGGTATTTGACACAAAATTCAATTATTTATTCTTAGTATAATGTAACATAAATAATATATATTTAAATGTATTTCTTTTAATAATCATTGATACCTGGCTGTCGTCCCAAGAGAGATCGGGAAAGGTGTTTTTGTTGAATGTTACAATCTGCCATTTATTCATTATTAGAATTTTTTTTTTTAAAAAGAAATTTTGAAATACTCCTTATATTCGGACTATAATTTATTTAAATGTCTAAATTAAACTGGTATTCTGCATGTTCAATTATACTTATAACTAATCGGCTAAATCCAATTTCGGCATCAAGTAAACTTAAGCCTAAGGGCGACAACTCAGAGTAAAAGTACGTTTAATTAATTAAAAGATTATTAACTGCATCGTTTTAATCATACTAATACTATTATGCATTATATATTTATGATTATATTACTTCTTAAAAGGCACACTGTAAAGTAAACTAATGAAAAAGAAATAATATATGAACTTTTATGTTAACGCAGATGTTTTCGTCTGCTATCGAGTCACGTGACACTACAAATATTAATATATGCATGTGCTGCGCGTATATTATCATTATTATTATTATTATTATTATATATATTTTTTTTTGCCATACACGCACATTTCATCACTTATCTTATCTATTTAATTAATTAAAACAAACCGCAATTAACTTCTTTATGTGTTATTCATATCTGAACTAACCGTAAAAAAAAAAAAAAAAAAATAAATAAATAAAAATAAAAGAAATATCTAAAAAATAATAATAAAATAAAAAAGAGTAAGAAAGAAAGAAAAACAAACAAAAATGTGAGGTTAGCAGTAGATCAAATATGGTTTTGATATCTTACAAAGATTGAATCATTTTAATTCATTTATATTGCCCATCTGTATAGAGAGATCAATTTTTGGTTTATTCTAATATATATGTATGTAATTTTATTGTGCAGTCAGTATAAATAGTGACAAATTATGATGGTTAATTTTTGTATTTTCAGTATGTATAGCTATTTGTAAAGGAACTATTTTTACTTAAATAATATGTGTGTGTGTATATGAAGTCTAAATTTAATTCTTTAGTCATTAATTGATGATTTAGATATCATTTTGGAAAACAGTTTTCATTTAAAAAATAACAAATAAATTGTTAAGAACTATTTTGTTTTGACATAGTGACAACAAAACAGGTGAGTTTTCATACTTTCTTGAGATATCAGCTTTATCCTGCTCAAGCTGAATGGCAAACCCTTGCTGAAATGAGCACTCTAACCTTTGCAGGATGAGGTTTTAAATAATCCATGTATGTATATGTGTGAGTGTGTGTGTGTGTGTGTGTGTGTCTGTTTGTATGAAGATGCACACATGGATGTATGTAAAATGCCTTTTTAATAAGTCATTAAACCTAGAAGTCATTCTAAATGTGTCTCTCATCTGGTTAGTGTACATGTAATTTCATTCAAAATATGTCTATTGTTGACAGAAATAAAAACAAACTATTTAACTAATCCTTTTTTTTTTTAAATTTTATTCTATTTAGTGACATTAACAATAAAATGTGTCTTAAATGAAATACTAAAATGTGTAAATTTAAACTGAAAAAACTAAAATACGATATCATATTTTGCAATTACTAATGAAATTATCAGTAACAAATTACTATAAAATTTGACTTTAAATAAATTTACTTCAGTGTTAATCTAGTAAACTACTGGAAGTATTAATAATAATAATAATAATAATAATAATATAAACATTCTTAGTCATGTTTTAGAATGAAACTGATAGATTAAAATTACAATAATTTTGATGTTTTTTTTAAAAAACATTTTTTTATTTTTTGATTAAATATCTAGAAAAATATAAAAATATAAAAATATAAAAAAAAACTAAAGAAAGATTAATATTGGCAATAAAATAGCATTACATTTCTTATCTCCCTTGAGGTGTGGTATTTCTGTCAAAAAATATTAAACATAATTTTATAATAAATATCCTGAATACCGTCAAGTTACAGTTCAATAAGCCTATTGATGGGGAACACCTACTGTTCAGTTGTCCAGTGTTTTGAAGAGTGTAAAATGCTAGTTACTAAGAATTTTAACCAAATATTTTGTCATTTTTGAAAAGATTTGTATGAAAAATCAATATAACAGAAGTCATAATTTTGTTTATTTCTTATTTGCTGTCTAAAAAAAAGAAAAAAAGAAAGAAAATAAGCCACTGTATAAAATACAGCTCATATATAAAAAGTGAAAACAATAACAATGACAAAGGCTGTCAATAATATATCTGAAAATATTATAAAGATGCATATCAGATGTATTATTACTTCTATGAAATGCATTCATAGGCTATTCCTAGTCTCACAGCTTATAAAAAAGAATGATAAGTGTTTTCTTGCTTATGAAAATACACAACCAAAATTAAAACAGTTGTCCAAGGAATGACAGACATCAGGTTTCTTCTTTAATATGTCACAGAAACATGTAATAACCACTAATATAAAAATATGCTGAGGTATAGTAAAACAGATATCCATTCTTCATTGATTCTGCCTGTGTCTCCATCACACACTCATTCATGTATGTAAATATCATTATTTATGTGACCGTGGGTCTTTTATTATCACAAGGTTGGAAAGGAAAGGCATATTTGAATACATTCAAATAGTGTCAACATCCACTAGGAAAAAATCAGTCTCAAGGAGTTTTCCTTTGACCAGACAATCGTCCAGCCACTGGGAGTAGACGACCTGGACATCAGGATGGTCAACCAGTAGTTCCTGAATTTTCTGTAATAATAACATTTATTAAGAAATATTATAAATAAAAATAAATAATAATGGTAATAAAAATATATATATATATATATATATATATAAAGAATATTTAAGCTTTCGGCTTGGGCTCTACATGTCCAACCTTTACCAATAATAAAGTATACAAAATCAAACAAACTCAAAAGACTCATTTATGTGAACAGTTTAAAAATATGTTTAAGCAATATATTTTTTTCTTCACTGTTAAACTGTAAGAAACTGATTGTATTAAATAACTGTGAACTGTTTATGTGGTTGGTATACAAAGGTACTATCTGAGAATCTATTACTGTTAGATGGACTGATGGCAGTTGAGATGTTTGGTTTTACAAATCCACACTTGTTTTATGTATATTTTACTAATAAACTTAAGGAAGAATTTTTTAACAATATTTACTTACATCATGATATGTAATAAAATACTTACCTCTTTATCACAGTCTGTACAGGTGACTAAGTGTGTTGTAGATGAGTTAACTTCAGATGTAATGTTACCATCATAAGTTCTGTTGTTAAGGAAATTTCTTTCAAGTTTAAAATAAGCTTTTTCTCTTTTTTTCCACTATTTGTTTTTATATTTTCAAACACAAAGAAGAAATTAGTTTGAGCTGTAGGTGCATGTTGGAAATGATCTTGTAAGATCTGAAAGGTCATATGATCAATTCTTACAAATGGACCATTTACCATTGTAGCTTAAACAAGCCCTCCTTGGGTCTTCCTGTCAAACTGCATTTTTATGAAACTGCACAATTATAATAAAAGTTACATCTCATTATTAATATGCTTTTATTTAAAAATATGTTGGAAAACATTATTAAATATTCACATGAAAGGATATGCAACAATATATCGTTTGTATCTCTTGAGATCAGACTGTGGAATATTTTGGAAATATACAGAAATTTCAGAGAATATTGAAGGCAGAGGAGAAGAATTTCTAGACATTTTGCTGCTGGATGCTTCCTCTGAAGATGAATGTTTTGTCTCTGTGAAAAATAATAATAATATAAACAATAAATGCAATAACAGCAACAACAACAACAACAAAAACAATAGTAATATTGATGATGATGATAGTAACAATAATAATTATAATAATAACCATATATATTTTAAAAAATCATTACATATCCAAAAAAATTACTACTACTAACCATATGTGTGTATGTGCGTGCATGTGTGTGTGCATGTATTTGTTTTTTTCCAATAAATCACTAAATACCAAAGAAAAAATATATTAATACTAATACTAATAATCATGTATATATAATTATTATTTAAAAAAAAATCAGGGAAGAGGGAACAGCTTTGAAGCACTAATGTTCTATTATTTATGCTAATTTTACCTTTTGCAGAATTCTCTTCGTATGTGATCGGAGGTGAAGATTTTCTCTTCAGTATTTTTCTTCTTGGATAATAATAACTGTTTTAATTAGTCAAGGTCTAATAACATAATTCAGAAAATTAAGAAAATTCATCAAAACAAAAAAATAAATAAATAAAACATTGGCGACAACTAATGAACAGTGAAAAAAATAAAGATTTTTAGATAAAAATGAAAATAATAATTGTAATAATGTGTTAGAACGAATAGGCAAAAAGAACAAAATGTGCAATCAACATTCAAAAAAAAAAAATGTTCTATTTTTTTTATAATAGATGGCACATTTAATTATCAACATTTTGAAGAAGCAAATGCAGCAAACATTCTTTGCAAATAAAGTTATATTAAGACCCCATACATATATTTAAATTTTGCTAAATATATTATTTATGGCTAATTTCCCTATTTGTTGGTCACTAACAGTACCAAGCAGACAAAATATTGGCCTCAAGCTATATCTGTCTGTGCTGACACATGTATCCTATAAATGGAAACCTAATATAATTATGAAGAACTTTCAACAGTTCTTGAAAATGACACTGCAGGTGTATAGGTTATCCAGCAGTATTCTGATCAGCTCTAAGAAGGTTACGAAGATGGATTGATTTTTTTTAGGGTTTTTTTTTGCAAAGCACCAGTGAAAATAGAATGGGTGGCAGATGAGACATACTGGTCAAGGCTAGCGTGTAAATACCACATTTTATTTTCAAGCTAATTAAGCACATAGATCAGATTAAGTACTATTAATTGTCCAAGTGGTTAAATATTTGCTTTATGTATGAGGTAAGTATGAGGATCAAATCGTAATACACTAATAATCTTAAATTAATAATCAGGATTTTGTGTCAATAACAAATGTCTCTAAACCTTTACTTGTTCTAAGCATGATTAAAATTATCAAATGATTGACTGACTGACTTTCAGATTTTCCATATGATCTCAAAACAGTTGCCTTTAAAAGTAAACATTTAAGAATGATCTTTTCTAGAGTATAAATGGTCTACCATAAAGATTAGTTACTTTACTAAAAATAATTTTTCTGCAACAGAAGTAACAAAAGTAGATTTTGTATATGCTTTGAAAATACTGATAATTATAAATGATCCTCTATTTTACTTGACACAAATCCTTTTTGTTACATCCATTCATAGTCTGGCAAAACTTAAGTAATAATTATATAAATGGTAATTTGAAAAAAAAGGATACATGTAAGTTTTAATTCCTCTTGAAGCTAAAATCTTCTTGATTAATCTTTCTGTACCGTACCAGTTAAAACCTGGAGTATCATGGCCAATTCGAGGAAGATGAACTGAAGCTAAAACATTAAAAAAAATAAAACGTAAATATAACTAAAAACGTAAACATTTTTGTTATAATTAATAAAAGAACATCTTAATACACAATTAAAGTGTGATTTCATAGTCACCTAAATCTTTCACAAATTCAATAAATTTCAAAAAATTAAATTAATCAGTTCATCAATAATTTTATTCTGGGATCTTTTTGCATCTTTCTTTTTCTTCAGATTTTTCTTTCTTTTATTAAGAAAAACATCTTTTGTTGTTATGGTACCAAAACTGTAAATTACCCTCTTTCTTCTTTGCCTCTGAATAAATCTTTTCAAGCCCAACTGCTAAAGCAGATAATTTTATTCCTGAGAGTCTGTTTTTTCTATCTCGATGTTGTGCAACTATCAGACCCAACTGAAATGAACAATTCATTATGTTTATTTATTTTTATATTATTATTTCAAATTTTGTTGAAGAGGTGGGTGTACAAAATAATTTTCACAAAAAGCAAATAATAATAATAATAAGAATGAAAATAATGAAAATAATGAAAATAATAAAATAATAATAATAATAATAATAATAATAATGAAAATAATAAAAATAATGAAAATAATGAAAATAATAATAATAATAATAATAATAATCATAGTAAGGAGAAGAAGAAGAACATTTAATTAATGAAATAAATAATGGACAACTCAAGCAGAAAATAATAATAAATAAATAAATATTTAACTGCACTAAATGTACTATCTCGGACTAATAATAATAACAGTTAATAAATAAGTAAATCTCACTACACTAACTTGTCATGATGAAACCCAATAAATTTACCCAATCGTGACCCTCATCTCGTTTTTCTACATCATCAATAGCAATTAGATGACAGTCACCAAGTTCAAGATCTGAAAACATAAATATGAAAAAGAAGGTTTTGTTTTGTCTATCTATTAATTTTGTAATGTTTCTGTCAAACAGGAGTAGGAATATTAATAATAATAATAAATAAATTAATAAATTAATAAATAAAATACTAACAATGACAATAATTATAATCATAATGATGATGATACTAATATTATGTAATAAATATAATAACAACAAATAAATAATAATAAAATACTAACAACAAAATAATAATAATAAATATGATATTAGTTATATAACAATAGTTACAAAATTAATTAATATAGTAGTTGAAGCAATAGTAATACTGCAGTTAATAATAGTAGTGGTAATAACAACAGTAATAAATGTAGTAATAGAATATTTGTCTTTGTTACCTTCCATCTCTCCAGCTAACTCGTACTGTTCTTGAGGCTGGAGTGAACGTCTGGACAGAGCAGAAAACAGTCCACCACTGCCCCATCGTCCTGAATCATCTTTAAACAGAAATAAAATAAACAGCTTTAAAAAAAAAAAAAAAAAAATTAAGAATTAACCCCCCACCCCAAAACCACTAATTAATAAAACAACAAAATTTAAACTTAAAAAATAAAAAAAAAAAAAAATTAAAAATTAAATTAAAAAAAAAAAATAATAATTTAAAAAAAGAAGAGAAAATTAACAATACTTAAATATTCTAAATAATTTTCAGTGGATAATTCAAGGGTTCACAGTTAGAAATAATAATAATTCAGCATTTGTTCTGAAACATTTTAGGATATTTATTTTCTTCTTATTTTTTTTTTCTTAAAACATATATTTATTTCTGTCTCCATGTTTCCTTTCCAATATACTCTTGTTTCTTAATAAACTATTTCTAAAATAAAATTACAGAATGTTTTTAAAACTATTAACTAAAAACTGACAGTCACAAACCAGCACAGTGCACAATGATGTTGTTCTTAGTGCCAGCATCAACAGGGTGTGTAACGTCACCACTGATGTAGTTAATAGATTTCCTGTGACCATCATCACTGTCATCGTCATCATCTTCATTCTCAACTTCGTCATCTTCATCCTCACCCTCACTGTCAAGGATGATGCTGCATGATGTGTAGCCATGTTTCTTCCA
This sequence comes from Chrysomallon squamiferum, assembly GCA_012295275.1. Taxonomy (NCBI): domain Eukaryota; kingdom Metazoa; phylum Mollusca; class Gastropoda; order Neomphalida; family Peltospiridae; genus Chrysomallon; species Chrysomallon squamiferum. The sequence goes on along the minus strand of CM022673.1, from coordinate 10,100,655 downwards.
CATTTCCTCTCTGGTAACATCAAATGAATCGTTAATATAATTAATAAATATGCCATTTAGATACTGATAATAATTATTAAATTACAATACCATATTATATTTGAAGACTGCAGACTACTACTACTACTACTACTAATAATAATAATAGTAATAGGAATAGATATATGTTAATAGCAATTACTCTGCTATGTTAAAAAATATTCTGATAGTAACAAAAATATATTTGATAAGACCAAAATGATCTACAGAATAGATACAAATAATTTTTTGCATGCACTACAAAAATATATATTTAAATTTTCTCAATAATGTATTATTAATATGTTAATAAAATTTTGGGGCAAACAGAATATATAAAGTTTATTCAAATATAAATACAAAAACAAAAAAAAATAATAATAATAAAAAGAAATAATAAATAAAAATTATAATAAAATGCTAATAATAATAATAATAACAGAAAAAAAAATTATATTACTTTTTCTTCTTTTTTTCCTGAGCTCTTCTTACTTCCTGTTCCTCTGCAAGTTTAGCACGTTTCTCTGCTGCTTCCTTTCTCTGACAAAACAGAAATTTTTTAATCAGGAAACTAAATTATTACTCTATAAAACTCTGAGATCAAAATAAAAATAATATGGACATGGATATTTATAATATTAACAAAATAATAAAATGCAAAGTTGTTGCAAGAAAGGAAATAATTAAATGGATAAATGCACAGGATTATAAAAAATATTGACACTAATTCTGTAAACTGCAGAAAATAGCAGAAACACATACAAGTAATAATAATAAAAAAGTTATAAACTAATAAATAAATCTAATATTGTAAACTTTAGAAGATGGCATACATAATAATAGTAAATAAATAACAATTTTCCATTAGTCTTTCTTATTTCCAGTAATTTAAAGATTAAAATACCTTTCTTTGTCTTTCTTCCAGTTCTTCAGGACTAAGTTGTTTCCTAGGTTTTCTGGAAGTTTCTGGAAGTGGTCCCAGCAGACTCAGCTGCTTCTTACGAAGCAGTCTATCACCACTACCTTCAGCTGATGTTTCCAAGATGGCTCTTTCAGCTTGATGTTAATGAAAAAAATAATAAATTAAATTCCAGGTTAATGCCTGGTTTTAGAAATGCACCTATACTTCATATACATATTTTGCCATTTCCAGATAATTTTCTTGTTAGATTTCATTATCAGTGGAAATACTTATTAGTCTGTCTTTGTCAAGTCTGTGCCAAACAATAATATAACTTTTTTTTTTGTTAATATTCTTGAATTGTTTAATGTGTGTGTGTGTGTGTGTGTGTGTGTGTGTGTGTTTGGAAACTACTCACTATTAATAAGTTCATCAAAAGCTTTTCTGTCTGCAGCAGATGTCTCTTTAGAGTAATCAGTTCCTTCAAATACATACATGTTCTCTGGTACACTTTCCTTATCCCCAGGTTCATCCTGTATTTGAGAAAACAACAACTGTATTGAACTGCTTTATGTCATGTCAGTATTCATAGTTTTCAGCTTCTTCCCCTGGAACAGCAGTACTGCTAGTACTACTACATTAATAATAATGGCAATAACAACAACAACAACAATAGTCAAGCTTATAAACAGTTTGATTCAAAGAGTGATAATAAGAATAATTTAAAAGTGCCACTGGATCACAAAATGTTAAATAAATAACTTTAAAAAGAAAAACATTCAATACTGACTGAAAAAGAAAGGCAATGTAACTAAAGATTATAATTTATTTATTTACTTTCCCAAACAAGTTACTACAAGTAAAAGTACAACTATAATACAATGTTTATTCTCTGTATCCTTGGCAACTGTATCTTTTTCATGCATGTTTCTACAGACAGGAAAACATACACTACAGCCTTTAATGAATTTGCCATGGTGCAGTAGAGATCACATGGATTTGAGAAAAAAAAAAAATTTGAATACAAAAAGTTACAAATAATAGTGCTATTATGTCATCATCTGTTAGCATATTAGTATTTCAAAAATTTATAATGACACTATGTGTTTATTATTTTTAACATTTAATAACGAAAAGTAATCAGAAATCTTACATCAACAGTTTTCTGTTCATCAGTCTCAATAACCTGCCATTCTCCATCAACACTTGGACCCAGCATTTTAGTAAGGTCAGTGTCTGTTTCACCATCATCTTCTTCCTTCAGTAGGTTCTCAACACCAAACTTTAGTATATCTTGAAGCTGAAACACAAATAAAACATAAAACAGTTTTGAAATAAAGTTTGCCTACATATAATATTCAGCACTAGACATTAAAATTTAATATTACTGTGATAAAAATTTAAACATCCACTAAATGTGGTAGGCTGTCTGTTTTGAACATATTATTCAACAAAAAATGTTCTGTAAGATTGGTAAAAAAAAGACTGTGGAATTTATATTAATTAATTAATAAGAAAAACACACACACACACACACACACACACACACACACCCACTAAAAACAAAACAAACAAAAAACAAACATAGCAAATATGCAAGATATAAAATATAAATTATATAAACTTTATTTATTTATAATGAACTATAGTTCATATTATCAGATATATTAATCATAAATTAACACTGAAGTTTCTTAATTCCCTAATGTCTAATTTTAAAAAAATTAAATTTACCTGAGTTTTATTTGAAGCAAATAACTCTGTTTTCTTTCCAGCCCCAAACTGACCACCTTCGATGACCTTTCCAGTCAACTTTAGTTTCTCTTCAGCTCTTTTCAGAATTATTTCTTCAACAGAGTTTCTACCCACCAGTCTAATAACTCTCACAGACCTAAATATTTAATTAATGTATTCAAAATTATCAGAACAAAAAAACTCTTTTAAATCAATCCTGTATCACTTTTGCAAAACTGATGTCCAGAAATTACATATCCTGTAAAAAGTGTCTTGTAACTATTAGACTTAACCATATTTTTGAAACTGAATATCATATTTCTTTGGATTTTAATTTTGTAATAGAAACAACAGAGAGAAAATTTGCTTCTGTATAAAGCAAACATGGTTATCAATATAGTTACTAAGGCATATATGACCTGAGCAATTTTGTCTAATCTATAGCTGGAATAATTTAAAAGTTTTATTAATTTGTATATATCTATAAATGAAAACAACCTGCTAAATAATGAACCTAAATGCAAAAGAGATACTTATTTTTGTTATCACTAAATCTATATTCAATTTTATATGAACACTGTTATTTTTGGTTTCCTTTGTTTTTGGTAACTATCTGAATGAAACTGTTTTTGTTCCAGAGTTATCTACCTTGTTTGTCCAATTCTGTGAGCCCGTGCAGCAGCTTGTAAATCATTCTGAGGATTAAAGTCACTGTCAACAAATATCACAGTATCAGCTGCAGTGAGATTCAAACCCTGACCACCTAAAATATCAAATATACAGTCAACATATTTACTGAAAAATCCATTACAGAAATAAAAAAAAAATAATATTTTAAAATTATTTTATTCAAAATAACTATAAATTTAAAAGGCATGTACATGTACACATGCATTTATTTTAATAATAATAATAATAATAAAATAAAAACTGGCTATTGTCAGTCAGATGTTTACCTGCCTTGGTACTCAAAAGAAATACAAATGTTTCATCTTTATCATTAAAATTTCTCACAGCCAAAAATCTTTCTTCTCCCCTGACCGATCCATCAAGTCTCTCATATGTAAAACCTGAAATAATTTAATACAAGGAAAGCATGTTTTAACAGTGCCAATGATCATTCAAAAAAAAGAAAAGTGAAATACAATTAAACGTATATTTCCAATGAGATTACTTTATCTGGTTCTCATTAAAAGTGTGGAGAGAAGATCACATCTTATAAATAAATAAATTATTTCTTTTTAGAGTATATTTGATTGAAAAAAATACAAATAGGCTAAATATCCCAGCTAACATCACTGGGCCAGATAAATATTTTAGACAAGATAGTTCTATTAGTTTCACTTGATTATTTTGATTCTTATTTAAGTGTTCACATTATGGAAAGAAAATAAAGTCTAAATACATTCAGTATAACACCTAATAACTGTTTTATTTGTCTTTAAATTTAATAATATGACAAGCCCATATAATTACATGGCTTGATCATGAACAATTTGGGGTTCTTCTAAACTGTATGCCACAGTAACTAAACTAATATTTAAGTTCAGATCTTGAAACTGGATACAGAGATGTTCTAGCAGACTCACCTCTGTAACCAAGGTAATCCTGAAGAATGTCGAGCATGTGAGTCATCTGGGAGAAAAGAAGAACTTTGTGATTTGCCTTCTTCAAGTAACACAGCAGTTTGTCTATGAGGATGAGTTTACCACTGGCCTCTACCAAGTGTTCTCCCAGCTCAAATGGTTCAGGTTCAACTCCTGTCGAAGGCAAGATCATACATGAGAATACTGTTTGAGTGTTCAGTGAAGAAAAATAATGATTATGAGAATATTAGCTGATTCTCTTTTATAGTCAAGAAAGCAAATGTTGCCAATTTTCATTGTTAAACATACATTACAGATTGTTTTGGGTTTTTCTTAGTTTTGCATTATCCAGATAATTTACTTATTTATTTATTTCATTTTAATATCCAAATAATTTAATAAAAAAATTATTAACACAAAATTAAGAAAACAAACAAAACATGTAATGAAGGTAGAATAGATTATTTTCTGATTTTTTTGTTAAATGGGCTATAGTGAAAGTAATTATTATTTTTATTTTAGCCTTTAGCATAATATAAAATTACCTTTAACACTGTATAAATCTAACAGTGAAAACAATCTACAGAAAATATAAGAAGAGTGTTTTTTATTTTATTTTAAAGCTACCAAAATTAAAATATACTTTAAGAACAAACCTATCAGACTAAATTAAAATTTTGAAACAAACCATCAAAGAGGTAAGGATGGTTCACACATTTTCTCAGCTGCATCAGAATGTTCATCAGTCGAGGTTGTCCACTGTTGTAGGAGTTGTTATTGTCAAACATATCTGAAATATAACAAAGCTGAACCGTGTAAAAAAAAAAAATAAAATAATTTACTATTTGAAAGCCAAAAATGTTCAGTGCTAACATTCTCAAGTTTACATCACCTAATTATAAATAGCATAATACAGGATTGAAGAAATTAACCTTTTAATTTCAAAGTAATTTGTCAGTAAACAAAATAATTTTATAATTTTTTGTAAAATGTTATATAAAGATGAAATCTAGCATTAAGTAAACTCCCAGTAAAAATATATATATATATATTTGTATATACATCTTCTAGAAGTATCATTAAATTAAAAACAAATTATAAAATATAAATAAATAAATAATAACAACAAAAATAACAGCTAAAAAACAAAATAAAACTAAATTTAAAATTTATAAGATCAAATACACAACTGAATTAAACTTACGTACTTAATTCAAAACAAGGATCAATACCAATGTACATTTAATTTTTGAATGACATACCTAAATCTTTAGTAAGAATTGCCTTATAAAGTTTTTTCTGCAGTTTGGAAAGTCCATGGTATAAAACAACTTCTGCTTTTTCTGGTAAATCTTTCAAAACTTCAGCCTTGGTCCGTCGAAGTAGATATGGTTTTAGCAGTGCGTGTAATTCTTTGAGACCTGGAAGTAAAACAGATACAATTTACTATATTTTCCAGATAATAATAAAATATTATAATTATGTAAGATAGATTTCAGTTTTCAAGAGAATTTGTAAAATATTTCCGTTATACATAATTTATCTCAAAATAAAGAAATACTTTACATGAACACTGTGATGGAAGAAAGTTACAGAAATAATATTTAATTTACTTAAATTTATAATATTTTATTCAAAAAAAAAACAAATTAAAAGCTTTAGTACATATTATTGAAGCACATAAATACAGATAGAAAAACACAAAAATATGCTTACCTTCATTTCTATCTGTATTGCTGTACTTTTGCACAAACTTGTCAATATTGTTGATATTAAATGTATTTGGTGCCACAAAGCTCAGCAAAGAATACAATTCCTTCAGATTGTTTTGTACTGGGGTGCCTGTCAAAAAGATTGTTGTCTGAATGTCCCACTTAAAAAAGAAACAAACAAACAAAAAAAGCTTTAGATAATTAATAATAAAATTCTCTGCAACTACTTACTATCCATTACATTTTTAATAACAGGTTTTTACATATTCATTGTATCAACTTTGGTTTGTAAATTCCAGTAGAATAGGTTTCTAAGAGTTTTTTTAATTTGTTGTTTTAATGATAAAAAGTATCATGAAGAATATAAAAGATTGTTTCTGGTTTGTCAGATAAACCATGTTTGTCTTTTTATACAGTGACAGTAGTTAACATTTACTTATTTATTTTCAAGGCAAGAAAGTAGATTTGGAAAAGCTTGCTATATTTTTATTTTTCTGTTTTATGCACATTCTGTGGCTGAAATTATATAAATAAGAAAAACAAAAGAAACTTCCTAAGATTTAAAATAAACATGTGAATGTTAGCTGCAGTGTTTATTAAAAAGACAAAAAGTGATTAATTTGAAAGCCAAAAATCCCCTATAATATAAGATATTTTTGAAATTGTAGTATAATTCTGAAAAATACTTGTTAAAAAAAATATTTTAAAACTTGTGTCTTGAATATTACTCTTTTAGGAATTTGAATGTTAAAGATGTTCCAAAATGATAATATGTTCCAAATTTACTCACATCCTCCAGTGTCTGGTAAAGTTGAGATTCATGATTTTTCAGTCTGTGAGCTTCATCAACCACCAGTATGTGCCAGGAAATAGACCTCAAAAATGATTCGTCTTTCATACATAACTAAAATTATAAAATAAAATTATTGCTGAATGAAAGGTACAGTGCTGTAATCCATTATAAGTAAAACACTATTGACAAAATATGTATTTTTTTTCTTCAAAAATCACACCCACACACACACACATATACCTGTTCTAATATCAGAAATAAGAGAAAAATTGTCATCACATTATTATTATATGATTATATTATACTACTGGTGCCTGAAATAAATAAAATGTATATATATTTTTCATAATAATCACAAATATGTTTTAAATATGCATGATGCTGTTCTACTACAAAACAGGGTGACAACAAACCTCATAAGTTGTAATTAAGACATTAAAACAGTAAGAATTTCCTTTTCTAGATTTGTTAATTTTGTAGCTCAAAGCATTTCTTAAATCCTTGTCTCCAACAAAACATATTGTCTCCATTTTGGGTGCAAATCTGGAAATATATAAATAAATCAAGTATGTTATTAAAACAAATGACATTTTTGCATAAATAAATCACAAATATACCAAATTATTTGATGTTGGTGAATACTGTACTTTCAGTGACAGTTCTATGTTAATAATTGAATTAATATCTTCAATGATTTAAAATATTATAACAAGAATGTATAAAATTGACAATCAGGAATATTATTACACACTGTAATGTCATTATCTTCTAAATTCCACTTCCCAGTTCTCCAAAACTGATCTTGGACACACCACAAGATGAGGCTTGTTATGAGAAGAAAGTCCATTCAAGTAGCATAGAAATGCAATTGTCTAGAATTGTTAAACAAATACAATAATAATAATAATAATAATAAATATATAAAATAAAATAATAAATAAAAATAAATAAATAAATAAAAATAAGTTAATAATTAATTTAAAAATAGTTTTAAAAAATTATTTCAAAAGTAGGAAAAGATGTATAGTAATACTGAAAATATTAGACATATAATAATATAAATTTGGGTTATTTGTTGTCATCACATATACTTAAATTAGTTTAAAATTTGGCATTTACTTGGACAAAAGAATACTGTAGATCTGGGGAATTAAACCTGTAACAATAATATCATTAATGCAAACCTGGCAGGTTTTCCCAAGACCCATTTCATCACCAAGAATACAGCCATGCCCTCTTTTGTAACAATCTACCAACCAGTTCACTCCATCTAATTGATATTCTCGTAATTTTATATCTGAAACATGCAATAATAAAAATAATAACATCAAGAAGAAGAAGAAATTCCGTTACCTTATTTCATTGAAATTCAATCAGATTATACATGCAAAGAAGGATAGTAGGGGAAAAAAGATCAGAACCTTAAGTTAAAATATTTTATTATTAAGCTATGATGATATTGTCATGATCGAAATTCAGTGCTATAATGGTTCATTGGTTGTGCAATACTACACTTCATTAATTCGTAAAACAAGACTAATCGGTCCTATTCTTATTTTATTCCTCATGCTTTAAAAGTGACTGACATAATTCAAGCAGAAAGATGTAATCAATATATCACCTCCCCATCCATGTCTGCCCAATGATTCTAATGTTACGGCATTTGAATTCTTGCTGTTATCTGTTTTATCATAAACTGTCAGTTTCTTCTCCATGACGAATTTATACAATATTATTGACTTCAACCGAGTTCCATCGTATTACGCGCGTTAACCATGAAGGAAGTAAAGGGCCGCGAATCAGTCAACGGGTACTGCCTTTCGGCTATTTTCGTATCGCGTACGAGACATCACGATTCTAACTCGATTTCTATCGTTTTGTGTCGTCAAAAGAGAAAAGACGGCGAATACCGAAAGTAATCTCCCTTGCATTTATTCTAAAATGGTGGCGATGTCTCTGACAACATTCACTTAAACTGGAAAATGTTTACAAAATAAAAATATTAAATGTTAAAATGGATTTAAAATTAAAGTTAAAATCTCTTATTAGCAAACAGGTAAATGATACAGAAAAAATAATATATTTCGGTTGCTGTTTATAAAAATATGACCTCATAATTAATAGTTTGATTAACGATTGATCTGTCACCTTACCCCTTAGTCTAGCCTTTACTAGCTCTAAACCTTAGACGTCTGATTAAAACTATTTATCTATCGTAAACATTATTCCTAAATAATATATTAATTGCTTAATAATTTTTAAAAAAAGTTAATAATCCGAAAGGCATTAAATAATAATAAAAAATAATTATTAGTTTTATTACTCAAATATTGTAATTTATGTAAACCATAATTAATAAGAAGATAATAATAATTAAGAAATATATTTTATCAATGTATGTATTTATAAAATTATGTCTGCAGGACAGTATAACATCCCCAACAACTGACTACAGTTCAGAGGAATTTAAAAAGGAACCAGCGGTTGCAAAGTTCAAGGTATGTGAGGTGTGGTGTACCTTTATATTATGACGTAATATTTTAAAACAATGATTATGATAAAACAGAAGAAGCATAGAGATTGAATAATTTCCTGTATTCTCCTGTAAATAAAATGAAATCAGATTGTTAAATCATTATGGATATATCAAATGTCGATACCTATTTCAGTATGAAATGGTTATGATAATGACTTGTGACAGAAATAATAAAATAATAAAATATATTGCATAAAATGATTTTTACCATAAATATAAATGATACAAAATAATGTTTCAGTAAAATATAATCTGAAGCTGAATATAAAAAGAATTTAAAACTTATTTTAGAATCACATGCAATGTTTTTGTAGCTCATGCAGAATATATATATATTACATATAAAATGCTGTTGATTAAATATTTAATAATTACTACATAAAGTCTAAGTTATATTTATAAAGGAATGTTCAAGATGGTATGAAGAAATTCCAAATTTAATTAATTTTTCTTTTTTAAGTGTTACCAGCCATCAAATCCACTTGAAGATCAGGAAACTATAGATGGGATTGAAGAAGAATATTACAAGGATGAAACATTTGATACTAGTCAGTTTGAACTTGAGGTAACAATTTTGAAATGAAATAATAAAATAAATAATTAATTAATTGTTTTGTATCTGCTCTATTGGATTTTTTTTTGGTTGTTATTATTATTTTTTTAATTTATGTACTAATTTCTACATGTATCTATGTGTTGAGGCTTGAACTTAATTTGTGTCCATGTTAATACCATCATGTTTGAGTGTTTCTTATGTTTTTGGAGGTGTTGATATAAAAAAAAAAAAAAAATATATATATATATATATAAAAGTAAAAATGATAAATATACCTGTTACATATTGTTTTTGTTCTGTTTCAGAAATTAAAGGACTCTTATGAACGTGAACAGATAAACAAAGACAGAATTCGCCTTCGGAAGCAGCTGGAGGCAGTAAGGCTTTTTTTTATTTTATTATTTCTAATAATGTATCATTATATGAATATACACAGAATACTTTTGCCCTTTTTTAATGGAAGACAGTATGAAATTTATTTGAAATTACTTTGATTGTGAGATAGTCTTATATGGTTTTCTTTTCCATTTTAAACCAAAGAAATATGTCAGTGTAATATATATGTGTGTATGTGTGTCTGTCTATCTATATAATAATATATATAATATATGTATAATAATATATATAATATACACACACACATACACAATACATAAATATATATATTATTTTTGTAATTATTATTGTCGTTATTATTAATAATATATTATTTGGATTATTTCATATTATAAAAATTTTAGATGCTCACTTTAAGTTTAGAAAATAATGACTTATTTGAATTTTATTACATACAAAAGAATTGTGCCTGAGATAAGGAAACATTTTTTAATGACTGTTCACTTTTCTGTTAGGTTTCTAAGAAGATCTCAGAGTTGATATTGCAGAACCACCCAGCTTATGCTGCTGAACTTCAAGAGGTTATGGAACTGCAGAAAAAACTACAACTAGCTGGTGTCATTTGTAGAAAAGGGAGAAAGTAAACTCTTTGTTTTATGTGTCATAATTGTATAAATAATGACACGAATATGTGATTGTGTGAATGAATAAATGAATGTTTTGGAGAGAGAATGTTTTTTTTCAATTGATGCCTATATGGTTATGTTAGAATGCTTGTTAAAATGTATGTATATCTTATACAAATATAATAATGTTTATTTTTTGCAATTAAAACTAAAAGTGAATAAAGCTGATTTTTGCTGAGCACAATAATAATGTTTTTTCTTTTCTCACTTGTTAAGTGTTTATACTACATGCTTATGTTAACATGGTTTTCAAATAACGTATAATGTTTTGTAACATGTAATGTGTTTTTTAACAGACAACTGTCATGGGCAAGAGAAATCTTCACCACTGCAAGTCTAGGACTTCTAGCCAACTACAGGAAAAGACAACAACTTGTAGGTCTGCTCAAGTCACTTCAAACCATCAAAACATTGGTAAACATTAAAAATTATTCATTACTATACCTTTTATTTGTCATATTAATTTGCTAACTATGTAAAGAAAATGAAAAAACTAAAAAACAAACCTTCTTGATCTGCTGTTGTTACAGGTTAAGATAAAAATTCTTGTAAACATAATTACATAAGTCACTCCTGGGACACAGGCTGTTGACAGTAACTCTCCAGAGTTGTCTTCCCTGTGCTATTATTTCAACCTGCCTCAAAGTATAACCTTTTTGTTAATGTCTGCTTGGAGATATCTTTACCCACTATTCTATAGATGCCCTCTTTTTCAACTTCCTTTTCGAATGTTGCCTTGTTACAGATGATGTTTGTTTTCAGAGCATATGTCCAGTTGACTGACTTCATCTTCTTATTTCTTCTTCTTGTAAATATAATACTTTTATTAACCTGTTTTAATTATTATAACTATATCTTTGTATAATACTTACATGTTATCAATATTTGCTGACTTAATATTTGAACATACAAATTATTTTTTTTTGTTTTTTTAAATAAATCTTTCAATTGTTATTTTGGTTTTTTTGCTGTCATAAAATTAGATAGTTTCATTTGTTACATTGTTTTACAGCAAAGAACAGATCTAAGATTGAGAGAAATGTTGGAGGTAAAAAAAAGTTTAATTAATTTTAAGTTTAGTTAGAATTTAAACTTTTAAGTTAATAAAAGAACATATATAAAAGTAAAAAAAAAAAAAAAACCCCAAGAACAAAACATAAACATTTGTGTCTAATTTAAAGGTTTTTTTGGTTTTTTAACAAATATTTTTCACAATTTTTTTACCTTTATTGAAATCAAATTTCATATTTAATTTTCAGAATTTATTTTCAAAATTGTAAAAAAAAAAAAAAATATATTTAGTTATAAAACTATTATTATTATTATTTATTTTATTATTATTATTATTATTATTATTATTATTTTTTTATTATTATTGTTGTTATTATTAATTTGGTTGATTAATTATTTACATTTGTGTTATTTTATTACAGTTTTATTATATTTTAAATTTGCAGGAAGAAGATTACTGTGGAGCCATACAGTTGTGTCTAGAATGTCAGAAAGCAGCCAGCACATTTAGACATTACAAATGTATTAGGTATGTTTTGTTTTCAAATATTTACTATCCACTAAAACAGAACAAGCAGAAATGTTACTCAGTTTTTTCTTTCAGTTTGTATTAATACCATATCCAGACTAAATTTTCAAAACTGTGCATTGCAGAAAAGCTCTGATAAAAAAACAAAGTCATAAAATACAATTTTTTTATGTGTGTGTGTGTGTGTGTGTGTGTGTGTGTGTTTTATTTCATTATTTACTGTAGAATAATTCATTTACTTTGTTTTATCAAGAAATGCTATGATACTGCTATGATTTCTTTATATTTTTATTAATTGTGTCCCATTGAAATTTGTGTATGTTAAAACAACTTCTGGCATACATTTTTGAAAATCCCAATTAAATTTACCTGTCACAATTCTTTTGCTTTTATTTTATGAAATGGAAAATACTTCCATTTTTAATTTTTCATTTAAAAATATATTTATTTTAAAGTGAGTTAAGTTCGAAACTTCAAGACACTTTGGAAATGATTGAAGAACAACTTGATGTTGCTCTGTCTAAGACATGCACTGGTTTTGATGTACCTCATTATGAGAAAGTTCAAACTGCATACAGACTGCTTGGTAAAACACAGGTAATAAATAACACTAAAAAATCTGAAATAAAATGATAATACTATTAATGATAATAATAAGAAAGAAAGCAATGATAATAATAAAAATACTTAAAAAGTATATTAAAGTATTTAAAATACTGATTCCATTTTTTGTTATTTTCTTAACTATTAAAATTAATTTTGAATAGTTTGAAATTAAGAATAAAAGTTTAGTGAGGTTTTTTTTATAGATATTTTCCTTTACTTATCAAAGTACTGAAATGAAAACTGCATTTATTTTTTCAAACAGTATTGAACAAGTCTTTACTATATATCTTGATAAATATTAAATGTAACTAGATATCAGCAGTATGTCAAACCATCTGTATATCTATATTTCTATGTACATAAACACACATCTTCACACCAAGACACATAATCTGATATGTATTTGTTATTATTTTTCTTTTCAGACAGCTATGGATCAGCTTCACATGCATTTTGCCAGTGCTATACACAACACTGCAAACACAATTGTTCTAGGCTATGTGGAACTTTACTCTGGCACTGGCAGAACCAACTTTCAGAAGAGGCAGTATGCAGACTTGTGTAAGGTAATAAAATTGTCATTCATTTTTCTTCAAAAGGAAAAGTACTTGGAATTAGCCTGTTGTAAACGATACAGCAAAGTCTTTGACATAGTAGATGCTGAAATTGTATTTGACAGTGGTGTATATTGCCAGCATATATTTCTATATTCATAATTTGTTATTTCATTTCTCTGTGTATCCCAGCACAAAGTCTCCTCTCTCTCATTGTCTCTTTCTCTCACACACACACACACACACACACATGCACAACAGACATACTTTAACACATATGCACATGTACATATGTGTAAATAGTTTTATTTTATTTATTTATTTTTTTTTTCTTCAGCATATTACTATAGAAAGCTTCACGCCATGTTTGATAGATCTGTGCAAGGCATTGTGGGGAGTAATGAAAAGTTACTACCAGACGATGCAGTGGCATGAAACACATGATCAAGATGTAGTGTCTGAATCTGGTTTGTATGATAATCATTTTTATTTACATTCCCTATGTTAACAAAAATGCTTTTGATAACTAAATGTGGAAAATGGAAGTGTTCACGTCACTGATTTCATTACTGTTGTAAAATGACAGTGTCACATTTTTATTTACATACTTTATTATTATTTTCTGTCTTGTTTTGTATCTTCCAGACAATTTTTTAATTATATTTTTTTATTGTTAGCAAAGTCTGGTACTTGTTTAAATATACTGAAAAAGGTAAAAATAGCAGATAATGTATTTAGGAAGAAATGAATATTTTAGAAAAACAGTATATTATTCTTGATTTCTATAGGTCTGTATATTTAAATATACATGTTATACAGACACACATTTATTTACTTATTTATTATTTTTATTTATTTATTAAACAGGAGAACCAGGAACTCAGGTTGAGTCCACATTCAACAGACGTTACGTGATGAAGAAGTTAGAATATGGTCGATTGAGAATATGGCAGGATGTGCAACAGAAAGTGAAAATTTTTGTTCTAGGAACTGATATATCTGGATTTAAGTTAGAAGAATTCATTAGTGTGCTTGATCTGATAAACAGGTAACTAAAATACAGTACACAACTGATTTTATATGACCATTATTTGTTATAATCCATTTATTTCTTTCATTCATGTATATACATGCATCATTTACTTACTTATGGATTAATGATACATATGTATTTATGCATATATATATATATAAACAAAAATATTTACAGATACATTTATATTCATATTTATATTTATATAGAAAAAAATTGCAATTACATATACTGATGAATTCACACACACACACACACACACACACACACATTTATATATATATATATATATTTATATATACACACACATATATATTCAGTGTGCATACACATAAAGGGATATCGGTATTTTAATCTTTTGTTTTACAAAATGTATTCTCATCACTTTTTCTGTTGTAGTATTTGAAAATAAAATTGTTAATCTGTTGTGAATATTTTGTCCAATTTCACATTTTTCTTTCAGAATGATAGAAATAGGTGAAGAATTTTGTAGAAGCAAATCAGAAGGTCTTCAAGACTCTTTGAAACAACAAAGTTTAAATTACTTCAGAAACCATCACAGGTAACTATCATATTTTCAGTTGTTTATAATAAAAAATAATCTTTTAAATTTCTTTCAAAAATAATATATTTAATTAATGCATTAATAAATTAATTGATATATTTTAGTTATCTTCATAATATATACAGATCAGCAATCAAAAAAAAAATAGTTAATAAAAATACTTCAGAAACTGTCATAATAAACAAGTCTGTAAACATTAATTAGGAATATATTTTTTATTTAAGATGTGTCTTTAATAGGTAAGAAATTGTCATGCGTAACGATGCTTTAAACAAATTTCAAAATATAAGAAGCTATAAGAAGAATTTAAATTGTTTTAACTTTTTATCTTTTTTTAATTAATTGATTGATGATCCTTAATATTTCTTTAAAAATAAAAAAAATCTTTTGGTTTATAATAATTACAGAAACAGATTTTAACATTGCCAACTTTAATTTCGTTTTTCTTTTATTTAATAATGTAACAGGTCTGAAGAAACTGTTACTGGATAATTTGTTTGTTTATTTGTTGCAGAGCTCGACTTGATGAGTTGAGAATGTTTCTAGAAAATGAAGGCTGGGAACTCTGCCCTGTGAAATCAAACTTCTCAATTCTGCAGCTACTGGTAAAAAATTTATCATAATATATTACATCATTTTCCTTAATATTTATAAATATAAATAAATCAAATTTTTTACCTTTCTGAACTGTCTCTCGCTCCAGTATTATGATTTTGCTAACAACCAAATATTTAGTATCTGAACATCTTTTACATTAGCATCTGCTGAAATATCACAAAATAAATGTTCTTCAGTTATTACAAATCCTTGATGAAATATTTTGTTAATTCTGCTTTGAAATATTTCCCATATACTGCATAAAATAATACATAATTATACCATGCATTTTTTTCCCTTAAAAATACCGAAAGAGTACTTAATACTTCATACAAAAAAAAAAATACTTAAGCTATTTCCATTTCAGAAAACAAAATAATAAAACATTTATTTAAAATATATGTAACATATTTGCATTTTAGGAATTCCGGTTCATGCGAAACTGGCAGAGTAAAATTCCTGCAACTCAGTCGTCAGAATCTGATGGGTTTGTTTACAACGGCGATGCTTCTAATAATCCAAACAACTCAGGGTATTTTTCTAAGTATTTGAAGGAGGGTAATCCTTTTGATACTCAACCAGAAGATGAAGAAAAAGAAGATGTATTTTCTGGTGCAGGGGTATGTACTTTTTTTTTTTAACTTTCTGTGTGAAAATAGCCATTGTTAATAAATGGATTGTTAAGTTTAATGTGAATGATAATAGTAAGATTCCACTGCATTCATTTTCATTTAGAAATGCATAAGCCTTTATTTTACCATTTATATGTTTTATATATTGCTTACATATTAATTCAAGTTGTTAATATAATGGATGTTAGGCTATATTACTACAAGCTTTAATACAACAAATTTTTTTTGTTAACATCATATGTATTCTGTGTAAACATCTGAGAGGTGGCATATTGATCCATTGATATATTCATTCATTTATTCATGTATTCATTTATTCATTTATTTGTATATTCGTCCATTTATTTATGTATTAATTTACTTATATAATTTATTCATTCATCATTATTTGATGTTCAATCTAAATGGATATTACTGTTTTTTATTCTGTTACAGATTTTTATGATGCTTATGATGATGATGATGTTTATTATTATTATTATCATCATCATCATCATCGTCACTGTTGTTGTTATTATTACTACAAGTGCCATTTAAATAAAATAAATATACCAGTGAACTTCAGCATTGAAATTTCATTATTATTATCATCATCAAAATAACCATTATTAGCAACATATAATTAAATATAATGCTATTTGGGTTTGGAATTTCAATTTTTATATTAATATTAATTAATGAAACACAGGAAAATGATCAGGATGGCTATGCAGATTCAGACAGTGATTCTGATGTACCTGATGAACTGAAACAAGATTACATTGACGAGCTTACAGGTGAAACTCGCTCACACAGGTAATAATAACTTTAAAAAAATTATTTCAAAACAATAATAGTTTTTTTTCTTCAACAATATGAAAAAGAGATATATTTTTGGTTAGATTTATTTATTTGAGCTTCAGTAAGCCTTTTTAAATTCGACATCTTTTTGTACTAATGTCTTATACCAGAACAATAATTTTAAACAGTGAAACATTAAATTTTTTATATATGTACTGAATATATTAATACCTTCATTGTTTACTAAACAAAATTATTAACAGGCTTTTATCCATGTTGTTGATATGAGAATGTATATTATAGGCAAGACATAATATTTGTGACAAGAATTTAAAGATAATTAACATTAATAAAATATTATTCTCCAATTTGATTATTGTTAAATATTAGATTATATTTACACTAAGGAAAGTACTGCTTTGAAATTTTGACATCCAATGTAACCTATGTAAAATCATTAAAAATTCATTCATTCATTCATCCATTATTACTTTATATAAAGTAATTTCTTTTTGATAAAATGTTTAATTATTTTATGATCTAATTTCAGTGGATCTGATTAACAATTTTTTTTTTCAGGTATTCACGTCAAAGGTCAAGGGGTAAAGGACAGAAACATGCACCATATATCACTAACACGACACTGAATGTTTTGAGAGTTGTCGGTATGTTCATATTTGCTACATAGTTACATACATGTATATATTATGAAGGAAGGAATATTAATATTTTTTTCCAGTTATTTTTTAAATAATAAATTTTAATTTAAAAACTTGAGTAATATTTCACATGTTTAATTAATAATTTAATTTTCTACACATTCAGATACTTATTTCTAATCAGCTGGATGTTTCACAGTACTGACACCTATGTTTATATACTTTAATAATAAATATGTAATGATATCCTGTAGATTTCAGTGAATACTTAAAGCAAGATATTTATATTCACTTGTGCATGAATCCTAATTCCTGTTTCAAAAATATATGATTTACTCATTCTGAATAATTTTCCTCTTACTATTTTCTCAAATTAATCAATGAAGACTAATGATGTATCAAAATATTTAAATATTAATGACTGATGGGTATCAATCATTTGTTTTCTAAATTAATTTATTGATATGTGAGAGGATTCCTTTGAAACTTTCACACATGTATCTACCATGAACAATAGAGGACACAGTTTTTAATAAATAATTGAAAGGCCATTAGAGCTAACTAAAAATTAGTTTAAAAAAATTTAGATTTAAATTTTATTCATATTTTTATTTATTTATTTACTTTATACAGGTAAATACTTACAAATGATGACTGTGCTCAAACCAGTTGCCTTTGATGTAATCAACTATATGTCACAGCTTTTTGATTACATCCTGTACACAGTAAGTATTGCCCTGACAGTGACTGTGTCAGACTATTTAAATACAGGACAGGCTTATGATGTGCAGTCTGCTTCAAATCAGGGGCTGTGAAACACTTGAAATTTATTTTACACATCAAAACAAACAGTAATTTTACTGCAGTTATATTTCTTCACATGTTCTAAAACATTCGAGAAATCAAGTAGATAATCTGATCAAATGTATCTTTATTTTCTCTTAATGATTTTACATTTTGTTTTTATTTTGATTCCAGGTACATGCATTTTTTGGAACAGATCCAGTAAGTATTAAAATGTATTTATATTTTTATTTTATTTTTCATTATAAATCATAAACATTTATAAAAATTTGGATGTTTGTTTTGCTTTTCTTTGTGTGGACATGTGTATGTAAAACAGATTTACAGAGCATCAGTCTTTTCAGAAAATTCACTATTTACAGAATAGTCTGAAGGTTTTATAATTACTGAAGTTTGCATTTTTTCAGAGCATGTCCAATGACAGATCAGTGAATAATCGTCTTCGTGCAACACTGCAACGTATCCATGACAACATGATAGCTTCAGCCCCTGAAGCTGGTGCCATGGGGCCTGAGTTGAATGAGCACAGAGTAAGTAATTTTTTCATTTTAATTTGTTTTTTGTTTTTTTGTTAGTTTTTGTGGGGAAGAGAGACAAGTGAGAAAATTAGGATAGGAAAGGTATAAAGACAGAGAGAAAGAGTGCTTATGGGGGTGTGTGTATATATGTGAGTGAGTGAGTTAGCTGAAGAGGTAAATTCAGAAGAAGAAAGGAAGATTGAAAAGCATGGAGGCAGTCAAACAATAAATAATTAGAAACTGAAGAAAGATAACTGTCTTTCATTTTTCTGTTTACTAAAGCTAAATATATATTTCTCTTTTACCTGCATTTCAGAGTAAATAATGTTATTACTGTTGTTTTACAGGACAAAGTCCCACCAGCCACAATGTCACCCATTGTAGATCTACATTCACCTGACCGTCTGTTCGGACTGGCTGAGCGTGTTGTGGCAGCTGAGTCACTGTAAGTGTTGTTCACATTAACAACTGACTAACTGATTTGTGTAAGTCATTTTAAAAAAATACATCTTCTTCATGGAATTTCTTTAAGTTACAGGTGTTATATGTATTGAACTTTGATTGATAGGTCCAACTGAACATGGAACTGCCTTTGAGATTCTTTTATCTTTGTTGACTTTGCTGCGTTTGTCATTTCTAAACACTTATATGAAAGTTGTCTAGTTAATCATTACTGAACTTCACTTTGCTAAGTAATGAGACATTTATCCTTTAAGCATTATGTAAATAATCTCAATAAAATTACCACTATTAATTTATTATCTCTTTTTTTTTGTCACAGAGTGTACCTTTCAGAACAGTTTGAGTTTCTTCAACCATTCCTTGAGAGTATGATCCCACCAACTAAAAAAGCATTCCTCCAACAGTTTTATTCTCAGGTAATCACTGATTTATATACATACATACATGCATCCCAGGTTAGCTTAGCTGACATAAGACTTGTCTTGATGGCATACAAAATAGTTAGACAATTGCTAATTAGATTTGTACATTTTGGCATCACATCTCAGCACTGGCATCTATGCAGAACTTTCTGGGAATGTTTATGAAGGTTAGTATATGAAGTTTCTTTCTCACTAGAAGACAGTTCAGGCTTCTGGACTGAGTGACCAAAGTTCACATTATAGAATCTTTAAGTGGAAAGTAAAATTTTTGATTTATCTGAAATTGGGCTTTTGTTTAAATAATTGCTGAGTAACAGAAATTCATCAGTTAGTTAAAGTTTATTTATGAAAAATTATTAAACTTTTCAAAAGAATTATTACATTTTGTTTATTAATATATGTTATATGATATCTATTATCAAAATATTTAGACTGAATAAATGTTGTATGCATATAAGGATGAATCAGTGAATGAGGTTGAGAAAGAGGGATAGAGAGAGGGGGACAAAAAGAGATAAGGATGGATGGACACAAAAAAAGAGTGAGAAAAGGAGAGAAAGAATAGAAATTATAACTATTCATTAGGGATGGATGAATTACTAGTTATTTTATAATTCTCAACATAGAATTCTTACCATTTGTAGAAATATGTTTAAAAAATTGTCTGATTTGGGTTTTAGACTGTTAATATGGCTGTGGAGCTGAGAAAACCCATCTACAAGGCAGTTGCAGCTCAGGCCATAGATTACAACTTTATCCTGCACCAGATGAGCAATGTGAGATGGGACGTGAAGGAGATCATGTCACAGCACAACACATACATCGACACTTTGCTCAATGTAAGTTTTAAAATTTAGTTTTAAGAAAAAATAATTTGTGATGCTACAGATTCATTGATACTTTGTTGAATGTAAGTTTTAAAATTTAGTTTTAACAAAAAGTGTGATTTTTTGGTGATAATTAAGAAAATTTAATATTTGATCATTAACACCTGTGTTTTAAAATCATTTTCCAAGAAAACTAACATACACACACACACACACACACACATGAATAAATAAGGTTATTAAAACATTACAACAAAGATTGATCAACTGGTACTTTACTTTTTTTTTTTGTAACTCACATTTTGTGTTTCAGAATATGATGGATTTTAAGAAGAAGCTGGCTGAGGTAGATAAACATGTACCTTTACCCAAGCCAGTGCTGAACCTTCTGTGGGAACATTGTGTCAGACTGGCAAACAGAACATTTGTAGATGGGCAAGTGTTTAGTGTTGATACTTTTCTTTTCTGTTATAATACTTCACAGAAATCTACTACAGGGAAGATAATATTGAACTTAAAGTCAAATAAAAAAGTTAAAAAAAAAATAATAATGTTTAATATGACTTCTAATTATATAAATACAAAGTAACATATTTGATAATGTAAATGTTTGGTCATATTTGAAAAAAATAGAGGTGAGAGTGTGCATTTTTTTTCTTTCTGTCTTTATTTATTTATCATGGTACTGGATATGTTTTGGAATTTGTTGATGATTTTTTATTTTTTTTTAAATTTATCTTAGTACAGGATATATTTTGGAGCTGATAATTTTTCTGCTTTTTCATTATTTTATTCTGGCTTTTGGTTTATGATTATTTATTTTCTTAACAACATGGTTGTAAAGTTATTGTTTGATGACAGATACTCAAATGCTAAGAAATGCAGCAATGAAGGAAGAGCTTTGATGCAATTGGATTTTCAGCAGTTTATCACAAGACTTGATCGTTTGATTGATTTAAAGTGAGTTTGAAATCTAATCACTCAAAACACATGTAGTAGAATATATCTATCTGTTATAATCTATCTGTTGGACACCTAAATTATGAAAGTGTATAATTATAGATGAAGATGCCCGTGAAACAGATATTATATAAAACTTGTTGACACAATCAAACCCAGTATTTGATTTACACCCAGTACATTCTCTACATTCATTTAAGCCACCTTGCATCAGACAGTTGTATATAGTCACCAAATAGGCATGTGTCATTTTGTTCTTTTTTTACATAAATCTTCAGATATCTTGACAAAACTCTCTGTAAATGAGATGAAGTTCATGTTAAATTGTTCTCATGTTCTTTTCCAGGCCAATTCCAGACAGAGACTTTGTAGAGACTTATATCAAAGCCTACTACTTGCCAGAAAGCCAGCTGGAGGCTTGGATTCAGGATCACAAGGAATATTCCAACAAACAGCTTCTGGCTCTCATAAGTTCAGTGGACCACATCAACAAGAAAGCCAGACAACGACTGATAAACATCATCGATGAAATAGACAAAGTTCGAAGATAGCAGATAATAAAAATAATTTGTGATTTATCAGATTGATAAAGCAGTGGTCAACTGTAGCCATTGTTCAGGCTGTCATCCTCCACCAGTGTGATATAGACAGTTATATTATACGTGTATGTTGTAATAACCTTTAGTATTGTTATAACCTTTTACTGATACATATGTAAAATTATATATATTCCAGAAAAAGAAAAAAAAATTCTATTAACTGTGTAAACTTTTATAAGTATTGTTAATAAACGTTTCTAGAATACAGTAAGATACAATACAAGTTTTAACATAACATATCCAAATTTCATTGATTATTAGTTTTGAAGATTCTTTTATATGGTTGACGTATCACACTCATCTCTTTCTAACAGTTTCCTGACACCTGCCACCTTTTCTTGCCTTTCACTACCTGTATCACATCTCTTCCTTTGAAGCTCCTTCTCTAGTACAAATATCTCTACTGTGTTTTCTCTATCTGTATGTGGAGGTATCTCTCTGTATATGTCTCTCTCTCTCTCATGCAAATGCACATACTATCACTAAATTTTGTTGACTTTAAACATCATTCACAGTTTAGTAGATCTTTTTATAGTAGATCAAGTTAGATAAAAATTTGTATACCGCAGATTGTACTTAGATTTATATATATTTTTTTTAGTAATTATCAAATGCCTTTTGGAATAGAAAATCTGTAAAAAATATTGTAAATAATTTTGTCTAGTTTTAATAATGATGATAGTTTAAGCTAGGAAAAAATGAATTGTGGTGGTTTGTTTTGTTTGAGCATGTTTTTGTATGTTTGATTAACGTTTGAATGTGTTTGAATGTGGAGAGAGAAAGCAGTGAGAATGATGTGTTTGATTTAACACTGCCTGTGTGGTTTTGTAACAGGAATTTACTGTTGTCAGTAATATTATAAAAATGAATGAATAGGTTCAGAAAAAATAACACAAAAGTCTAGGTTGTGCACAAATTAATGAATATGCAAACCATTTATTTCACTCAGCATTTAAAAACATTCATCATTTATTGTTAAATAAAATTTGATTAATACACTTACAGTTTTTCTCCTTTGAATACTGATTTCTAACACTTGTAATATTAATACTTCCACAACAAGCTATATTAATGTATTTAGTTTAAACATTTTAAAAACTAAAATGAAAATTAGAATGTCTTTTTAGAATATTTTGTGACATAATTTTTTAATATTTAATATAAACAATACTTACTGTCATTTATCTAGGTCACATCTGTATTTATTTGCCCACCTTTTGTTACAACAACAGAGAACAAGGTAAAATAGTTTCACAGGTAGATAAAAATGTTATTTATAAGTACTGCATTTAGCTGTGGATTCAAAAGTAAAATGTTTGTTAAAATTTTAATCAGGATCATTACAATTATTTTTGCATTCCACTGTAAATGAAATATCTGAAACATTTTCATTGATCAATAATTAAATAATTTTCCTACTATCACAGATGAAAAAAATGTGGACTCTTATTAACAGTTTGTTATTATCTTGATGTTTTATTATAAACCTCAAACTAGTCATCAAGAAAATAATTAATGCAGTAATTACTGATAAAACTCAACATGTCCAGATATGTAAATATATAAAATGACAGTGAAATAACTTTTCTATATCTATAATACAGATTAAACTTAGTCTTGATGCTTTATTATAATTAAATAACCATTTAGACTAACCAGTTATAAATAAAAATATTATTCTAACTGAAGAAATCTTTATTTGCCCAGTGGAGATGGTATTAAGTGTTTGATTTTGTTAACAAGCTTCTGTGTATCATTAAATAAATGGGACCAAATATTCAAGATCTTTTGCTTTTTATCAGTTTTACTTAATTTAAGAATATGTTGCTGTTATTTTATAAATATTTTACATAAAAAATATGTAATATATTTCTGTTTTGTTATTTATTCTATTTCTTATTGTTTGGCATTATTTATTATTATTTATTATTCAGTGTTCAGTTCTTTTGATTATAAAGTCCTGTTTTGTCAAAAAATCAGAAAAAAAAATCTGTTATTATTATTATTATTATTATTATTATTATTATTATTATTAATTTGCTAGTTTTAGTTTTGTTTCAACTGTATAAAGGATTTTCTTCTTCTGGCTTAAATTGTAAAGAAAAGGAGAGAATATTGCTATAATTTTTATAGTTCAATGCAAGTTAAAACATAAATGTTAAAGATTATAGATGGGTTTTTTAAATAGTTTTATTTACTTAATTTTCTTTCTCTGTCCCTAACTACTGGGTATTTGTTAAATTAAATATAAATTTAATTTTTTTTTTTCTTTTTAAATTCTTACTTTTGAACATAATTTTAAGGAAGTTTGACAAAAAATTTAAATCGTTTCAAAATTCACAGTAAATTATAAACTCTATGAACACAAATCTCCAATGATTATGAAATTAAAGCAATAATAAAATTATATGTGTGTGTGTGTGTGTGTATATATATATATACATATATTCATTCATACACACATAAATACTTAACAGAGCAATGCCATGTATATATATGTTTGTGCAATATATGTAATATGTATTAAATAATATAATAACAATTTTCCTTGGCTTTGTTATTTTTATATATATACACAGATATAAAAATAATGTGATTGCATAAAAATTGAAGGTAACAATAAAGGTGAAACATCAGTGTGGAAGGTTCAGTATTTGGGCATATGCTCAAACTAATGAAAAATCAAAAGCTGATTTCATTGCAAAACAAAAATGAAAAAATATTAAAAATAAATAAATAAATATTTAAAAAAAATGAAAATAAATAATACTGAATTAATTTTATTGAGTGATATAATTATGTAAACTGAAGTTCAAAAACAGATGAATAAAAAAAGATTAAAAAAAAGAATGAGTAAGTAGGTATAATACACAGGCATTTTTCTTATTTATTTATTTATGTTATATGATTCTTTCTTTTTAGAATGTCAGTACATAAAGTTTTGATTATATTTTTGTAAATACAACAATAGATGTGTGATATAATTGGAGTTAATCCATTTATATATTGCATGCACACACTTAGGCAAACACACTTCCTTTGACCCTTGTATAACTTAAAATAATCAGATTATGTTACAATGGATGCTGTTGAAAAGTACTTCCTGAAAAAAACTTGCAACAGTAATATAAGGTTATAATAACACTGACTTCAGTCATTAAATTAATGGCATCTCTCCAAATGCTTAAAACTAGAAGTATACTTATGATAGCAATGGTAAAGGGTCTATTAAAATTCTATATACATACTTATTATTTTATTGTTTCAGCCAGTTATTATCATAACTCATTAACAAAAAGTATAATAAAACAATACAGTTACTAAACACTTGTATTTTAATCCTTCACATCAGAATGACCAATGAACTTAAGAGTAAATCGATTCGCCATGGAAATAATGACGTAATAACTACCCGAAATAGCGCAGCTTTCTTCTGATTTTATGCTTTATTATTAAGGCTGCATGCCAATAAATAAATAAATAAATAAATAAATAAATAAATAATGAAAAAAAAAAAAAAAAAAAAAAAAAAAAATTAAAATAAAGCACATATCTTTGAATGTATTTTTCTATAAAAAAAAATAGACAGCTTTATTTTCGCATTACCACAGGTACATTTTAAACTGATCGCAAGTGAATACACATTAATTTTATATAAAAAATATAATCATGTCCCAATGTACTTTATTTTTCGTAATCTCTCTCTCTCTCTCAATTAAGTTAAAAAAAGTTATTTAAAATAACAATTTTTATATAAATTTTTAAGTTTTTGGTTCGTTTTCATTTCTAATACAATTTCTGCAATTTCTAAATTTTATGTTTTAAAGAAATATTTGTTATTATTATTATTATTAAACATCACTAAAACGTTGAAATTTTATTTGGAATGGTAAAACTGAAAGTAGGTCATTATGGCAGGTCTCTTATTAGCGTTTCAGACGTGTTTATTTCTGTGTATCATGATAATATCATATTACGAATAACATCTGCACATTTTTATAAATGCTTTAATATTTTATACAACGATGACTAAAACGCTTAAAATTAATTTTCCCCATGTGACGGAAGTCAAGATATGGGTCACATGCATCTAAGGACCAATAACTTTTCTAAAAAGTTCTGTCATGGCGGTCATAGAAATTACTGGTTTCCTGTCACCTGTAAACTTTTTTTGACAGGCCAGTCAACTCATTGAAAATAATATATAACAACTATAATTATTATGAAGTTGGGAACGCTAGTAGTTCAACAGTTAGACGAAGAGGTACGTGCATTGAAATGCCTAACTTATCTGAAAATCCAGCATTTACACGTCCGCACTTGTTTTAATGTTGTTAGATCCAATAGATGTGTTATCGTTGTTGTGTTGTTTTCGTATAGCAGTATAATTGTTCATAGTTGCATTTATGAAATTTAGGTAATATATTCAGTTACAGTGTTTGCTGCTGAACCTTACAAATTTGATAATGAAAAAAAGGGAAAAAATTGCTTTCCAAACCATATTTTTGTTTTGATTTAATTTGTATTCATAACAACACAACTGTATTATGAGCATAAATGATAATGATTACATTTACAATTCATAATTAAAATAACCATACCATTTAATGATTTATGAAATTATTACTAAACTCGTAATCGTTGAGTCGTTCTTCTTTGAATTTTTTCTTTCTTTCATGCATAATTCTATAGAACAATATGAAATTAAAACTTACATATATAATTAAATAAGAAATCTTTTTATGGCAGTAAATTAATAAAATTACATAAATAAAAATTGTTATGTAAAATACTGAAAACATTTTGATAAAATGAATTACAGTATTTTCAGAGTGCACAAGGATTTACAGTACCGCAATCTGATGAATTTAGCCAGTAGTATAATGTAATTTAAAAAATATATAGGTATAGACTATAGTTATTACTGATTGAAATAAATTTCTTGCATGATTAAGCTATATGTATAAAATAAACATATTTAAGGTATATACATACATGAATAAAATCATAATTAAATAGGCCAAAAAAAAAAAAAAAAAATTGAGAAATTAATTTAGTTCAGATGGCAATAAACTTTAAATAAAGATTTCACAGATAATATGATTAAATTGGTAGAAAATAGATTATCACTAATAGGTTTCCAAACACTAATCATTTTGCATTGTTTGTACTTTACTAGTTTATGTACTCAGTGTTATATTTAAGTAAAATAGCTAAAGCAACTTACAAGGAGAAAATTGAAACCTTAATTTACAGGAAGTTGTTAATAGTTCCCAGTGAAATTTTCTATTATTTTATTAACTTTTTACTTATTAAAATGGTGAGATGTATTAAAAGAGTATGGTTTTGAAGTTATTTGTGTTCAGAATAATGAATAATTAATAAAAAAAAATTCAAATATTACAAAGAAAACAATTCACAATGACAGCTACATGACAAATTCTTCCCTTGAAGGAGAACTGAATATGAATACGTTTTTTTAAATGTTTTTTCAGATTTCATATTGTTTGACAAATTAATTTTTTAATTAATTTTTACTTTTATCAACAGACAAAAATATGTCACAGGTTTTAGAGTTATTGACTTACAGTAAATATTCCTGTAAGCTTTTGAATATTTTTGTTTTCAGCCTCCTCTGGTCCAGGCTTGTTTCCGTGGAGACCCAGATGAAGTTCGAGCTCTCTTATACAAGAAAGAAGATGTAAATTATCAAGTACAGTTTCATTTTTTCTTGTTTGCTAAAATAATGACTATAAACGTTTAAATAAGTATAGTTTTATAATTTGTTTTTTTACTTCTGGTTAAATATTATTGAGACCACTTGGGTGTATTCTTGAAAAAAAATAAAAAAGTAAGAAGAAACAACAACAAAAAATAAAAAACAACAGCAAAAGACCCCATAGGTCATAATGTTTACAGTAAAAGTTACAAATTAGGTAAATATAATGAAAACTGATAATACTGATTATATAAATAATAATAAGCAAAATAAAGAGGGATGATAAGTTAATTATCATTAATATAATTATTTCCATATAAATTAGATAACTCTATGTATTATTATTATTTTTTTTTTTTTTTTGATATTCAGTATTAAAAAATTCTTATCCCATTTTGCACTTAATTATTTTTATTAAAAAATTATTATATGTTGTTTTGTTTATACAAATTATAGTAATTATTATTTATTTTCAACATAAAATTCTTTTCCCATTTTTTTTTAAAATTTTCATTGTCATGTGAATAGCCTGTGTTTGTTTTGAAGGATATAGAAAAGAGAAGCCCATTACATGCAGCAGCTTATTGTGGTGAGGCAGAGATTTCTGATTTGTTAATTCT
The DNA here is from genome assembly GCA_012295275.1 of Chrysomallon squamiferum. NCBI lineage: Eukaryota > Metazoa > Mollusca > Gastropoda > Neomphalida > Peltospiridae > Chrysomallon > Chrysomallon squamiferum. The sequence continues at coordinate 10,071,900 of CM022673.1, read as the reverse complement.
TAGTGGAGCTAGGGTTAACACAAAAGACAACAAATGGCTGACTCCACTTCACAGGGCCTGCTGTGCAAAAAGTGAAGTAAGAACAATTTTAAAACATTATTTTTACTTTTTAGAATATAATACTATTTGAGATTTTGTTATCTGTTTTCTACTTTTGAAATACCTTTATGTTTTAAATTTAATATTATTTGAAATTTTGTCATCTGTTTTACTGTTTTAAAATATTTCTACATATTAAAATTATCATTGTTTCAAATTTTATCAGCACTTATAAATTAACAAGTTCTTGGAAAATATTTGAAAAAATGTTTAGTTTATCTTTAAAAAATAAAAAAAATAAAAAATAAATAATATATGTAAATTTAAAACATTTATTGATCTCCAACTTAATAAATATGTTATTTTTAGATATATTTCTCTTCCTTTCTTTTTAAAACTATATCTGTGTTAAAAAAATTAAAAAATTAAAAACAAAATAAATTAAAGGAAACAGTAGAAACTCTGCTACGTCACCAAGCCGATGTGAATGCAAGGGACAAGAACTGGCAAACTCCACTGCATGTTGCTGCTGCCAATAACGCAGTGGCATGTGCTGACTACATCATTCCTCTCCTGACAAATGTCAACGTGTCTGACAGAGCAGGAAGAACAAGTCTCCATCATGCAGCTTTTAATGGCCATAAAGAGGTAATTAATTATTTAATCCTTTAAAAACACAACCATTACATTTCTTCGTATTCTGATAACACCAAATTTTATTTATCCACAAGTTAGTTCAGAGTATGGATACTTTGTCAGATATAGATAATTTCATATTTTACTTTTTACTATTTTTTGGAAAACATTTTTAGAATTATTTAATAGTGTTTTCTTATATTATGTTATAATACAGAAATAATGTTAATTTAAATTAATTAAGAGTGAATCCATTGAAAGTGGGTAGATTATACCAGTGTGTGAAAATGAAGTCAGTATCATTAATTTATTCTTAATTGTCTAGGAGAACTAATTTCACAACTTCATTGAAACATAATAAAATATTCTGTATTTTATTTTTAAAAATATATATATATTTTTTTAAATTAAATATTGAAACAGATTTCTACAGTTATCATTTTTCTTACAATGTTAATTTGGTAGCAAATATTAAATTATTATTCTCATTTTTATGACTTGCATAACGAGCATTAGTCTTACAAAATGTTTCTTAGACAAATTATTTAGATATTTACCAGGAATTAATTTTTCTGTTTTCTCTGAAAGGTTGTAGAGCTGCTTTTAGAGAAAGGAGCTACCATCAATGCATTTGACAAAAAGGAACGACGTGCTATTCACTGGGCTGCATACATGGGACATGTTGATGTTGTTCGGATATTGCTTGACCACGGAGCAGAGCTTAACTGCAGGGACAAGAAGGTAATCTGTGTGAGACTTTTAAAGGGACTTGAGTATGTAAATGTGAAAAAAAAAAAATCTTGACACTGTATGTAACAGTATATTGAAAAAGATTTTTAAGTTAGTGGTCCTTGATCAGTCTATTGTTGATCAGGAAAAAAAAAGAAAATTACTTAACAATATGAAAAATAAATATGAAAATAAGAATCAGTGAATTCTAATAATAAGATAAAAATTAAAAAGAAAATCACCTAAAAAAAAAAAAAAAAAATATCTCCACTTTGTTATCCCCTGTCAGAAACAGTCTGAACTAATATAAGAACAGCACGTAGAAGAAATAAATTGTGTGAAAAACAGCAGATTTAATTATAATTACCAAATTAGTCCTTAGAATTATAATAAAAATAAAAGTCTGTATCTATTATGTTAAAAAAAATAATTTTGTGTATTACCTCATTTTCATTTTTAAACATTAAATAAGTAAAAGAAACAGTTCAAAATAAATATGTAATATACTGCTTTTCTTTTTACATTTTTTTATTTAATGTTTTTTTTTTTTTTTTTTTTTTTTTCTATTTCAGATGTACACACCACTTCATGCTGCTGGAGCCTCAGGTCAGATTAGTGTTGTCAATCTTCTGTTAGAGCTCGGTGCTGAAGTTGATGCTGTGAACATCTTTGGTAACACATGTCTACATGTGTCCTGTTTAAACGGGCAGGATGTTGTTGTGTCGAGGTTGTTGAAGTATGGGGCTTCTGTGAACGCTGTTAACCACAAAGGCATGGTAAGTTTGGGCTTTGTCTGTATCCTAGAATAATTATAAAATATTAGCTGCTATAACGTTTAGTAATATGAATGACATAATAGTCAGATAACACATGCTGATTTTGATTTTATGCAAAGCTGTGTATTTCAAATATAGTCTTAAAGCATCAAGATTCTAAACAAGTAAAATTTGGTGATTTTCTTTTTGTGAAAAGTGATTTAGATCCTTTTCAAATTTGGTTGTAACCATCAAGAATTCCAGGCATAGCACCTTGTATCCTAGTTCAAATTTATCTCAAAACATCAAGATTTCAGGCATTATATTTATACAAAAACTATATTATTATATCTCTAATGTTTTCAAATATATAGATATAATTAAATATATTTTATGCAAAGAACTCTACACCCTATTACAAAAATAGTTTCAAAAGCATTGAGATTCTAAGCCAAGTATTATATTTATATAAAACCCATACTTTTACAGCACTGATTTTTAAATGTATATGGATATAATTAAATCTATTTTCTACCACAGACTCCACTGCACTATGCTGCAGCATCAACTCATGGAGGTATTTGTCTTGAGATTTTGATGTCAGGAGGAGCGAATCCAAAGGCTCAGGTAAATTGGGTTATTTTCTTGAAGAAGGTTGATTTGATGTTCTTACATTATTCTTTATTCAGATTTTATTATTTTTGGCTATTTTTATCAGTTATAAAACATATATAGAGAGAGAGAGAGAGAGGAGATGATATTAATAAGAAACTTACAAAAGTATGGGGTTTTATTTTTCAATTTTGATACAACTACAGTTTTGTGTGTGTGTGTGTGTATGTGTATTGCCTTTGTAAGAGAGAGCAAGACTGATGGTATTTTTTTGGTGTTGAACATTTTAATTTGAACACACTACTAAATATTTTATCTTTCATTGTTATATATTAAATTATTATTGTGTATTCAGAAAAACTATAAAGCTGTTAATCTGTTGCATTCATTGTTCAGATCATTATGAATTGTCAGTCACATGTCTCATTTCAGAATCTGATTTATCCATTGTTATAATTTCACTCTTAAACCCTTCTGTTACGACTATTTAGCACTTAAGATGATGTGATGTGGTGTTACTTTTATAAAGTATTGCTTTAGGTGAAGAATATTTTTATTATTAAACAGTTAAAAAATGTAATGTTATAAAAATATCAATTCAGAAGAATGTAAAATATAATTAAAATAATAAGATGTTTTTATAATCAATATTTATAAAACAGAAGCTTGCTTTTCTTAATTTTAATTTTTGTTTTTGTAGTTTTTGTGTCTTTGTTCTGTACAGGCTTTTTATAATTTTGAAAAAGTAATTTATTTTATTTCATTAGCATCAGGACAGTTCTGTTAAATTAAAGACTAGGAAAAGAGAAGGCACAGTTAAGAACTGTAGGTGGACATTTGCATGGTAGCTTGTTTTTATTTTAATAGAAAGATTGCATTTTCATAGCTGCTATTTTATTTTATTTTAAATCATTTATTATTTTTTTTCTATTGTATAATAATATTTGTTTAGCTAACACGAATTGAAGTGGCTTCAGTTTTATTGTACAGAAGCTAATAACTAATGAGATTAAGATAAAACAATTTTGGAAAACTACATCATCCTACAGTTTAACTTCCCTTATAATGTTGTCACTGGTCTACACAACAACATCAGTAACAGTATTCAGCATGATCCATTTACTTCAGGTTGGTCAGGTCATAACAGAATAAGTCTATGAAAGATGTCATTTGTATTTTTCAGCTTTCACAAATGTTTAAAAAAAAAAAAAAAAAATTAATATTTATATATATTTTTATATTAAAGAATACAAGTTAGATGATAATTTGAATGGAAAACAAGTCTCTTTCTACAAGAAAAGCAAAACATAAAGTCACAACTGCACAAAAATTATAAAATCACAATAAATAGATAATTAAAACCATCAAGTTGAAAAATTATTCATTTAATAGAACATTAACTGATTCCAATGCATTATATTGTGTTTCAGAAACATTAACAAAGCATGTACCAAAGTTTTTCTTTCAACTAACTGCTCTAAGCTACTTTTAAATTTGCATGACAAACATTTAAATAATTTGTTCATTAACATTTATATTAAAATATAAGTCATTATTATTATAAGCCTCTACAGAACCTTAGCTGGTTATCAAAATCTTTGTTTACTATAGGCTTTCCTGAAGGAATAAACATAAAACACTTAGTAAGTTCACTTTGAATTCTGTGTTGTGTCAGAATAATTTCACTAAACTAATGTTTAATACCCTGTAAACTGTAAAGAAAAGTTACTCAGTATTATTAAACAAAATACAAAATAACAACTTTATTCAGGAAGAGAACTGATGATATGCATATAGTGTGCAGCTTTGTGAAGGTTAAGGGTTAGCACTACAGTTCTCTTTTATTTTATCATTAATTTTGATTTTTAAAAGAATTATATATAAATCACTTTTTAAATTATTTTGCTTTAACATCTACTTGCACATGTAAGCTCTGAGGCAGTGACATCTTTCTGACTATTTTTGTCAGAAATAATTTCAGGGGAAACCTGATCTCATTTACTATAATTAACAAAAATGGTTAGGGACATCTCCCAGTAACTAGCAGTAAGTTACTATAGTTTACAAAAAGAAGATTTCCCTGTGACTAATGGTAATACACTTTACTTTATGAGGACAGTTCAAAGGAATAGTGAGGATAATTTAGTGTAGTTTACGTAAACAGACTCCCATTAACAAAGGATAATGCACTGTAGTTTATGAAGACAGTCTCCCAGCAACTAGAGATAATTTATGATAGTTTATGACGACAGTTCAAAGCAATAGTGGACATGACATACTACAATTTACTATCTCCCAGTAAAGACAGGTAACATACTAAAGTTTATGAAGACGGTTCAGAATAGTCATGGAGTTAACATTCTACAGTTTACAGTGTCCCAGAAAAAACAGGTAATGTATTATAGTTTATGAAGACAAATCAGAGTAATCGTGGGGGTAACTTACCACAGTTTATAATCACCCAGTAACTACAGATAGCGCACTATAGTTTATGAAGACAAATCAAAGTAATAGTGAAGGTAATGTATTACAGTTACGACAAAATAAAGTAACAGTGAAGATAATGTATTACAGTTTATGACAACAAAACAAAGTAACAGTGAAGTTAACATATTACAGTTTATGACAGCAAAACAAAATAACAGTGAAGGTAACATATTACAGTTTATGACAGCAAAACAAAATAACAGTGAATGTAATGCATTACAGTTTATGACAACAAAACAAAATAACACTGAAGGTAATGTATTACAGTTTATGACAACAAAACAAAGTAATAGTGAATTAATGTATTACAGTTTATGACAACAAAACAAAGTAATAGGGAAGGGAATGTATTACAGTTTATGACAACAAAACAAAATAACACTGAAGGTAACGTATTACAGTTTATGACAACAAAACAGTAAAAGTGAATGGAATGTATTACAGTTTATGACAACAACAAAGTAATGGTGAAGGTAATGTATTACAGTTTATGACAGCAAAATAACAGTGAAGGTAATGTATTACAGTTTATGACCACAGAATAACAGTGAAGGTAATGTATTACAGTTTATGACAACAAAATAACTGTGAAGGTAATGTATTAAAGTTTATGACAACAAAACAAAATAACAGTGAAGGTAATGTATTAAAGTTTATGAAGACAAATCAGTAATCATGGAGGTAACGCACTACACTTTACAAAGAGGAATACATTGACATATGCTGCATGCTGTTTCTGTCTTAATTTCAGAGTGAGGATGGCCGTACGCCGTTACACCTGACAGCTCTGCATGGTAGATTTACTCGAGCTCAGACTCTGTTAGAGCATGGTGAGGCGGCCAGCTTTAGTTAACTCGTAACAGTATTTTAAAAACATTTTGTTGTGAATTATCATCAGTTTCTAAATTCATGATAGATTAGGATAAAATATTTGTTGGGGAGAAAGAGATAGAAATATGGGGGATGTAAGTTTTGTTTGATGTAATAAACTTGCGTGATTTTTATTTGTGTGCATGTTTAAGTACTTGTTGTAAAAGGCTTTATTTATAATTTTTAATTTTTGACCTAGTTGATACACATGAAATAGGAAAAAACAAACAAGAAACGAAAATAAAAAAATAATGAAAGTTGAAGCTAAATTGTATTTTCAGAGTGATTATCATGTATGTGAATTTTTAATAGAAATAAGGCTTTTACATCCCCAAACCCAGTTAAATGCTCTTTTTATAACATCTTTATAACAGTTTTGATTATCATAATTGCATATTTTTGTTTATTTATTTATTTATTTTTATTTGATTAAAATTGTATTAGCATTAGTGCTTTTATGCATGCAAGTAATCTAATAGGATAACGTAATGTAGATTTAAATGCATGATTTTATTGTGCATGCCAAGTTACAGTTTTTGTTACATTTTAAAAAAATATTATTTCAAATTAATTTTTAAATTTTATTTTACTTTTATTATATCAAATTTGTTTTAAGTTATAATGTTTTATTTATGTTTGTAATTCTAATTTTGTTTTTGGATAAGATGAATGATTTTTATTCTTATCACATAAAAGAAAATATATATTAAAATGAAATATAGCCAGATAATAGCTGAAATTTTCTTTTATGTATAAACATCCTAAAAGAATTATTTTTTAACGACACTTAAATTGATTGTTTTATAATGATGAGAGAAAAACAAAACAAAACAAAAATCAGACAAAAATAAATCGGTATAAAACATTCCCCAAAACACAGAACCCTCCAGCAGAATAAATAAATAAATTAAAATAGAAAATAGAAATAAATAACAAAAGGTATTAATTTATTATTGTTTTCTTTGATGTTGTACAGCACTGCTGTTAACAGACGTTGTTGTTACACTTTGACGTTGTCACTGCAGGTGCTGAAGTCAATGCCTGTGATAAAGCTGGCAACACTGCACTTCATATAGCAGCCAGACACGGCCATGAGTTACTGATTAGTACACTTCTTGACAACGGAGCTGATGCCATGAGGTACACACTATTAATGAAGTTTTGTGTTATGTTTTATATGAGATAGAGTTTTATGCAGTCAGTGATTTCAGTGTGTATATATTTATGAAATTAAAAACTTGCACAAAATTTTGATATGACTGGATATTTGAGATAGTCTCGAATTTTAGTGTTTTTTCTATAATTAATGTTTTCAGTATATATTTGAAATAAAAATTCCATTAAATGTTAAAAACAAATGGATGTGAGAGAAAGAGTCCTGAATATTCTGCTGTTTCTTGCAGTTAATGTTTTAGGTATACAAAAATTCGTCATGCAGTTTCTCTCTTTCAGACGTGGTTGCAGTGGAATGTTGCCTATTCACGTTGCAGCTCTCAATGGTTTTGTTGACTGTGTGCGGAAGTTGAGAGCTGTGATGCCTATTTCAGATATTAACATTCCAGATGATGCAGGCAGGACTTGTCTGCATGGAGCAGCCTGTAGTGGGTAGGTGTTGTAAAATATTATACACTCACAGTGCTGTTTCAAAATGAATTTAAAAACAATAGAATAATTTATCTGTGGAATATAATTTGTTGCTAATAGTACCATTTTGAAATTAATTTAATAAAAATTTTTGAAAAAAAAAAATTTTAATTGAAATATTTTGTTTTTCCCTTTTTTTTTTCTCTGTTTTTTTTTTTATGTTTGTATTTTAAATACATGGACTGCTGCAGGTTTAATAATTAATTTATAAATTTATTCATTGCCAGTGATATATATTTTTTTTTTCGTTTGTTTAGCATCTGCATGTCAGTCATATAATGTTTTTACACTGATTTTTGAGAAAAAAAAAAAAAAAAATTAAAAACAATTCTGGTTTATTTTTCAAATATTTCTGATTTCAGTAAAGTAGAATGTGTGGAATATTTGCTCACAGAAGGAGGTGATCTTTCACATCAAGATTTGGAAGGAAGGTAAAATATATTTGTTTTATCACCACTGACCAAAATATATATATTTTGTTAAAAGTAAATAAATATTATGACATTACAAAAGTACAAATGTTTTATGTATCTTATTATTTGTTTCTTTGAATATTTTAGTTTTAAAAATTAATTTTGGGAATTGTGGTGAGTTAGAAATTTAATATATTAACAAATTATTATACTTACCATGCTTATTATTATTATTATTATTATTATTATTATTATTATTATTATCATTATTATTATCATTATTATTAATATTATTATGTTGTTGTTGTTATGTGCCTTGTAAAACATTATTTACTTCCTCATCTACTTATTTATTTATTTACTTTCTCACTTATTTACTTACTAACTAATTTACTTGCTGTTACAGAACTCCATTACACTATGCAGCAGCAAATGTACATCAGCAGTGTGTTCTCATTCTTCTTGTTGCTGGCAGCATCGTCAACATCGCAGACAGACACGGCTGTACACCACTGCACTATGCTGCTGCCAGCGATATTGATGCTAAGTATGTATAGCTTTAGTTCATCCTCCCTGATATGAATTTTTGTTTACAACTGATAACACATATTTGTCTATACAAAATTAAATGTTTGTTAAAAAATGTAAACCTATAAAATTTTATTTCACGCTAAAGACTAATAAAACACATGGGTTTAAAGATCATTTTTCAAAATATCAGTTGTATATGATGTTAAAACAAAACTTTATGTGTAATGAAAATAAAATAAATGTGCATTTCCTTATTTCTCTGTGCTGAGTGTTTAAGATTTATTTATTCATATGTACTTCATATACGTGTCTGTGTGTACATACATATGGAATTACATGGTGATAGAGCTTGTGTTGTGAGTGTGTATATGGGTGTGGTTTTTTAAATGTATATAAACATAAAATATTTTCTGAATTACAGGGTGGTAGAACATTTGTTACGAAATGACGCCAAGTCGGGTATACGAGACAACGAAGGGTATAATTCTGTACATTATGCAGCTTTGAGAGGACATAAACTTTCCTTGGAAATGGTAAGCACTGTTTTAGAACAGAAAAACCCCCCTGAAGAAACATTTTCAATTAATGAGATGTGTCTTGATATTTGTATTTAAGGAACATGTTTAGAACAAAAAGATAAAGTATTAATTTATATTTAATGGATGGGTTATGTCTGAACATATTTTTTTTTAAACAGGAGTTTCAGAAAAAAAAAAGTTATTTAAAAATGCATGTGCAATTTATATTTAATGAGTGGGTTATTTTTTTGATGTATTTGAATCTTTCAATTTTTTTTATACTGGATTAAAAACTGGTTGAATGCCATTATCTCTAAAAAAACATGTAAAAATAAAAAAATAGTGATAAATATCCAATAAATTCTCTTGAACAAAGTTAATAAACATGTCTGAACCTGTGAAAAGAAAGAAAAAGAGAAGAAAAAAAAGGAGAGAGAGAAACAAAAAAAGAAAAGAAAGAGTAGTATCAAAAGTAAATAACAAAATCACAAGTGAATCTTTGTTTTTGGAATTGTTTGTAAAATGGACTTGTTTTAAAAAATATATATATTTATTTACAGTTACTGGATGATGCAGCCATTGACTTACTAAGAAGTGGGGCACCATATTCACCAGGTCATCTCTCTGTAAGCATCTCAGACACACAACAATGGTCATATCAGTCTTTCATTTAAACATTCATCTACAGAATTTATTGTTTTTTAATTGTTTTTGAATTTTTAATAAGAAGATTATGAAATCAGATTGTTACGTCTCTGAATCAGAAGCATTAATATGCTACAGTGATTTTGAATTAATCACAGTCCTGTACAAATGTGAGACAGTATTATACATTTTACTGTATAGTATAAAACAAACATCATTAGTTTCTTTAGAATAGCAGTAAATGAATACCAGATTTTGTTTTCTTTTAATTTTATTTTTTGTTCAGTTGCCTCAGGATCTATAATACATGATAAAACAAGTTTGAACCATGATAATATATCACTTTTTTTTTAATATTTCAATTTAGCTATTTAGCCATTTATGTTTTAAGTGATATTATGTGTTTCAGTTGTAGATAAATGTTTTTGTAATTTTGACTTCTGTTTAAATAATAATAGAAATATTTCTTTTAAATAATAAAACTGAAGAAAGTGTATAATGAATTGTGAAAAAAAAAAAAAAAAAAAAAAAATTGTTGAAATGGTAGTTAAAATATTTCTAGAAATCTGTCATTTATGAATTATTTATGTCTAGGGATTCTTCCTGATGAAAAAAAAGTTTTTTTTTTTTTTTCCAGGCATACAATGGGCATAACGAAGCTATGCAAGTTTTACTTAGTTACATGATGAATCTGGATGTCACTGATGTTAATGGTTAGCTTAAACTTTGAATCTGGGTGTTAAGGAATGTTTTTTCTTAAATTTAAAAAAAGTTAAATACTACTAATAAATGAAAATGTTTAATCAGCAAATAGATTATCATTCTTACATCAAAAAAGATCCTCTTTTTTTTCTTCAAAATTTATGTTTATCATAATCTGTAATTATTTGTTCTTTTTTCCTAGAATTTACTTAGTGCACGAAAACATATATACATACAGTGTACAGTGAAAAACTTGATTTGTTATTAATTTAAGGGGTTTTGTTCTCATAATGTGACAGTTTTAACAACCTTTAATAAATTTTGAGAAACTCAGTGGAGCTAAACATTTAATGGTAAAATATGAAATATTATTCCAAATGTAAACTGTAATTTAATTTTTTTATTTTTCTCTTTAGGTCGAACGATGCTTGACTTAGCCTGTTTCCAAGGCAGAACTGACTGTGTTGAAACTCTTCTTATTCAGGGAGCAAAGATTTTAGTTCACGATAACCAGACCGGCAGAACGCCATTACATTCAGCAGGTGAGTAAAATCATTACATTAATTTTTTTAAAATCTTCAACTTAAAGTTATCTGTTATTTTTAAAGTATATCTCAGGAAGCTTGGTCCACAAAGGTTAAATTAAGTGATTGTTTTAATTGTTTGTTGTTATAGTATTGGTTATTAAATAAATGAAAATGGCAGCCTTCATAAATCTTGTAACACACATACTTTAACATTATTCTTTATTAGTAATGAAGGTTGAAGGCCAGTAAATAGAGATTACTCTGTGTACTTTAATAATAACAAGATCTTGTGTGATTTATATCTGATAATGAATGATATTTAAATTAAATTTTTATGTTATTTTGTTTTGATATTTAATAACAACATTGTGAGAAGATGCTAAATCATTAGTGAATGTTTTATTTTTTTATTATTTATTTACTATTATTATTATTTTTTTTATTTTTTTTTTTTTCAGCAATGAATGGTCACACAAAGAGCTTACATCTTTTGCTTGAAACGGCAGATGACAGCAACATTGTTGACTGCACAGATGGTCAGGACAGGTAAAATATTTCATAAAATGATTAATTTTTATTTTATATATACATGTTAATGTGTAAGTGTGTGATGTGAGTGTTGAGAGAGAGAGAGACACAGACAGAAACACATTTTATAATGTATTGGATGGTACACAATGATTTAATTCTGCTAAATTACAGGAGTATCACAGAAATGATGTGAGAGTTTTGCTTTATAAAATAAAAATCCATAATTTCACTCTGTTTAATAAAAGTAAAAAAATAAATATTTGCTCAGTTTTATATATTTATTTATTATTTTTATTTTTATTTGTTTGTTTACTTATTTTACTATAATTACTGTTGTTGTTGTTACTGTTATTATCATTATTTTTTATTTTTAACATTTTTAATTTTTTTTTATTGTATTTATTTAGAAATAAAATAGTTGACAAAGACAGACTAAAATTGTATGTTCTATTTCTTCTCAGGACTCCACTAATGATGTCAGTAGCAAATGGTTATCTTGATTGCTCAATCTACCTCATTCGAAATGGTGCAATTGTTAATGCCACAGATGTTAACAGCAGATCTGCACTTCACAGAGGGGTAATTTGACAGCACTTCAACTTTTTCAATTTAACATGCTCAGCGCACTTCTGTGTTCCTTGTTAATTTATAACAGCACTTAAACTGTAAATTGAAGGACTTGTTTGAAAATCTTGCTTTATATTAAAAATAAAAAATAAAAATATATACAGATAGATATATAAATACAAATAAACAAAATAAACACATTTTTCATACATTTTTTATCTATTATTATTATATTTATATTTATTATTATTTATTTATTTATTTATTTATTTATTTATTTATTTATTTATTTATTTATTTATATTTGTTAAATTTATTTTGTTGTTGTTGCTGTTTTCAACTTTCATAATTTTAACAAAACAGCTATAATTATTGCCATCAGTCATCAATTACTTTTCCCCCAAATTCACAGCCACTTGGCAATATCTGTTATGCCATGAAGTGTTATTGTTAGTTTTGTGTATTGTCACAGGCAGCGAACGGACATGAGGAGTGTGTTGATGCCTTGCTGCAGAATGGAGCAGACATGTCTTTGAGAGACATCAGGGGACGCAATGCTGTTCACATGGCAGCCATCTGTGGCCATGCCGGTCTTCTAGGCTCACTTCTTCTTGTGAGTGTCATTTAATTAGAACTCTTCATTATTACTGTCATTCACAGTTTTTAAATATACAAAATACTCTTTACAGCTTCGCTTAGTCGTAATATAGTAACGATTTTACTGAAATTCAGAATTTTTGGAATTTAAAGTTTAAAAATGCTATAATTAGTTTCTCTTCAGTTGTATAACTGTCCAACAATTTTATTTTTAACAATACGAATTCGCAGGTTTTCTTTTTATTTAATTATACTCAATCATAATGATAGTCAGGTGTCGACTTTATGACTGCCTTAATTACAATTAAGACTTAAATTAATAATAATAATAATATTTGTTATTATTTTGAAAAAAAAAAAAGAAAATCTTGATAAAGTATTTACTGTATTTTCAGATGGGTCCAATACACAATCAAGAAGATAACAAGGGGTACACTCCCCTGCATTACAGTTGTTATAATGGTTAGTTTCTGCCTGTATAGATATTTATTATTACTGTTGTTATTATTATTATTATTATTATTATTATTATTATTATTATCACTATTATTACTATTATTATTATTGTTGTTGTTGTTATTATGATTATTGATAGTTCTGTTATGTTCCACAGGATTATAATAAAAAAATATATGATAATATAATAATAAACAAAACATTTTGAAAAAAAAGGAAAGTTAAAATTATGGAATTCAATTCTTTCTGAACAGAAAAATAATTTTATTACGATATTTTCATTAGGAAAGCAAGTAAATGATGTGCAATCTTTATATCTATATGTGAATAGCTGCACATGTAAAATAATGGTATTTGTTATTTTACTTTTTTGTTATTATTTATTTATTTATTTATTTTTTTCAGGTCATGATGGCTGTGTGGAGTTATTTTTTGAACATGATCAGTATAAAAGTTTCACAGGAAACCTCTTTACGCCTTTACATTGTTCTGTGTAAGTACAACAGTTAAATACTAGTTGCTTTAATTTGTTTTAAAGGAATTTATGATTATCATCGTACGTTTGAAATAATGTCTGATAAATAATTCTTATTAGATCAGCCTGATCCAAAAAAAGTTAAAAAAACATGAAAAAAACAAATACAAATAACAACAAAATAAATAAGTAAATGCAAAGATAAAAATAATAAATAAATAAATAAACAGGATTTATTAAAACTGATTGATAATTTTTATAAAAAAATTTTTCTGGATTTATCCAAAATTTTTTACTACCACAGAAATATTTTATAATCAATAACTTTTGATACAGGACATCTGAAAATAAAAAATAAAAAAGTATTTTAGTAGTTTTGGGTGTAAAAGATCTTGTCTTTTAATGATAATTTTTACTTTCTTTTTGGCTTATGTTGGAAAGGGCAGTCAGTTCCTCCAATCTTTAAGATGGTTGGATTGGGAAATTGTTATAATTCAACATATTCTAATATCTGTTATTGAAATGTTTTATTATTCCAGGATAAATGGGAATGACCCATGCACTGAGTTGCTGGTAGACTGTTTAAGTGATTATATTGTTAATCTTCAGGATTCCAAAGGAAGGTTGGTGATTGCTTTTATTTCTTGTTAAATGTTTGAGATGTTGCAGAACTTATTAAAAAAATTTCAGTGTACATATATGTTTGGTATCTTGTGTATATAAATGTTTGCGCATGTGTGTTTGTAGATTGGTATTGTGTGCATGTATGTATTACTGTCTTACTTGATAATTTGATATTCAATCATAAAATCTAAAGTTTTTAAAGAAATTACACTCTTCAAATTCTCAAAGTCTGTTAACCTTTCAAATTTAAAAAAGTTAAAAAAAAAAGTAAAATAAATAAATCATGACACATCATGGCAGATTTAAATGATAATAATAATAATAATAATAATAATAATAATAATAATAATAATAATAATAATAATAATAAAAAAAACAATAATAAAGATTTCTTTTCACACATATTTTTAACAGAATCATTGTTTGTTTTTCAGAACCCCACTTCACGCAGCAGCATACACCGACCAGGGAGAATCTATGCAAATTTTACTAAATCACAAAGCAGATGTTAATATATTAGACTTTTCGGGTAGGACGCCGATAATGTACGCAGCGGCCAACGGCAACATCGGAGCTGTTGGTAAGAATTTGTTTAAAACGTTCTGATTGCCCATCATAAACCTTTATTTATGCATGTGAAGAAGTACTGAAGTTGTCAGAATGACTCACATTTGTTAGGGAGTCTAAACAGTTATCTTTTTGGTTAAGTGGGTTGTTCCATTCTGAGAGGAACAGTTCACAACTCAGCAGTGAAAACAGTTGTGATTATTATGAAGTAAACTAGGTTAGAGAGAGAAAACGTATTTGAGAAGAGATCAAATCTCACCTGTGAGTGATTTCCCATTCCAAACAATGTCTCATAATCTGTAGATGAAGGGCTTTTCTATGTATAGAAATTTTCTAAACAAAAATACATTCCTGGTATTTGGTAGCAGTGTATCTTATTACTGACCTAGGAAAGTAATTAATGTAAAAATTTGCATTGTCTTTCTCTTGTTAGTTTAATTATCATGAGAGATTTTTGGTCTTTATATTGTATTAATTTATCTTCAACTTCAAGAGTTTTTCTTATTGTTGTGTGGTTCTGCTGGATGAAACAGATATTGTGTTCTTTTTATATATTTTTATTATTTTGTTGTTATCCTTCAATTTACAGGGCTTCTTCTTGATCATGCAGCAGACTTGACAGTAACTGATGAAGATAAAAACACAGCACTGCATCATGCCTGCTTTCATGTAAGTTACTGCTGAGAGGTGATCTCACTGTGTGATAGATCTAGTCTACTTATTGAAAGCATTTTAACTAAACAGAGAAAATATCTAAATCACAGTGACATCAGTCATATCTTTCATTCTTTCTACAGAGTACTCTTTTTATTTTTATCTTTTTTATTTTCGTTGTCTTTTTTTGTCTTTTGCTTCTTTTCCCTTCTTTTTCATTCCTTCTTTCTTTCATTCTTTTTTGTATAGTACTCTTTATATTTATTGGTTTTTGGTTTAATTTATTTCAGCATCGGGAAGACGTGGCTCTGCTGTTGTTAGATAAACTTCACGACTCAACAACTATCAACATCGCTAACTCCGAATTAAAAACGTAAGTAACAAACAATGTATTTTTTGAAAATAGCTTATAATTGACATAATCCGTCACACTGTCATTGATAAAACAATAGTCTGTTGGCCGTTAATATAAGAACTGAAATGAAAAAAAGATGTAGTCATCTGATGGCAATCATTTTGATCACGGTAACAGAAGTACTAAATATCTAGCCATTCAAAGCATTGTACTGGGCTTGTGATACTGTGATGCTGTCCAACAGAGATTTTGTGTTATAACTTTTAACATGGTCACTGTTCTTACAGTTGAAGAACAAAATATGTAGTTGTCACTAAAGTTACTCAGAAAATGAAATCAGTCTTTAAAAACATTTTTTCTTCTGGGCATGGATTTGAAATACCTGCTGAAACATGGAAATCTTGTCTTTTTCAAAATATATTTTCTCACAATGCCTACAAAAAAAAAATATTTCCATTCTTTTATTGTTCATTTAAAATGTTTAACCTTATAAAAATTATATCCTGAAATGAAATAGACCACTTTCCAGTGAAGGAAGGAAAAATTGCCATACTGAAATCAGAAACAGGAATATATTTTGGAATGCCAAGAGTGGGGAAAAAAAACGTGTTAATATTTGTACTGCTCACTCACCTGCTGAGTTCTTAGTAATCTGTGTGTTCTTATGCATTAAAATTTTAGATTAAGCTGTAAATATTGAAAAATGGTATGTGCTTTCACTGTTGATGCTTTTATCTGATTACAGACCTCTTCACATGGCAGCCAAATACGGACTGGTTCCTGTAGTGCAAGATCTGATATCTAAAGGTGCCAGCCTGGTTGCTCTAGATGAAAATGGTGAGTTTATGTGTTTGTTTTGCATGTGTCTTTTTTATGCTTTACTGAATTACTCTTCTCATTCTGTCTTTCGTGATCTCTTCACTGTTTTGTTTTTCTCTCTATCTCTGTAATATCTGTCTCTGTGTGTGTTTTATGTATGTCATATGTGTGTGTGTATGTGTTTGTGTGTGCTTGATGTTTATGAGTGCATATATGTTGTGTGTGAGTGTGTGTGTGTAAATTCTAAAAACTGTGTTTGTTTTGAATTTTAATTCTTTTTAAAATTGGCTTTTAAAACAAGTTGACACTGATGCAAAATCATTTTAACGTGTATCCAATAGGTAATTAAAATAAGAAATTCATAAAATATAAATAACTAAATAAATAAATAAATCAGTAATTCCCCGAAAAACTACAAATAACTTAAAGAAATTCTGTTTAAGAGTTTTTGTTTGTCTGAGGCAGAGTTTTGTTGTTTTTTGACCAGGTCACACCCCAGCCCTGTCGTGTGCCCCAAATCACCGAGTGGCTGACTGTCTGGCTATTATACTGGCACACATGCCTTTCAGTCTGACACCAAACAACACACTGAATCGCTCAGTCAGACTCGATCACATACACCCTTGTTTCGGTAAGTTTATTATTGTTGTTGTTATTACCAGTGTTATTGTTACTATTATTGCTATTATTGTTGTTAATTATTATAAATTATTATTATTTTTGTATGTTGTTGTAGTTATTGTTAATTACTGTAAATTGTTATTGCTATTACCATTTATCATTATTGTTTGTAATAGTATTTTTATTTTCATGATGATGATATTATTGTTTTTGTTGTTGTTGTTGTTGTTGTTATTATTATGTAAATAAATTTTAGTTTAATATATTTATGGGTTGGTAATTTAAAAGTTATTTTAAAGAAATTTCTAAAAAAAATTGTAATAAAAAATAAATAAATAAATACTGAAAGCATCCAACAACATAAGGGAAAATATTTTCAGTGTCACTGTCTTTTAAAACTGTTAATTTAATACAGTAAGTAATATTATTTTCTTTCTATATCTCATCTCTCGTTCATTCTTTCTTTTCTCTCTCTCTCTCTCTCTCTCTCTCTCTCTCTCTCTCTCTCTCTCTCTCTCTCTCACATGCTCGCTTGCTCATTTGCTCATTCACTCATTTACTCTCATGCTCACCCGTTCTCATGCACTGTTGTATATTTGCAGGAGGTAATCGTAATCTAGATCTAAGTGACCAGATATCAGGAGGAAGTCCGGGAGGCAGTATTCACGAAAAGGAATACTCTGGCTCTGTGCAGAGTTCAGATTCAGAGTTCTATTAGGATTTGTAGTTTGTACATACCTAGAGAGAGTAACTAGACATGGCCAGTATGTCGTCTGCAAGACTCGTGTGTGACACGCATGGACTGTAGTAACAATAAGTATTGTCAGAGTAAATGTTCGCGATCACAGTGCCATGTAAAAGTATGTTCAAATGATCCACGTGTGTGTTATTACCTATGCATTACATAAATTATGTTTATGACCGGTGTGATACAGTTGCTGTATATAACAGAAAATGTATGCATGGTTTGAAAATTTTAAAAAATCAGTGTGGCTTGAAAGTTAATCAAAATCTCAGATTAGGATGCATTAAACTGAAATTGGTAAGCGTGACTTGTGGATAGACATTGTTTAGGGATGTATGTCAATCAAACACATGGATAGACATCCATTTGGGATGTAGCTAATTGAAATACTGCATGACTTCTATATGAATATCTGTTTGGGATGTACATAAATCAAATCTCAGATTGGGATATACCAAATTGAAATACATATGCATAACAACATCTATCTGAGATGTGCATAAATCAAAATCTCTGTTTGGGACGTACTGTATTGAAATAACGGTCAGAGATATACTAGAAAATATATACATATACAAATATATATTCATATATCTTTATCTTTAGACTATATTTTATCCTCGGCTAGTATCTTATAGATTGTATTTAATAGAAATATATAATTGTATATTCAGGTTCACACCCAGAATATTTCATAGAGAACGAGGTTGGCATTATTCTGACTGCTGGAGATTAACCAGTATTCTTACATACCAAAACATGTACACATTACTAAGTCTTAATGAATATAAAAAATTATTTATATATTAAATCAAATAGGTGAGTAAGAAACAATATATACATATATATATATATATATATATATTGAAGATCTAAGCATCCCATAGAACCTATACCTGAGATTTATAAAATAAGCTGTTGATGAGGTATTACAAAGATAAACAAATTATATTATTTTCTGTGGAATGTTCATATAGGAATATGTATGGGAAGATTACTAACAGTTGATTTAACATTTAAAAAAAAAAAAAAAAATTCATATTTACAAAAGTAATTTACAGTTAGTATAGCAGGCTAACAGGGTTGTGTGTATGTGTGTGTGATTTTTTATACTTTTTATGTCAAATGTCAGCATGCATTTGAAATGAATTTTAGTCACCTCCGAAGATTTGTATTGTTTGTTTAATCGTAACATGTACAGATTAGTATGCATAAATGATATGCATAAAGATATGCATAATTTATATGTGTACATAACAAGAGATTGTATATAATATATATATATATATATATATATAGATAGATATATAGAATATTTTTATATTAACAAAGTTGTCTTCAATTTATCAACTCTTGAAACTAGGCAATTAACAGATGTCTTTCTTTTTTCTGGCTTTTTTTTTTTTTTTTTTTTTTTTTTTTTTTTTAAACCAATAACAACAAAAAAATAAAAAAATAATAACAGCAATATTAAAGTTTGCTTTTTGTTATTTTTATTAATCTGTTCACTTATATCTAACATCTGTCTATGTAATAAAGTCAGAAACTGTCCATGCTTGTTCTTAACAGTGTATTTTCTTACTTTTCAAATATATATACATTTGTTTTTCTCAGTAAGTATCAAAGGACATCATTACGACTATTTACGACTGTTTTAGATATATGTTAAGTTGGTTTTGAACTTTTCAATAAATCAAGTGCTGATAGTTAATAACTTTCGCTAATGCTAGCATTCTCATCTTCTTTTGATATTTTGATTCTGAATTAATGAGACAAAAAGACAACAAAACTATATTTTTAAGAAACAGATCAGTCAGTAATATGATTAAAGTTGAATAATGATTAAAACTTTTGTATCCAATGGGGACCTGCTAGCCAGTAAAATTAATACTTTTCGGTTACAATTGCATTGCAACTTTTCGTATCTGAGGATTAAATAGAGACACAGCAGTTTTAGTTGTGTAGAATAAAACTGTTGATTCTCTGGTTCTCAGTCTAATGCTGAATTTACCACAGAGATATAAGAACTAGTTCATCAGTTCTTAGCTCCTAACAACACTGCCATGAAGAAATCAAGTTTATAGTGAGTACCTAGATCACATTTTCTTTGTTTGTTTTTTTTGTTTTTTTAAATATTGATTATAAGCATTCTTGGTACAGGTTTGGAAATCCTTATCCAAAATGCTTGGATCCAGAAATGTTTTGGAACTTTACATTTTTTTATTTTATTTTATTGTATGATGAGATATGATTAAAATACTATCAAAGTCTAAATATGAAACTCATTGTATTTTGTGTATATCTTGTACAGATAGTCTACAAGTATTTAAAATAATATTTTTAATAAATGTAGGCATGAAATAAGGCTTATGAATGCTTTATATATCAGAACTATAATGATTCACAATCTCAGCTGCTTAAAAAGTTTCAGATTTCAGAATTTTGGACAACCTGTAATATTAAACTACAGATCTATTATCAGAAATTCTGAAATTGAAAACTTTTTCGCAGCAGGAGAAATGTTTTGCATTTACTGGCATCATAAATAATAAAAATGTTATATAGGAAATCCTGTAGATTTTTCATATAAGCTGTATATGAAATATAAATGAAATTTGTATTTAGACTTAAATCCTACACTCAGGCTGTCTTCTTGTATTCTGGAAAAAGAAAATTAAAAAATCTGAAACATTTCCAGTTTCTAAGATAAAGCATTATGCACCTGTATATTGTCTTTGTGTCCTGAGGGATATGAAATTATATTAATCTTTTTCTTTAAAAAAATTTAAAAATTTCTGGACATATAATTAATTTCTTACAAAATGTGAATTTGTTTTTATTCAGCTTATGACTTAAAAGAAAAACAGTTTTAAAAATATTCTTTGATGAATAATTTTGTATACTGAGTTTGGGTTTATTAACTAAAATTATGTTTAGATGAAAAGTATTGTAATCAAAACTAGTAGCAGATGTTTTGTTGTTCACTAACAGATGTATTAAATTTTAAATATGCAGTTTAACCTTTTTCTCTTAAGTTTTCACTTTTCTCCAAATATCCATCCAGGTGTTTGTGTTTGTGTGCCAGTCCGTCCAGCACCAGCTGTCCATTTGTTTAGAAACAAAAATTAAAAATGATTTGATTTCTTTTTCTTTTTTCTTTTTTTTTTTTTTTTTTTTTTTTTTTTTTTTTGTTTCATTTTTTATTTATTTATTTATTTGTTTATTTATTTGTTTATTTATTTATTTATTTATTCAAGAGGAAAGTTAATAATTTTAGGTCATGAAGTATCATTTAACACAAATAAAATTAACTGATGTTGAACTTATGTAACTATCTTCTTTGGTAGTTAGTTACAGCATTATTCTGAATACCTGAAAAGACATTATTTTTTTTTTATTTTAATTTTTATTTTTTTTCCTAATTTTATACAAAAATAAGAACTCATTTTAGAGGCTCTAAAAGTTATTAAGTAAATAGAAAGTTTATTTAACAGAAAACAGATATCAAAAAAATAATTTTGCCATTATATTAAATAAAAATCATATTAAAATATTCAGAAACCGTTTGTTGTAGGTCACCTCACTGGTATGTCTAAAATGTTTAGTTTTTTTTAATTTAAATTTCCAAGGCAGTGATTTCATTGCAGTTTCATTTTTGATTCTGAGGAAACAAACAAGTTAAAAAGTAATAATCAAAATCGTTAATTTTGTTACATTATCTCTTCTGAAGAAGAGAAAAATCAAAATATAAATTCTTATAAAAGAAAAAAATAATAATAATAATAATAATAATAATAATAATAATAATAATAATAATAATAATAATAATCATAATCTGGTTATACTGAAATTATATCTGAATTTCATTTTATTATTGAACAATTTGTGTATTTGAGTGTGGTACATAAACGTTTTTTTTCCTCGATTTTTTTCTTTCTATTATTATTGTTATTTCTTTTTTTTAATTAAAGGTGTGACAGAACATTATTTTAAAAGATAATAATAATAATAATTCATTCACTTTTTTATTATTATTTAAAAAAAATATTCTAAGTTTATTTAGATCTCAAAACATTTTGATTTCATTAATTATTTATGTAATTTTTTCAAGCTATTAATTTCGAATATATTATTTATACAGAATTCAGTGATATTTCAACATTTATATCCTGTAATTTTAAAAAAGTTAAAAATATGACTATTACCTGCCTTGGATGCTTCAACGATATACTGCCTTCTTTCAGTAGTTTCTATTATTTGCTTTAACTTCTTCTCAAAGTTCCTGTTTTGATATAGATATATATATATATATATATTTGTAAAACATTATTGCCCCCTATTCTTACTTATGTCCAACTGTCAGTGTGTTTGTTATTTGTGTGAAAGATCAATCTATTATCTGCTCACAATTTGAACTATTTCATTTTGTATTAAGATACTGAAAATGTGTTTTGGGAAGTTTGTTGACAATGTAATGTTGTCAGGGTTTAAATTATTCATTCACTCACCTCATACATAGATAACATACATTTCTACAGAGATACAGAAATAAATAGCCACACATACATATATGCACACATACATGCAACACAGACAAACAAACTACAAA
Source organism: Chrysomallon squamiferum (assembly GCA_012295275.1). Classification (NCBI taxonomy): domain Eukaryota; kingdom Metazoa; phylum Mollusca; class Gastropoda; order Neomphalida; family Peltospiridae; genus Chrysomallon; species Chrysomallon squamiferum. The sequence continues at coordinate 10,049,172 of CM022673.1, read as the reverse complement.
CAAATACACATAGACGCAGTATGCAGTGTTTTCTGTTGTTTTTTTAATCTGCAAATTTTAGGCAGATGGATAAACATTCCAATTTCTATTTTTCTGGGGGGGGTCGGGTTTTTGTTTTTTTTTTTTTTTTTTTTTTTTTTTTTTTTTTTAAAACAAAAAATAACATAAAAAACAAGAACATAAAACAAAGAAAACAAATGTCAGTGTTTGGCTTTGTTGTTATTTTCTGTTCATTGCTCATGTACCCAATCATATTTTATTATTTTATTATTGTTTTAATAATATTATTATTGCCGTTATTATTATCATTATCATTATTATTATTAATACATTATTATTATTATTACAATTACTACTAACTACTACTGTTATTACTACTACTACCACTAACTTTAAAATGACTATTCAGAATTATTAATAAAAGTATTTTAAAGGGTGTATGTGTGTGTGTGTGTAGGAATGAACTTATTTTAAAATTAACACTTTATATATTAGCTAGTCATTTTAAATTTTAGTGCCATCAGCTTGGGAAAGAGAAGAATAAGGCAATATGTTAGAAGCTTTAAGAGTTTTTTTTTTGTTTTTTTTTTTTTTTTTTTTTTTTCATTTATTTATTTATTTATTTATTTATTTATTTTTATTCAACAGAAAAAGAATAAAAATGTAGTAATTAAGTAATCAGTTTCCAAAAAAATGTGTTTGGTTTCTATCCTCCATAGAAGATTTTAACTTACCTTTAATTAAATTTGTTAAAATTATCTTGATTGATATAATTAAGCTATCATATTTTATTGTTTTCATTTATGTTTATATATATATATATATATATATATATATATATATCTTTATATATAGACACACACCTAGTTCCCAGTTCATTTTCAACATGGACTACCTGCCTTACTTACCTTGAAATAGATTATTTTTTTTTTTGCTTATATAAAAAAAAAACATCTGTACATGTATTTTAGATATAAACCTGTATAATTATTATTCATTAATATTGTATAAATACTGTTGTATAAGATATACAAAGGAAACAAAGAAAAATATTTTACAAAGAATTGTTAAATTTTGACAGCACATTAAAGATTGTATGTAGTATGTTAATAAAACTAATTAAATTTGTTGTTTTGTGCTGTTATTGATTTTTTTTTTTTTTTTTTTTTTTGTCTGTATGTGTATACATAGTTGTCAAAAAAGAGCTTCCAGATGAAGTACACAAAAATATTAATTATTTCAAAATTACAATTAATTTCAGAAAGTAATGGAAATGCATTGAAATTTAATGTTTGAATTAAATATTTAAAATAATTTAAAAAGCAGTTCAAGATAAAATTTATAAAATTATTATATTTAGTCTTAGCATGCAAATTCAACAAATGATCTGATCCTAGAATAAATTTGAAGCATTGTTCAAAATTTATTTTTAAATCTCAATATCAGAAGCCCAGACAATAATCTCTTTTTTGTAACATTGAATCAGATCCAATCAACCTAATCAGTAATCCAAAAACACAAAACAAATGAGCAAAAAATATTTATTTTTCAAAAACATGTAAAATGTGAGATAGATCCAAGTACAAATATAATTTTTATATGAAATAAATAGGATAATAGATTTTTATTAACAAACAAAATGATAAATATAACACCACACAAACAAACCTAAAAAAAAAAAAAAAAAAAAGGTATCACTGGGTTTGAAACATCATTTAACTTGAATACTATTTTATAAATAATTATTAATCCACTTTCCTGGTATAACAATATAGAGTTTTGGTGGTTATAAATGTGATATAAAATACAAAAGTAATTAATCTGAGATAATCTTTTATAAACACAACAGCCTAAGCTTTATTATAATACAGTAATTATTTCACTAGTTTCAAATACAAGACCTGTAAATCATAAAACATTTGCATAAATATGAATAATTTTTTAAACGCAATAACCCAGAATCCCATTATAATACACTAACAATTTGATAATAATATATCTGACTAGTATAAAACAAATCTGCAATACTGTTTTAAAGTAACAATTTCTGTTGTGAAAACACAGGGGTTTGTATTTTAATGGTATCACTAGATGAAGGAAAACTTAAATTTCAATTTGGCAATATTATATTATATTACTCCTTGGAACATACATTTTATTAATAAAATCTATTAACAGTATCAGTAAAGAAAACTTAAAATTTCAGTTTGGCAATATTATATTATATTACTCCTTGGAACATACATTTTATTAATAAAATCTATTAACAGTATCAGTAAAGAAAACTTAAAATTTCAGTTTGGCAATGTGTATTTTATTAATAAAATCTATTAACAGTATTAGTAAAGAAACCTTAAATTTTAGTTTGGCAATGTGTTTTAGTCAGTAGGACATCCATTTTATTCATAAAATATTTTAATAGCATTAATATACAAAAGAGAAAACGTAAATGTCAGTTTAACAAAATACATTTTTTTTTTCCTTCACACTACAACATATCAGTTTTGTTGATAAAATCTATTGAAAATATAAAAAATAATGAGGTTTTCAACAATCTCAGTAGAAATATAATAAAATACAGTTTTAAAAATGAATTGCATAGTGTAAAAACAGAGTAATGTGTAAAAGTACCTGTATATAAGAATAAGTAACCAACACCCAAGTAAGAAATAACTAAGTATATATATAAAAAAAACATCCCATGCATACTTACAAACATGCCAAAAACAGCATATTTTGGCTTAAAAATGGTTAAAATCACTCAACAATCTTTAAAATTTTAACTAGATCCATGAATTTGAAAAAAAAATAAACAGAAGTCACAAGATTGTTAATTAAAAAGATAAAACGGTGCTATCTGAATAAAATACAAAAAATTAAATTTGAAAAAAAAAAACATTAAAAAAATTATTATAAATATTAATGTTATATTGTTATTTTATGATACAATAAACAGTTTTTAAACACTTAAGGACACAGCCAGAATGCAGTGGCAGTTTATTTACAAAGACACACATGTATGTAAATTCTCAATGTTAAAAAAATGATATAGGGATTCTGTTAAGTAGAAAATAATGTATTATCTTATTTTCACAAAATAGATCTTTATCAAAAATGGAATGTAATTGAGACCTACAAATAATGATGAAAAAACACAATGGTTTCATTTTATATCACTGATATGTTAATACACACTATATAAAATACTTACTTAAATTTAAAATACCTTTGTTCATCATAAAATGTTTATGTAAATATTTAGTATAAAAAATATCTTCATATACTGGAAGAAAAATAATAAAATATTGACATAAATTTAAAATTAAAACATCACAATGGAATAACTTTCTTTTCATTATAATATTATAGATTCATAAAAAAATGTTTTCTATAAAGAATATTTTAATATAAATTAAGAAAATAATATACTGAATAAATTCAAAATTAAAACCCAAATATATATATATATATAAAAATTATGGTGCAGATATATTATTCAAATTATAAGAAAAAAAAGAAAAGACATGAATTTAAAATTAAAATACAATATAGATATGTAAACCTTTAAGTCTAATATTTCAAGACTGGCATATATAAGGGTTAATAATCACAATCATTGTATGTTATTTTATTTGGTTTATTGTTTTAGTATTGTTTTTCCTGTACTGGTATTATTATACATGAATTGTTAGATTAATAAGACTGCTATATTACTGAAATGGACTCGTTAATCTAATAATGAAAGAATCACAATTTCATAAATATAATCATTTATGAGAGCCAATCATGGAGTATTAATATCTACACAATACATGGATGAGTGTGGTGAGAAACATACAGACACACACACACACACATATATATAAACATGTAGAAATATACATAGATATACATGCAAGTATACACACATATACACACACACATACAAATACAGTTTTATAAGTAATTATTTTAACTGTTGAAGAAATGCATAAAATACACTTCGTTCAAACATATACATTCACATACAGTGGAAATAAGAATATTTATAAAAATAAATATAACAAAACATCTTCAAAATATATGTTAATATAATAACATAAATTCCCAAATCAAAAAAGAAAAGGAGTAAGTATTACCAGGAAATATTAAATGTATATATGTTTAAAATTTTCAACAGTAATAAAAAAATAAAAACAAAAACATAACCAATATCTGCAGTAGACATATTTTGATTTAAAAAGGTTACATTATTGAGCTACTCCTGTAATCTTTGTTAAACATGTAAAAAATGTGGCATATAATGATATAATAATAAAATATATAAAAATATATATATATATATATATAAAAGAAGTCTATTACTGATTGCCAAAAATATATAAGTATAAGGCACTTAAATTTACATATATATATTTATGTTTGTGTTTTTTTTTTTTTAAAGAAAATGATAAATTTCTTTCAACAAAGATTTTATCAATGAGAAAAAAAAAACAAACAAAAAATTCAAAATTAATATCATGTCCATGACAGTAAACTTATAAATATTTATAATTTATGCATATTTAAAAACAATTATGGCTATTTATCATGTTCATATTTAACAAAAAATGCACAAGGGTTTCTTAAGAGTAATTATGCAGCATACTTTTGTATCAGAATTATTGTAGGATAATAGTCTTGTGTAAAGATTCTTGTGAAATCTTGTGTGTGTGTGTGTGTATATATATATATATATACACACACACACATACACATACATATATATCATAAATGGTATCAATGTATTATTAATCTAATTCTATTTCTTTAGAATTTTTGTTACATCTAAATTATAATTTAAATTATCAGTTATTTTCTCATACACAAGTTCTGATTATTAATAAAAAATGTTTACTAAGATATTAAAGTTATAAGAAATATCTCCAAATTTAAAATAAAATGTTATAAAAAATTAGTAATAATAAAATAAATATTAAAAATTTTATAATAAATGATATGCATGAGAAAATGCATAGATACGGAAATTAAGAAAACAATCTACACTCTTGATTTTATTAATCTGTAGCCATAGAGCTGTTTCTTTTTTAAGAAGTGTCGAGTTGCCATGGTTACTACTATCAGAAACATCAACATTCCAAGACTGATAAAAGCCACTATCATCACTGTTTTGTCTGTAAATAAAATAAAATAAATTTAATAAAATCAAATCAAATCAAATCAATATTTTTTTTTTTTTTTTAAATATTATTAGTACTTTTAATATATCTATATCTAAAAGGAAAACAAAAAAAATAAAAGCAAATGAAAAACAAACAAAAACAAACCATATATATAAACAAACAATGACAAAAAATAATAATAAATAAAAATTAAAATGTCATGCTAAATTATTGAATGTAATAATATGAAAATGAACACAAGACAATTCATGCTGTGTAAGAAGTTAACACAGATTACATCATGCAGTATAATTCTGTTTGACATACCATTACCACAACCCACAATGCAGCCATGAAGATACTGTTAAAATAAACAAATAAACTCAAGTTTGTTATTGGAATCTATCATGCAGGTACTGAAATATACTGACTGTGGATTATTTCATTAATTATTTAGTTTTGTGCTGTTTTTGAATACTGAAGATTATAATGAAATATAAACAAAACAGAAGCATCTTTATATGTTTATATATACATGTTTATTTGCATGTACAAAACTGACCACACACACACACACACACACACACACACACACACACACTCGAGCATGAACTCGAGGGATGCCTGAGCATCAAAGTTCACTAGATCAATCCTCCTTAATGGCAAGTTCCACAAAAGACCTTCACAAGATGATTACCTACAGGACTGCGTTTATTTTTGTAAATATTCTTTCATTTAAGAGTTATCTTTCTAGATATGATAAAACCCAACAATCCATGGATCTAATAATCATTACATAAACAGAGTTACCTGCCTTAGGAAACAACATTTAAAACTCTGTGAGTGTGTTTTCTCTTAAACACTCCCCAGTGTTGCTTAACCCTTTAAATTAGAACATTATAGTATGACAAACTGACCAACCCTGGGTCCAAGGTATCAGAATACACAGAGTTCTGCACAGGTTTATTCAGTTTGTAAATCTGTTAGTTAAAATAAATGAAAGGAAATTCTGACATCCCTGGCTGACCTTTTCAGCATCCATTCAATTTACTGTTACGGTGTGCTGCTACAGAGACTATTCAATTCTAAGGGTTTAAAAAAATATTAAATATAAATATAAAAAAGAGCTATAGAAAAATGAAAACTATCAGTAGCTTACCTTTGGAAACTGAATCTAACAGACCAGGTTTTCCAAAACATTCATATTTAGGGTCGTCTGGGACCAGCTCTTCCAGGATAGCAATAAACTCTCCAACAGAACATGTCATAGATATACAGCCTAATAATAATGATAATAATAAAAATAATAATAATAAAAATAAATTTAAAAACCAATAATACAAGAATAATGGATAAATATGATATTTTCTTCTAAAACAGAAAAGAGAAAATGAAAATCATGATGATGATGATGATAATAATAATGATAACAATATAATTATAACAAATACAAAACAATATTTAAAAAATAATAATAATAACAACAAAATGACAATATCTTTAAAATAATAATAAAACAATAGAAACAACAAAATATACTAATTTAAATATTTCCTAACATAGCAGCATTGTAAATTTTTTTTTTTTAAAAACCCACATTTTTACAGATAATTTAGTGAAGTTAAGTAAAAGTGGAAAACCTGGAATGTGGAGCTGGACTGGCTTTGAATTGGGTGTTTTACGATAAAACAACTTGATGGCAAAATCATTTTCTTCTATTTCATGCAACTCAAACATGATACAACTGCAGTAGTATGGATGACGATTGTCATACACATGTAATCCTTTCAAAATCCCTGCTATATTTGTGTCATGCTAAAAAAAATGTTTTGATATATATATATATTATTAACAATTAATTAATAGTTATTTTTAAAAATGACAAACATGAAATACAATAGAAATAATGCATACCCTGACATTCTACTGTTGTATATCTAATTTTGATTTTGGCTTTATGAATATACTACTACATAGTAAACTAAAATATAGACAAATAATTGATACTGTCCGTTTCTTTAATCATAAAAGTTTTGTAGAAGGTTTCAAAATGTGGTATTTGAGAAATAAGATGTTAAAATTCAGTGGGTTTTTAAATTTTGTTTTATTAATTTATTATTTATTTTTTATTTGGCCTACCTGATATAAGACATTTTTTTTTATAACTCACCACAGAGAAAGTCAAAAAGAAATCTGTTGTAGTGGTCGTGAAAAGTAATGAAGAAGTTAAATCTTCATTTTAAATTTCAGAATAAAATTTCTGTTAATCTCGACTGGTTTATCTGTATTTCATAATGAAAAACCAAAAATTAAATTAAAGTTTTATCGTCTTGATTGATTTGACCATACTTCATTTTTATTTTGATAGTGAAAACTAAAATTAAGTTTTATGTCATCTAGAATTCTTTGCAAATACTTTATTTTAATATTGATACTAAAACTGTGACACAAGTTGTACAAAGAATTGAAAGTTAGCTACCCCTGAGTACATAAACAGTTTCTGGGTGACATTTCTGAACTCCACCCAGTCATTAATATGCTTCACTATTTCTCCCAGCAGAGCACCTGAAATAAATAAACTTATATATACACTGTATATGTATGTATATAGGTTTGTTTCAGTCTGTTTGTCTGTCTATCTGTCTGTCTATCTGTCTATCTGTCTGTCTGCATATGTATATGTGTGTGTGTATGTGTATATGTATGTGTATCTAAATTTGTATATGCATTTAATTATTTATCTTTATCTGTATATATATAGATGTACACAGAAATTAGAATATACATACATAAATACATGCACACACTAGGTAATTCTGCAGAAAAAAAACCCCAGATGCATAATTAATAGAAAGTATACCAGTGGTGAGGGACTGAATGGAAGGCAAATCACAGGAATGGAATTTAATATTATTGCCAAAACTACTTACCCACTTTAACTCTAATCAAAGCAGTTGTGTTTGCTTTCAGATCTGATTTAACATCGTAGAAAACCAGGATTTTTTTTAGAGTGTCGTCCTCCTTCAGCCAAGCAGGAAATTCCTTGTCATGTTCTTTCTAAAGTGACAAGTGGCAGAAACTGGTTATTTTCCCAAAAAGGTCCAGACAGAAGTTTCATTAATAATGATTTAATATATCAGAGATAAAAACAAATATGGTGTAAGTGCCATGTTAAATTTCATATATATATATATATATATATATATATATATACATACACACACAAACGCATACATACAGATACATATATGAATGTGAGTGTGTATGTGTGTCAGTGTTTGTGTGCATTTAATGATACTTCAAGACATTTTGATATGAAAAAACAAACAAAGGGGGATGAGATGTTAGAAAAAGCTGTTGATATTTATTTGATTCAATATATTTACCTCACAGAATACTGGATTTGTTATTTCCAGTAAGGCTTTCAATGTTGGATCCATCCCAGAATGGTAGGCCATGTATTCTATTAAATCCTGTTAGAAATAAAGAAACAAAACAGTTAAATAAATAAAGAAAGAATTAAATAAATAAATAAATAAATAAATAAATACACAAACAACAAAAAAAAAAAAAAATCTAAAACGTAACTACATAAATAAATCAACATTGTTGTTAAAACATACAAAATTAAAGAATATTACACCTCATAAACAAGTTAAAAAAAAAAAATTAAAAAAAAAACAATAACAAAATTATCAACAATCAATATGTATCAATCATACTACTAAAAATAAATAATGTGATAAAAATAAATAAAATTTAAAAATAGCATTAAATATCTTACCTTATTTTCATGTTCAATCTTTTTGGCCAAATCCGATGACAATATCTCTTTGTAAAGTTTGTAGTACATTGGGCAGTGTGCATACAGAAGCTGTAATACATAATATTATAAATTCAGAAAATATCAGAAAAGATTTGATATTACTTAATTAATTTAAATATAATTTTTTGGTTGTTATATATTGGCCAATAAGCACAGCAATTTCTTTTTTGAAAAACGTTTTATATATTTCTCGATATATTTTTGTAATACACACACACATTTGTCTATCTATCTATCAATATCTATATCTATTTCTACATATATATATGTGTGTTTGTGTGTGTATGTATATATATGTATGTATGTATGTATGTATGTATGTATGTATGAGTTTGTGTGTATGTATGTATGTATGTATGTATGTATCACTATATCTCTATATATCCATATCTGTATATATATATATATATATATAGATATATCGATACATACATATTCAGTTCTTTATGTATCACAAAACTATGATTAAGAACCACATTCTATTTTAAAAAATATGTTTTTTAATAAATGAGTACTATATCGTTCTCTTCTGGTACTGAGTGTACAGGAACTGGCTGCCATGTCATTCCATCTTTTAAAGCCTGAGACCCCCCAGGATACATCGCCAACAACACCGCAGTGGCTGTCATCAGCGCGCGATCCTTATCAGAACTTCGAACATATATCTAGATTACAATAACAAAAACAAAAACAAATAGTAACTGCAGGTGTTGTTGTTATTCTTATCAGAACTTCGAACATATATCTAGATTACAATAACAAAAATAAAAACAAATAGTAACTGTAGGTGTTGATGTTATCCTTATCAGAACTTCGAACATATATCTAGATTACAATAACAATAACAAAAACAAATAGTAACTGTAAGCATTGCTGTGATCAAAGTGTTATCCTTATCAGAACTTGTAATATATCTATATAACAAAAATTAAACAACAAAAATAAAAACAAATAGTAACTGTAAGTGTTGTTGTTATCCTTATCAGAACTTTGAACATGTATCAATATAACAAAAAGTACATACAAGATAAAACTTAAATCTTGTTGACAAAAAATAAATAGTAATTCTAACAGAATTTTGAGAACATATCTATGTGACAAAAATTACATATGTGATGAAGAAATATATAAAACTTCAATATTGAAAAAATAATAATAATAAATAGTAATTGTTGTTGTAATCAACAAGCAATTTATAAGATCTTGAATATATATCTATATAACAAACACTATATACATAATGAAGATATACACAGACACACATATAAATTTAAATGTTGTTGACAAAAAACAAATAGTAATTATAACTGTTATCAAAGTGCTATCTTTATCAGAATTTTGTAAATAATGAAAATTACATACATGATATAGAAATATATAAAATTTAAATGTTGCTGAAAAAATAAACAATATTTGTGACTGTAGTTGAATTTTGGAAAACAAAATAATTTTAAATATGTAATTAAAATTGATCAATGTAGGTGAACCCAATTCTGCAATCAATATACAGTGCATGGTCCAAAAAATAGTGAGTGCCCTAAGAGTGTGTGTGTACCAACATTATAGATGTATACCATTTTGTTTTCCAAAATGAACTATCACGTGATTTTTTATTTTATTTAGTAATAACAGAAAGACATTATTATGTTTACTTTGATTTACCTGAGAGTGAACGTAAGTAGAATTGAGTATATCATCATATCGTTTTCTTAGAAACTGACCCAGTTCATATGATTGTGTCATACCTTTCTATACAAAAAAATAAAAAATAAAAATAAAAATAAAATAAAAAATAATAAAAAAATTAAATAAAATAATAAAAAAAATAAAAAATAAAAAAATAAAAATAAATTATAATGTAATATTTGTTAAAATAAAAAAAAAATATAAAATTAAAATTAATTAAAAAAAATACTGTTGGATATTTTAAAAATGTACAGTTTACATTAACAATAATTAAAAATAATAATAGTAAAAAAGAAAAAAGGAATTATGTTTCAGATTTAATGATAAATGAATCACATAATCATAGTAGGATTACTGATGATTTTAGGATAGCATATTTTTATTATAAATTATTAACACACGTAATAATTATGTATTCATATATTTTAATTTCCTATATATTTAGCATTATATTATTTATATACTAAAATGCAGATTTTTTACTGTATATAGTAATTCTTGTAATAATATAATATTTATATTAATATCTATAAGATTAATCTCTGACCTTTGTAAGTTGACCAAATCCTTGTGGCCATGCATCTTCTTTGTAAGGGTCAGTTGGATATGAAAACATTGGACTTCGATCACCATGACGAAAAATCTGTATTAAAGATTAAATACATGTGATATATATATTATTAATAAATCTGTATTGGATAGAATTATATGTTGAAATTATAATTGTATCCAACTCAAATATCAGAAATGTTTTATGAATTTTTGTAAAATTATCCATATCCTAAGATATTTTAAATATATATACATATACTGCTAAAAAAAAAAAAAAAAAAAAAATAATAAAAAAAAAAAAAAAAAAAAAAATTAATACATGTAAATAAAAAAAAAAAAAAAAAAAAAAAATAATAATAATAATAATAATAATAATAATAATAATATAATATTATTATTATTATTATTATTATTATTATTATTATTATTATTATTATTATTATTCAAATAAAATCGTATCAGATGTAACACTTCCTGGTAACAGGGATATTGTATTAAATAAATAAAATAAAAAAATTAAATAATTGAACCAATTCATATTAAACTTTACTGACAGAAAAATATTCTGATGACCGATATGCAACAGCTTGTAACATATGCTAAGAGTAAAAGTGAAAATTGCAATATAATTATAAATTACTATTAATGTTATCGTCAATAGATCATTTTGTAAGGATGTCTGACAACTTACCACTTGAACCATTCGAAGAGTCGATTCCGACGATGAAATTCCTGCACATAATGCTATGAATAATAAAACTTTTCCATTGTTTAAAAAATGCATGGCTTTCTACACTCACACCGAAGATCCCATCTTCGTTCACTGAAAGAGGCGTTAAACTGATCCGTTATCTTTCACGTTTCCGTGTACGCTATATTTATGTACTGTTTCACATTACTGTTCTTAATTTTCATCATTTTGCATTGTGATGAAGCGACAACTTCAAATGGAGAACAGTCTATTTTGTTATTCATAAATCCTACCTTTTGTCTTTTCCTTGTAGTGATTACTTTGCCTCTTTGAACGTAAAGTTTTATTTATTTATTTATTTATTTGTTTGCTTGCTGGTTTGTTTTTAAAACTTAAAAAACACTTACATGAATAACTTAATTTTATATTGTTATTAGACAAAAAGTTGAAAAAAAAAAACAGAAAAAGAAAAAAGAAATACGTTGAATAAATTAGAATAAGTTATTATTATAGCTAAAAATAACTAAAAAAATAAAATAAAATAACAAAATTACCTTGTAATATAATTCAGTTAACTAAATTATTAAGCAATAATAATAATAATAATAAAAGATTTTAATTATTGCTTAATAATTTAGTTAACTGAATTACATTTATTATTATTATTATTATTATTATTATTATTATTATTATTATTATTATTATTATTATTTAATTTTATTTACAGAAAATAAGACAAAATAAAAGCATCGAAAGTGAACATCGGAAAAGAAATTAGGACAATTCCAGGAAAAATGATGGTAATTTACACTCTGTACCAAATTAAATTCTGTGAGTTTTAATTTGACACACGATAAATTACTAATAGTTACTGATTTTTGAAATAAATAAATATATTACTAATTTATAATATATATATATATAAATATATATTTAGAAAACTGCAATGTGTGCAATGTTTGATGAACCCATTCACTCATCCATACACTAAAGCACGAATATTTTTTCGAAATATTTATGTGGTATGCATGTACTTGTGGGTTTTTTTTTCAGTGTAAATATTTCTTATTCTTGGTACGTCTTATAAAAATATTTTTTTCCCCAAAAAAACTAATAAAATGATGAAAATTTAAATAATATTATTAATAAAATCAAACGTAATAACAAATAAATAGTCAAATACGTATGCGTAGACATCACTGACACGATAAAAAGTAATTCGTATTAAGAAAATACAGTGACAAAACTCGTGAAAGGGATTATGGCGATTTCCCATCGACCATAAAATGTCTCAATTATTCCGATTTTAGTGATTGTGCGTGTTGTTAGATATGTGTCACCGCTTAACTTTTAACGCCAAAGAATCGAACCACACAAACGAACATACAGCTGTGAAGAGAAAGGCGCAAAAATACTCACGAAAAGAGCAGAACCCGTTTGGCGGCTTCCCGCCTTTTGTCACCTCGTCTGAATCGAAATGTTTTGGACAGCAGTTTTTTTCTTTTATATGGTCAGGTGCGAGAAAGCGATTAATATAAAATTAATCCTACTTATGTAAACACCAGACTGTTAATGTGTGCCATCGATTATGACATATTGTAATTTGAGTTAGGGCTTTATTTAGATATTGACACCGGCGATTTTTTCTTTCATCTAAACCTGGGCATGTTATTAACCTTTTTCTCGCCCATTTCTCTTGTTACATCGTATGACTGACACGAATGTGAGTTTATCTCTGGATAACACAAGGCTTGCCGATTAAAAATCAGGCATATTCAAAGCGTTTTTATTATTTTAAGTTTTATATGCTGATGTCTTCTGAACAATAGGTAAGATGACTGTTAGTTTTTAGATATTTTTTGGTTTAAAAATTATTTAAGTCTTTCTATTGGTTATAGCTAGATATAAATTTGGTATATTTGGAATGATTGTATTGTTTGACCATCATTATGTCTAGTAAAGCAAATAATTAATTTAACGAATCCGTAAAGAAACAACTGACATTATTTCGTACAAAGAAATTAAAAATTCTTGATAGACTGAGGATACAGCTAGTTCACAAATATTTTCTTGTTATAAATTTTATTAGCAAAAACTTGTAACTAAAAAAACAATAATATGAGTGGGCAAAAATAAAATTAGATCATTTCTTCGCATAATGAAAACCGGACTGAGTTATTTTACTATTTTTTAAATTCTTTATGATTCTTTTTCCGTTATTTTATATTCAATAAATTATTATTGTCATTATTATTATTTGTCTGTTGGGTTGTAGCAGTCTCTTTGAATTGATCTGTTCATTCATTCGTCCGTCAAATCTGTTTGTCTGACAATCTGTCTATTTATCCTCTTTGTCTAGCTCTGTTTCTCATTACTTTTTTTTTCTTTCTTTCTTTTTTTTCTGAATGAACCTGTGTGATCCTTATGAACCATTCTGAGACTTAACACATTCCTATATTTATTTGTCACTCTGTCTATCCATCCGTTTCTCTATTATCTACTTCGACTTTTTACCCCTATGTCTGATCGACATTATAAACCATACATACAATATACATTCATAGGTAAAGGATTGACAAATAGACATTATATATAGGTTACAGTAGATATATTTGGAAATACATATATCATTATACAAATATCGTTTGGCGCTTAACCAAATACTACGGTTTTGTGCTTATAACGAGAACGTCTTTATAATAATATAATATTGCGAAAATACACACTAACATGAATTCATATTTTTTATTTGAACACAGAAGGGAGAAGTGCTGGATATGCATTAACAATAATATATTAATCATATATCGCAAGGTCTGACTACGCATTCGTTGAAAGTTGGGTATATTCTGAGTCTAACTTATGCATCGGAATATACGTAAATTTAAACATGGCTCTGTGTGGTTACAATGCCAAAGCCGTACCAACTTGTCCTCTGGGAGTATATTCTCTGCAACCTCCATCGAAATCAGCATTAAGACCACACTATGTCAATATAGGTTTAGAAACGAAACCACCTCCGAAAGAACGTCAGTGTTTAGAAGAGTCGGATTCCAGTAGTTACTCAGACAGTGATAGTGATTTGGATTTTCAGGATGATCTGCCAGTCAGTATCCATCAGTATTCCACATCAGAAGCCACTGATAGTAGAAATGTTATTCTTAAGCCAAAGCTTCTTGTTAACAGAGCTAAAACTGCGGGGATATTTAGTAATCAAGGATTTAATAAAATTGAGGTAACAGTACCTTCTGGAGAAGGAACTACTACTTCTGGCAGGACAGTAAGTAACCACGACAAATCGACAGTTACGTTAAATTGTCAAGGGTTCGGCAGAGCTGAGGTATCAAAAAATTCAGCAGAACGAACAGATTTTCATGGCGATAGCCGGGCTATTACAGCAGTGCCTTTTAACACACAAAATCTAAGTTAGATGGATCTTTAGGAGGACGAAATGATAGTCATAGCAATAATCGAGCCAAAACAGCAGTGTATTTCAGTAATCAGGGATTTAATAAAGATGTCTTGAAGGCTTCTTCAACAGGAGTTATCAACAGCCGGGCTAAAACTGCGGGTGCTCTTGGTATTCAAGGATTCCATAAAATGGACGTGTTAGCGGCGTCTTCTGGAGAACGGACAACTACGCCTGGGTGGGGAATCGGAGACAGTGACCGAGTTCGACCTACTTCCATCTCCATGGACAGAAGTCTCCACAGATACAGATGGCTCCATTCTGCACCATCGTTTCCAAGAAAAGGATTAACACGAATGGCATTCATGACTGAACTTGGCGAAATTCAACTCAAACCAAAGACGTGTCATTATCCGGATTTGGAGAAAACAGAAAAGAAAACTATCCCGACACATCTCTATACACATTCTGTAAATGACGTAATTTCGGCCTGTCAGAAAGCCTTGGCGCGCAGCGGCCAAACGACAAAAGAACGTCAGTTACGGGAACAGGAAGCAGACGAGATAAAGAATAATCTCGCACTCATTTCCGGTAACAAAGTCGATAAAAGAACTGTGTTAGAGTTACTGTTATTTGGTGGCAAGTCAAACAAATTAGAGAAATTGAAGGATGTCGAATATCGTCGAAAACGCCACAGAAGATATATTAGCGATGAAAAAGATACTAAAGATAAAGACGAATTTCAGGTGAACTGATTTAGTTTTTAGTTTTCTAATATAAAACTAACTCATATATACACAAACAGAAAAATGCATCATTATCACAACACACATACACACAATTTTTGTTCCTTAGTGTATGTGATTGTAAAACAATTAAAATGTATTTATTCATTTATCAAGTCAAAGCCCTACTAATCTAAAATAAAATAAATAAACTATTCACATTTCACAAGGAGAAATTGCATTTTTTTTTTTTTTTTTTTTTTTTTTTAAATAATCAAGCAAATTTTCTGTAATTATGCTGCTGTAAGAACCAAACAGATATTTGATTTCACAATTTACTTCATACATGACCTTCTGCTTGTATGTTTATCTTTCATTAACTTGAATATTTCAACAAACATTAATTTCGATTTTTGTAGTTCATCCTACGCACTCGTTATTTTCGCAACTCCATTACTGCAATTGCTCTAGTCGTTATTAGACCAGACTCTAAATATTTACTCTTTTTTTTTTTTTTTTCTTTCGCGTTGTTGCAGGCTTTGAAGACGTTTCAAATGGCGGCTTGGACCGTACTTAGAGTGGTGCGCGTAATGGCGGGAATTATTGCCAACACAAATTACAAGACCATTCGTTCTGCAGCTGAACAGCAGTGGCACATTCTCTACAGCAGTCTGCGCTCTCACAACCTGGCCTTCAACAAAGACTTCTACACAAGGGAAAGGGTATGTTTCGAGATGAGTGACTGAGGAAAATAACGAATGAATAAATGAGTTAAAAGACATATGGATGAATGAATGAATGAATGAATGAAAGTGCATTTGATGTGTGAGAGTAAATTAATATTCAAGAGAGAGAGATAGAGATAGAGAGAGAGAGAGAGAGATACAGAGAGAGAAAGAGATAAAGATAGAGAGAGAGATACAGAGAGAGAAAGAGAGATAAAAGAGAGAGAGAGAGAGAGAGAGAGAGAGAGAGAGAGAGAGAGAGAGAGAGAGAGAGAGAGAGAGAACTAGAGAGAGAGAGAGAGAGATTCATACGTGTGTGTATGTGTGTTTACATACTGCATTAAGAAAGGTTTTCCCGCCCCTGGTCTGACGAGTAAGAAGATTCCTTACAACTAATGGAAAAGATTATTGTAAATACGTAGCCTGAAACAATAATGACACGACGCTCAGGACTTTTATTCAGAAAATTAAACTTCTCAGTCTGTCAAAATAAAATAGACATTGACAGGAAAAGAGAGAGACGTACAGAAAAAGCTAGACAACATGGATTTAGTTTTGAATATCCCTCTTTGGCAAGACTTAACCGAACTGTCGTTGTAATAACAGAATTACAGTTACATTTGATAGGTACAAATTAGCTTGTTTCCTCTCAAATGTTCTTAATTTAAGGACTAGACAGACAATTCATAATTATTCTTCCGGGACTTCTTAACACCAGTCTAGTATAGACAAATATATCTATCATATGTTTGTATATCTGTCTGTCTATCTTACTGTCTGTCTCTCTGTCTCCCTGTCTGTATGTACGTATGTACGTACGTACGTATATATATATACATACATATATATATATATGCATGAGTAAATGTATGCACACGTATGTGTGTATGTGTTTATAACTGTGTGTGTGTGCGTGTGTATGTATGTGTTTATGTACATGTGTAGATATCCACGCATCTATACATCTGTTGGGCTTTTGAGTGTATTTAATATTATGTATTATATACATGTATGTATATAAATGCACACACGTGTGTGTACGTTTGTGTATATGTGCACGTATGGATGTGTGTCTTTTTCTGTATGTATGCATTTATGAATGCATGTATACATGTGTATATTTTATTCTGATGTGTTATGAGTATGTTGGCAGATATATGTATTTTTCAGGCAATCACCAAGATGCCAGTATGGGCACTGAAAATCTTAGACAAGCGACCGGATGAACGCACTACACGAGAGTGTCGCAGAATTCAAGTGCTGTTGAAGGGAATGCGTTCTTTTGACAAGTTCACAGAAAAACTTCAGATGTCACTCTGCAAAGCTTTTTCACTTGACAGGTTGGTAGAAGGCATTTAAAAAAAAAAAATGTTTTTTTTTTTTTTTTTTTTTTTTCGTTAAAAATCGAGATTGTAAGTTTGACAAGCAAATTGCTGTTAAGGTCGAAATTAATAAAAGGAAAAAAAAAAAAAGAAGAAGAAATAAATAATATTTTAAAAAGAAAGAATAAGGAAAAGAGAATTAAAAAATTACTGAATGAAAAGAATAAAAAACGAAAAAGAAGAGTGCAGTACAAAAATGAAAATTAATGTAACAGGAAAATAATCGCACACGCATACACTCAATGAGA
>CM022673.1:10008287-10028287 GCA_012295275.1 Chrysomallon squamiferum | reverse complement strand
CGTTCTGTCACGACGGTAAATATTTATGTGCATGTTAAGTTTATCTTTAATCAAAAATCCTGTAAATGGTTTTTTGAAGCTGATGTAAAAATGCGCAATAATGTCAGAATTTAAAACTAATAAATCTGTTTTTGACTTTTTGACTTAAAGGTTTAGTTTGGCAGTGAGAAGAAAATTCTAGTCTAAATATGTCTACATATACGGAAAAGAAAATATTTATTTATTTATTTATTTATTTATTATTATTTATTTATTATTATTATTATTATTATTATTATTATTATTATTATTATGATTACTTTTTTAAATTTATTTATTTATTATTATTATTATTGATTTTGTTTAGGGGGTGGGGCTTCTGCAGGTATATATGCAGGTAAACAGTTCCAAAACTCTTTGCGAATGCTAAGGACACTTGTACGCAGTGACGTAATTTTATCTCGAACGCTTTGGTAACGTACTACCGTACTACTAATAAGTGCTCTAATCCAAATAACTCTGACTGTGCAGTATTCAAACATTAAAAAATGTTGATATAAGAACACAATGGGATTTATTTTGCGGGGAAGATGTGGTTGAAAATATTCTGGATTTTTTAAATAATATTTTCGAATCGAGGTTAATCAAAACTACGGATGCCAAACCATCTCGATAATAAAGGTTTGTTGTATTTGTTAGTTCCTCCACATATTCACTTTGAACTTATCTATTTGAAAACAATGTAGCGTTTTCTTTGTTTTACAGAAACAATCTTTTATCTTTTAAAATTTTATTTATCTATTCATTTATTTTTATTTGTAAATAATTTTTAAAATAAGTAAAAAGAAAAAAGTAAGAAAGGATTAAAAATATTATGGATAATTAAAAGGGAAAATTACGAAGTAAAAAGCGTAAAAAAATTATAATCCTTATAAAACCCCAAACAAAAACAACAACAAACAACTGATTTAGATAATTTCTCTTATTTTCTCCAAAACTAATTTACCATGTTAAGTATCTTGTGGTCCATACGTCTCTACTGGTTTATTCAGGATCTGTGAGATTAAGAAATGATAGAAGAATTTCATATAGTAACCAATTAAGTGGAATATAGAATTTTACTGGAAATCCGCACATATTTTTTTTTCTCAGTCTTCTCTTTTCTTTACGTTGTGTGTTATATGTGTGTGCATGTGTGTCTGTGTGTGTTAGGTGTTTGTCTATCTGTGGCATAAATGGATTTTTCATTGCTTTAACTTGTCAGAAACGTTTTTATATTTGAAACACGTGTTGTGAAACTATCTGTGATAAAATATTTGTATTGACAGCTGTAGCATAATGAAGCTTTTATGTCTGTAGTTATACACATTAACAGTTATAACAATAAAAGAAATCTGTATTCATTTATTTCAACGTCAAACA
Organism: Chrysomallon squamiferum; assembly: GCA_012295275.1. Lineage (NCBI taxonomy): Eukaryota > Metazoa > Mollusca > Gastropoda > Neomphalida > Peltospiridae > Chrysomallon > Chrysomallon squamiferum. The sequence continues at coordinate 10,026,886 of CM022673.1, read as the reverse complement.
TAATGAAGACTGTCACAGATTGTAAAAATACTTCTTTCTCTAAATTTAGCTATTGCCGTTCATGATGATATATGTGCGTCTGCTTTGAGTTTTTGGAATTAATAACTCATGCATAGTTTTCTTTGTATGCTGACAGGAACTAGCGCTTCTTAAAGATATCACGAGGACTGCCACAATCGCCGTGAGAGAAAACTGCGAACTGCTGGTTGTCAATAAAACAGTCTTCTCTAAAGTCTGTCCGAAAATATTCGAGAGGGAACTGGAAGAGAAGGAGCTAATATTAAGGTGAAATGTGTATCTGTTGTTGAGAAAGTGTTTGTTTAAGTGAAACTGAAGGAGAAGGAGATAAAAACACTCACGTATTCTTATATGAAAATATCACTGAATCGTTATAATCAAACAAAAAATAAATAAATTTTTTTTTAAAAATGACTTAGAAGAAATAAAAAAATAATTTCCCTTGAAAGGTAACTAAAATGTAACAAAGTAACAGCACACAAAAAGTCAAAACAAATAATCACAACTTAAAATTAAAAAAAAGATACAGCTATTAAATCATTCGTTTTAGAAATCTGTTTATGTATAGGTATCTACATATCCCCACAATCAACTTTTTATACATTACCAACATTAACGTGCATACGATTCTTTTGAACAAATACAAAATAAAAATAAATGTTAACGTCTCTCGTAACAGCTGAGGAAAATCTTTAGAACTTTTGTAGATGGATGTTATTTTATTATGTAACTGGACAGTTAGATCTGTACATGAAGCGCAAATTAACGTTTTTATTTGAACATTTCAGACGCAGTCAACTGTTCGCTTCTCGCTGGTGGACAGATACAGCTCTGAAAAACATTTGTCTGGAAGCATACGTCCAAGAGGTAGGAAAAATAATTTACAATCATAATCTGTTTCAGTTTTGTTTTTTTAAATCACGCGGAAGCCTGGGGCTGATGGTTTGCAATAGAAAATAAGTGTAACATCCTATTACAAGTCTTGTTAAATACCGCGGAAGACAGGGTTTGAAGGGTTGCAACAGGATACTTGTAATATTCTATTAAAAATCTGCGATTGATGAGCTTCCAAGATCAATGTTCTTCACTGCACCTTTAGGCTCTTTCGCACTCTAGCATAAAAGTAATCAACAAGAATTATGTAGCAGCCAAGTTTATGATTTTAGATAAATATACCATTTTATTTATAAATATAAAATAACACATATTATTACGAATATTTATTTCATTGAATCATTTCACATAAGGCGTGAGTTTAGGTAATACGTGTTGTTATAAAAAAAATGTTTATTTGATTAAGACAGTATTTGAAATATAGTTTGAATTTAATTAAAAGTATGTTAAACAGTCTTAGAAATTCTGTCGGACAGAGAGACATAAACACAGAAAGATTTAAACTAACTCAACAAACACGTAGACAGAGATCGCATAATCAGATGTCGAAACCGTCTGAGTTACGAATTGGTTTTATCACTGTAATTACTTAACTATCAGCTTTATTAGTTAGAGCACCAGAAAATTAGATGATACAGACTAACAACATTTAACATTTGTCTTGTTTCCCAGTTCGTTTTGCCAATATAATTAATTAACTTTTTTTTTTCTTATCTATAGTATCCAACAAATCAAGTAATTGTTGCCAACAGTCAGTACGAAGATTGGATATACATCTGCGTAGAGGTAAGTAAATCGATATGTCTATTCCATGTTGGGGGCATTTGTAGTTCACACTGAAGGACAGTCATTAATGATAATGAATCTTGGAAGACAGCAGACGAAAGAAGATTTGTGTCAAGGGAGGTAACTTAAAGTGTGGATACATTTTTCCATAAAATTTGAACGCATATCGGTTTCAAAATGCAGAAATATTTTGTAAAATAAAATTTGATATCGTTCTAAAGCTGAAATTTGTTATTTTATCATTAAGGAAAAAGTAAAACGTTCACACGTTTGTCAATAATAAACACACTTCCCCAAAAAACAAGTAAAACAAAGAAACAACATCAACCAAAAAAAAACAAAAAAACATCAACTAAATAACAGCGACAGTTATACATTTCTTTACGTCTCTCTCTCTCTCTCTCTCTCTCTCTCTCTCTCTCTCTCTCTCTCTCTCTCTCTCTCTCTCTCTCTGACTGTGCCTCTTATTACGGTCTGTCCTGCCTATTAAATTCTGACTTCCATGATATTAATTTTTCTTCTTCTGTTAATCTCATTCATCTCTCCACTTCTAATTGTTACTATTTGTCACTCAGTCTTCCGGTACATTTCTTCATGTTTATGTACATCATTTTTAATACTATCTTCAGTTTCATTTCAACTGTAACATTCTCTGTCGCTTAATCAATACCATTAAGAGAAGTATTTTAAATATATTTAAAAGTTTTGCCACTTATTAACCTTTATTTTATTTTATTTATTTATTTATTTTTTCATTTCATTTCAATTTAGTTTGTTTTGCTCTATTATTATTATTATTATTATTATTATTATTATTATTTAATTCTTATTCATTTTTTATATTTTTTTATTTATTTTTTTTATTCTCTCTAAGGGAAAATGTGACGTCATTCGATGTCTCGAACTCAAGTCGAAAGCGAGGTTAGGACCTCGATTTAACAGACGACGATCCACTGTCATTTTGTCAGACGAAATCATTGATTTGCTTGAAAGTTTCCGAGATTCTAAACAACAAAACGAAGAGGAGAGTGAATCAGATGGGGAGGAAAGTAAGAAAAAGAATATTAAACACCGTTTGCTGGGGTCTCTTGCGCTGGAATATAACCAGTCACAAAATCATAAGGTGATTAAAAACATTCACTTTCTTTTTCATTCTAAGTTCTATTTTCGTTCTTTTGTATTAATATTTTTATTTTATTTTTTGACAAAAGCGAAACAAAGCATTTATTGAGGAGGTTGAGGAGAATGAGAAGAAGAAAGCTTTCCAGGCAGCAGCCACGGGTCAAATGTCATTGACTACGTTCATGAAAGACAGACTTAGGACGAACGGACCCGACATCGTGTTCCTTCATGTCGGAGTTTTACAAGCGAATGAAGTCTTTGTGAGTTGATATCATCATCGTCATCACCATTTTCATCACCGTCATCACCATTTTTGTCATCGCGATCATTAATGCTGTCATCACCATCGTATACATCTTTTTGATGATAATTATTATCATCATGACCATCGTCGTTATAATAATCATTGTCGTGTTTTACCAAGAATAACTTCGTCTAGTTCGGTCGTCGCCACCTTTTTATTCTTCTTTGAATATTATTACTTTACAATAACAAAGACGAGCATTTTGACACAGTAATCGATAGGTGGAAGAAATAAATGGTCAACAAACAACAATAGTTTTTGTAGACACTCTCTCTCTCTCTCTCTTTATTTCTGCCCATCTGTTTCTTTCTCTCCATTCTCCTCCTCCTCCTCTCTCTCCCTCTCTCTCTCTCTCTCTCTCTCTCTCTCTCTCTCTCTCTCTCTCTCTCTCTCTCTCTCTCTCTCTCTCTCTCTCTTTCTCTCTCTCTCTCTCGCTCTCTGTCTCTCTTTATTTCTGCCCATCTGTTTCTTTCTCTCCATTCTCCTCCTTCTTAATCTTACCTACACAATATCTATCTCTCTTTTCCTGTTTCTCTCTCTGTCTATGCAGTCATCTCTCTCTCTTCGTGTCTGTCTGTTCAGCTGCCTCCCTGTCTGTTCGTGACTATCGTGTATCTCTCTCTCTCTCTCTCTCTCTCTCTCTCTCTCTCTCTCTCTCTCTCTCATTCTCTCTCATTCTCTCTCTCTGGATTTCTCTCTTCTTTCTCTCTCTCTCTTCTCTCCATCACTCTCTCTCTTACTTCTCTGTTATTCTCTGTCGTAATGACTGAGTTTGTAAAGAAAAACTGGATTTCTTCTTTGCTTTCATTGATCCATCACACAGCAGCAGCACGTCTATAACACCATAATCATTTTTTTTTTTTTCGCTAATGATGTTTAAATACTGTTTTATTTTTAAAGGATTTATCTTGCATTCTGAGCTATTATGACAGAACACACAGCAGTCCATTAACTCTCGTCAGCTGTGGAGCCAAGATACTGAAAATTCATCGAGAAAAATTATACGAGTTTGCCACCGAATCTTCGCTCGAGTATATCAAAGGCCTTGCAAGCAATTATGAAAGGTAAAGAACGGAATATTAAACTATTAATTTCTTAAATCTATTTAGGCGTTGATATATGGTAAAGGTACACGTGCGGGATTAGCCGATAATATCATAGAGATTTCTGTTGTCTCACTGAAGTTCCGTATAGAGCTAAATTTAGATACTGTTTACATTTCGTTTTGATTGAATCGCACTCGCAGTGGCGTGGACCAATCAGATTGTCGAAATTGATTGACCTTGACCTGACAGTTTTGACTATCGTCTGATAGAGATATTAGGTGAATATAATGTTGTATCAAATACAGCAAGGTTTAAACCGTAAGGAACTTTGGACTTATTCGTAAAGAGATTTTCAGGTGCTCTGCAAGATTTGTGTTTTTTTATTTTTCTTCTATCTCTTTTTTTTTTTTCAATCCAGTGCTGAGAGAGAAATCATGTGAATACGTGATGTGGAAACGAGATAAAGAGAGAGAGAGAGAGAGTGTAGAGAGAGAGAGAGAGAGAGAGAGAGAGAGAGAGAGAGAGAGAGAGAGAGAGAGAGAGAGAGAGAGAGAGAGAGAGAGAGAGAGAGAGAGAGAGAGGAGGAGGAGAGGGAGGGAGAGAGAGAGAGAGAGAGAGAGAGAGAGAGAGAGAGAGAGAGAGAGAGAGAGAGAGAGAGAGAGAGAGAGAGAGAGAAAGAGCTAGCTATCTAGACAGACAGTCAGAATAACAGACTAGACATATACAAGTTTTTCTTTTTATTACAATAGAAAGGTCTTAAGAAACGTAGTAAAAACGATACGGCCCTGTTATTTAAAGACCACAAGTTTTTGTGAGTTGATTTGTTATTTTAACAACAACTCTAGAGAATTATATTAATTTTTATTAAGGCATGTTATTTTTGAGTTTAAATATCCTCTGGCAGTTTGTTTTTGGAACGGCAAAAATTGACAAATTAACTTGACAAACATTAATGGCGAACATGCACAGAGTTTATTAACACTGACAACTCATGCATTAAGACTCGCAATTTTGAAGATCCAGCATGTCAGTTAATTCCCACAACGCTGGACTAAAATTATCTTAAGGATAAAAGGATATTTTTCTTTTCTTTTTTGTGTATGTCTTTTATTATTATTATTATTATTCTGTTTTTTGTTTTTTCTCTCGTTGATGTTAAGCATACGAAGGAATTTTAAAAGAATTGATGTCAAAGAAGATATAATTTTTATTAATAATATTTGCTTGAAAAGAAAAATAATTTTTTAAATTTCCCCAATATAAAGCAATAACGTAATGTGTAACAGATTAATATGGATCCCAAATTAACAAAAAAAAAAAAAAAAAAAAAAAAAAAAAAAAAAAAAAAAGATAAACAAAAAACAAAACAACAAACCAAAAACACAATATAAATGTTAAACTTTCAACTTAAATTATTCAATAAAATAATATTTTGTTTTTACCGTATGGATACATAACACTTATAAAAATGTAGGGCTTGGAGAGTACTGTTTTAATTCTACAACAGAATCCCCGTCAACAACATTATACCAAGTAATTATTTTTATTTATTTATTTATTTATTTATTTATTTTGTATTACTCAGATATCCATCCGATGCCTCTTTGCTGTGTTCTTACAAGCGCTACTCAAATTGGAAGGCTTACAGAATGGATTTGGTCAATCAAATAAAACAGCCCGGGTTTAGAAAATGTACTCATCGTAAATCCACGTTTGAACCACCAAAATGTGATGAACTCGGCAGAAAACGAAGATTAAAAGGCTGGCAGTGTCTCGATATTCTCACTTCTCGGGTTGTGAAGAAGAAGGAGCCAGAGAAACCTAATATTGACGAAGAACGACCAAAACGTGTAGTCCGCTTCGGACGTCCCGTTTTCGATCTGGGACGAAATGAATGGCAGCCGGAAATAGAACGAACCGTTCCGGAAAACATTGTCTTGCGCAGAGAGAGTCAAGTCGGAATTCCGAGAAGACCGTCCCTCGTTGTGCCTACGGTTACGTTACCAAGGAAACAGTCCAGACGACAAAATAGCGAAGAGATTTCTCAAGAAGAAGAAGAAGAAGAAGAAGAACCTGAAAACTGTTTGGCCATTACTGGAAGACGAAAGTCAGTTAGCATCAAAACGGATTGAATTCCTTCGAAACTGTACGAGTTGGATGTTTTAGCTTCTCTTGCTGCTTTGTACTACAAGGACAGTATTGCTGGTGTAACTTGGTTGTAATTTAAAGTATTTAAGAAATTACGCTAGATATACATTCACTATTTGAAGAACGTTGACACTGGACCTAAAGTATTTCGGCTTTTCACACTGAACCTGTACAGATATCTACGATTTTGTGCTGTTCCTTTGTCTCTGACGCTAACCTTTCCTTCCAAAAGAAACACTCCTTTCCCCACTCTTTACAATCATATTTTACTCCATTTTTTTTTTTTCTTCTTTTTTTTTCAGGTGGTGGTGGTGTTTTCCGACATAATAATATTCATTTCAGTGTGCATTATTGAAATATCAGTATTGAAATCGAAGAATATGGCCAGTACATTTGTTTTTGAAACCAAAGACAATTCATTTATAATATATTCTTAGGTATCGTTCATAAATTTTGTAACCTCAAAGACATTCCTTGTTATCGGTATTTGTATGACTGGTTGCGTGTACTTGTGTGTGTTGTGTGTGTGTGTATGTATATATATATAAATATAATGCGTTTGTGCGTGTACGAGTATGTTTGGATGTGTTTTTATTTTGATGTAGTATTTTATTTATTTATTTATTTTCATTAATAACACTTTACAAGTATTTTAATAAAGCAATCTTTTAAAAAGTTTTTTAGAGATATTATTTAAAAAAGGAATAAGATAATCATTTATTTTTAATAAACATTTTCAAATATTTCCTGTGTTTTATTTTTGATAAAGAAAAAGCTTATTTGCTCGTCAAATAAAATAAACGATCCATTATAAACCTTTCATTATCATCTTTCACAAACAATTAGAAATGCAGAAAAAAAAAATATCTAATAACAATAGTATGAACTAAACAGAAATATATTTGTCTTTGAAAACTTTATAATTTTTATTTTTATCAGTGGGATAAAAATATTTCAGTAATCTGATTAGTAGTATAACGTTCAAAAACGACAACAAAACAATAACAATATTATTATTTTATATATCCATTAATTCATCCATTCTTTAATTTATTCACTCAACCTGTCAGTTTATGATCCGTAACATACACGAGTTGTATGTTAAATAAAGTCTATTCATTTTTAACTCTTTACTACATTTAGTCATATTCCACAACAACGTGTTTCACCACAGATATAACCAACAAATGCATCATCTTGTTTCCATTCTAAAATCAGATTTATTTCTAGAATAATTCATTACACAAAATGACCAGCCCTATAACTGTTTTCATCTACCATCCAAACTTATTGTCCAAAAGCCACCGTTACCAAAAGTACACCTAAACCATAATGAAAAGAGCTGCCGTTACTATCATTACGCTTGAACGTTTTGAGATAATGGAACTGGTTCTATTGTCCTAGTCCTAGGAACTGGGTTACTTGGAGTGGATAAAAGACGGACACGTAAATTTGATAAGCTTCAAGTTCTGTGCTCAGTGAAGATTGGTCTTTATCGGAACTAAACGTGGCGCCTCGTTTTCTAAACTGCGAAGAGTTCAGAACTGAAAATTTCATTACTGCGCAACGAAATCTGCCCAGTGAATCTCAAAGACATTAAACATTTTTTTTTTTTATAGATGGGAATCTTTGCGAAATATCGTCTGGTGTTCTATGTAAAGAAGATAAACTCACTTCAAAGTAAAAACAAATTGTAAAAAGTCCCAGTAGTACGGCATTCACAAGATTACTAATGTGTTCAGAAAAAGGATGTTTAAATTTGTTTTTTTCAAAATGAAATAGATTATTCTCTCTTTCTATCTCTGTCTGTCTCCCTCAGTGTCTGTTTGTCTGTCTGTCTCTTTCTGAGTCTCTTTGTATCTATATTTCTCATTTTCTTCCTCCTCTGTCTCCCTATAACATCCTTAAACAAAATTTGTCTTTCATTATTGCATAGTCGAAGCTTTTTTTTTTTTTTTTTTTTTTTTTTTTTTGCAAAATAGTTTATGTCTTCAATTTTTAAAACCATTAACGATTTAAACGATTTCACACGTTGTCCAAACACTTCAACCATAATTTTTGATTAACTGGAGTAAAGTATTTATCAGTTATCGGTTAAATCTATTTTATGAAGATTGAGCCAGGCTTCTGAATTTGTTTAAAGGGTATGGAATAACTTGAAGTTCGCTGTTTAAGTGTTTAATCGGATTTTTTGATGTTTGATGAGAAATATTTTAATGGTCCTCTGATAACTTAGGCTCTGGTTTTTTTTAGTTTTCATAACTTAATTTCTTTTTTTCTTTTTTTCTTTTTTTCAACTTTCTTTCACGGATGTTTTCTTCTTTTCGTTCATTCATTCATTAATAAATATTTTCTTTCTTCTTTTATTTCCTATCTTCTGTATTTGATATATATATATATATTTTTTTTTTGAATGTTTAAAATTGTTTCAGTCTACGTTTCAGGCACCAATTTGAAGACAAGCATCATCTACATTTTATTTTTCTGCTGTAAACAAAAAATCCTTGACTGGTAATGAGAAATGATATTAACACTGGTATCAAAGGTGTAGATATAAGTATCACATAAAACAGATACAATGGCATTTCGCGAAATAATCTGAAAATACGATTAAGTTAAAACACGCCAGTTTGTTTGACGGGAATAAAAGCAGACGGTAATCCCCAGTGGTCATTTGTAAGAGAAACCAGAGTGAATGTCGATGTCGTAGTGTCAAATTTCTCACTGTTTAATATATTGTGATATTACACAGAAAGTGGAACTAGTGATCTTAAGTGCCATAATCGAAATATATTTATAGATTTATTTTATTAAAGGTGCCTTACGTTCTGTTATTATTTTAGTGTCCGTTAGAATTGTAATATTGGACTAAGATAATCAGAACGGGACTGAATTAGTGAGATGCAAGAGGGGGTAGAGAGAGAGAGAGAGAGAGAGAGAGAGAGAGAGAGAGAGAGAGAGAGAGAGAGAGAGAGAGAGAGAGAGAGAGAGAGAGAGAGAGGGAGGGAGGAGAGAGAGAGAGAGAGAGAGAGAGAGAGAGAGAGAGAGAGAGAGAGAGAGAGAGAGAGAGATACACGATAGTAATGGACAGACAGGGAGGCAGTTGAACAGACAGACACAAAAAGAGATAGATGAGTGGGTAAACTGAGAGAGAAGCAGGAAAATAGAGATAGATATTGTGTAGGTAAGATTAAGACGTAAAGAAAATGTTAGAGAAAATGTTAGAGAAAATGTTAGAGAAAATTAAAAAGGTGAGAAAGATCAATGTATAGAGAGTACAAGAAGATAGTTCAACCACAGACTTGAAAAATATTGCACACACACACACACACACACACACACACACACACACACACACACACACACACACACACACACACACACACACGTATGCAAATTCTTACCACTTTCATAGTTCAGGATCGAATCCCAGTTTGTTTTCGACTCTCTTTCACCTTCCGGCTCTAACGAAGAAGACTTCAAATTGAATGATTACATCACGACCGCCATATTAATTATCGGTTCTGGTGTTGGCTTTCAACTGAATACTGATAGACTGCGAGTGATTTATAATAGAGCTCGCTGGGATCAGCCGTGACGCAAATGATAATCAAGGGTAATGTCTGGCGCACAAAGCGATAACAAACAAACGGATTTTTCTTCAGAGCTTTTTAAAATTACAGATATCAGATGCTGGCCTTAAAAGCACGACAGATGAAAGATACTGAATGCTAGTGGTCCTTTTGCTATATGCAAGCTTACAGATAATAAAGCATTAACATGCGCGATGGCTTTGAATCACCAGATATGAGACAGTGGGTGGACTGGGGAAAAAAACGAGTGAATGCATTGAGGAGGTTTGTTCCTACGATCAAGTGTTTATTTAATCTCTGAATATTGATTGTAATAAACCCGCTCTGCAATATAATACTATAAAATGTATTACTACTACTACTACTATTACAACCACTACTACAACTACCAGTGGTACCATTGTTGCTATAGCTACTATTACTACTACTACTGCTGCAGCTACTACTGCTACTACTACTACTATTACTACTGTTGCTAGTATTATGTCATTAGTTTAAAGATATTAAACATTATTTTTAATATATAGTTAAATAAAGCAAATAAAATAAATCTCTTTATTAAGAACAAAACTGGTTAAACATTTAATAATAATAATAATAATAAGAACAAGAAGAAGAAGAAGAACAAGAACAAGAAGAAGAAGAAGAAAAAGAAGTTCAACAACAAAATAACAACAACAAGAATATAAACTAAAAAATAATTTAAAAAGTAAATAAATACTAATAAATAAAATGATATAAAATAATAATAAAAACTTAAGAATCCGCTACACACTTCTTCCCAGGTTTCTTGTACACATTCAATTTTTAACTTTTTATTTCATTTTTATACGCGAAAGTTGAGTGTCTCTGAAAATCTATTTTTGTCACAGTCATCGTATTTACGTCGTGCTTCCGGTACAGCCGCACTGAAGCCTGTTTCTATTGAATTAACGGTTCACAATTTCGTATTTACGTTCCACCTAAGTCAATAATAAATAATCAGATTTGATTAATCTAATCAAACATACACAAGAAAATAAAACACCTACTAAAGACAACTTAGGAATATTACTCAGTAATTTTAGAAAAAGATAAAAACAAAAAACTTTGATAATAATAATAATAATAATAATAATAATAATAATAATAATAATGTAGATGATGATGATGATGATCACAAAGACAGGATATTCACCAGTAACAATAATAACGACGACAACGATAAAAGCAGCAGGAACAACAACAGTACTAAAGAAAGAAAGAAAGAATTTTTGTTTCTAAAATTCACAATATTTCACGAGAAAAGATATTAAATGTGAAACTAAAAAAGGAAACAGCATTCTAAATATATGATAAGATATGCTATAATTCCATAGACGACAACAACAGTTACAAATAATAATAATAGCAATAATAATAATAATAATAATAGCAATAAAAAGTATACCATCTGCGCCAACAATCAAAGAAAACCAAAATATAACAACGTCAACAATAACAGGTTTAAAAAAAAAAATAAAAAAAAAATAAAAAATCCTGCAAAAGTCCATAAAATCAACATCAATGATGGATTCTCATCTGATAAATCGTTTGACAAAATTAGAAAGTGATTTGTCTTAATAGTATCACAGTTACGTTACTAGGAAACAAATGGGAGTATGCGGTCAAGTCAGAACGACCTGATAAAGATATACAGGAACCATTATTTTAAGCATTATTTTATCATTTCACCGTTTTGTAGGCTGTCCTAAGATTATGTGTGCGTTTGTATGTCTGTCTGTGTGTGTTTGTGTCTGGATCGATGGTTGTAGTCTGTAATATGTATGTACGTATATTTGTATGTATTTTAGGATTTGAATATTATCTGTTTCGTGTACGTCTGAATAGTCTCTGCACATAGACAATGTTCGGGAACGCACTGGCGCAGGAGAACGTTACTCTTCGGCCATCAAAACAACCTTATGTGAATGTATGTATTTATATATGTATGTATGTATGTATGTGTGCGTGTGTGTGTGTATGTATGTATGTATGTATGTGTGTGTGTGTGTATGTATGTATGTATGTGTGTTTGTGTATGTATGTATGTATGTGTGTGTGTTTGTATGTATGTATGTGTGTGTGTTTGTACGTGTGTGTATATATATGTATGTATGTATGTACGTATGTGTGTATGTACATATGTGTGTGTATGTATGTATGTATGTATGTGTGTATGTATGTATGTGTGTGTGTTTGTATGCATGTATGTGTGTTTGTATGTATGTATGTATGTGTGTACGTACGTACGTACATATGTATGTATGTATGTCTGTATGTATGTGTGTTTGTATATACGTATGTATGGATGAATGTATGTCTCTATGTGTATAGTTGTGAGATGCATGTGCACGCATACAAACGTACATTTGTGGACTGCAATAAATGTCAATGTTCAGGTACAGCTGCACTTTTCCTGGTATTTCAGTGTGACCCAGAACGTGTGACACACTCTGTATATCAGTTTAAAATTTTATAAAAAATATTTTTTCTTCCTAAATCTCTTGAATTATTGCTAAACTGTAACAGTTAAGACTGTTTTTGCATATGGAATAAGAATCGAAAATGGGAATTATTCATTTGTTCCCTTTTCGTCTATTTCTTCATTTTTCTTCTTGTTCATTTTTGCCTTGTGATTTCGGCAGAATACTTCGATTTTCTGAAAAAAATTCATCGGAAATTTTGTTTAGAAATTATTTAATTCGAATTTTATTTTATAAAACAATTTAAAAAAAAAAAAATGTTTTAAAAATATAATTTGTATGAAATCGATTTTCAGAAAGTTTAATTAGAAATTTCAGTTTGAAAACTGTTATTCAGAAAATAATTTTTAGAAAATAATTATACTGAACTTTTTTTTAAAAATATTTTTCCTTTTTGTTTTGTTTTCAGAAACAATTATCTAGAATTTTTTATTATCTTTTTTTATCTAGAATGATTGATGAGAATATTGTTTTCAAAAATATTTAATTTGAATATACTTTCTTAAAAAGTTAATTACAAATTTGTTTTGATAAAAAAATAATACAAAAACAACAGATTTTTTTAGGATTCCATTTTTTTCTTTTTTTCGAAAATTGTTAATTATTAACTTAATTTCTTTTCCAAAACACTAGATAAAAATTTTGTTTTCGTAAAAGTTAATTAAAAATTTGCTTTCGGTAACAGTTGCAATATAAACATTTATTTGTAGAGGTCTTTTTTTTTTTTTTTTTTTTTTTGTTTTTTTTATTTTAATTTCTAATCTTTGAAGAATCCGATTTTTATAAAAACAGTTATTACTATTCTTTTCTTTTTTCCTTTCCTTTTCTTTTTTTATTTTTCGTTTGCTTTTAAACCTAGAACCAACCTCTGCAAATTGCCTGACGAAAATTGACTCACAGAACGTTCAAAAAGAAAAATTTCTCAGATCTTAAATTATAATGAAAATGCTTTTTTTTTTTTTTTTTTTCTTTTTTTCTTTTTTTTTTTTTTTTTTTCATCTCTGCAAAATACACAGTAATCGGTTGGGAACATAGTCATACAACTAATTCGATAAATGTAATTTTTTTCCTCGTTTAAACAAATTGTTTGATATAAAATCAAGTCCAGTGAACCATTAACATCCTTTCATTTAAAAAAAAATAAAATAAAATAAATAAATACAATTCTAAGAATTATTCGCTTGAGGCCTCTTCGATAACGAGATCGACCTGTCTTTACGAAACAGAATATGTATGTGTGTTGTTTGTCTAGGTTTATCTTGCAGCGGCGGCGGCAAAGATCTTTATATGTGACCCAGAAGATATTAAGATCTAATAGTATCCGATGCAATGTTGTTTTTTTTTTTGGTTTTTTTTGCAAATATATTTGATTGAGACATTTGAAATAGTTTTTGAGAAATGTTTCTCGAGAGACAGACAGTCAGTGACAAAGAGATGTAAAAAGATATTATAGAAGAAGAGAGAGAGAGAGAGAGAGAGAGAGAGAGAGAGAGAGAGAGAGAGAGAGAGAGAGAGAGAACGTTGTATTCAGGAAGATGGATAGTATTTGTATTATGACAGAGAGAGACAGTGATAGAGTAAAAATGAACACGACAGACAAACAGACAGATAGAGAGATAGATATATTGATGGATAGATAGATAGGCAGAGAAGGAAAGAAAGAGAGATATTTACAGGGGAATAAGAAAAATGAAAATAAAGTGAAATTCTGCATATGTGTATGATATAGACATACTAGATCCTAAAATTCTGCTGTGACACATACAAACATCTTTGCCGTCTACTGCAAGATTACGAAGACAGAGACATAAAATAAAAATGCAAATAACTTCTATCCCACATTAGAGGAAAATCTCTAATTCTTCCCGCCAGAATCAGTGAACAGACGACAAAAAAAAACAACAGTGAACAGCAATGACAAAAATATCTCGTAGGTGACAAATAATAAAGGTTCTGGAGCTGGCATGAGCAATCTTTTTCGCGAAGCGGGCCTCCGGAGGACTTCGCTAATCATCATGCGGGCCGCGCTATTAATAGATCTTACTTTCGTCGTCAAGATAGGCGTGCCATTCACAAACTTTCGCAGGACACAATTTGTCCACGACTGGTCTAGTGAAATCCGCTCTAGAATATCTTTATCTGATATTTTTCTCTTTTACAAAACAAATAATAACAAACTTACATCAACATGTCGCATGATAAATATAATTCGATCTTTTCGGCTTAGTTCAAGAATCTCTATCTATAATACCAAACGACACACAAAACATGTTTTTGTGGTTAAATACGGTAAGTCGGCGTTCACTCGTTCATGTTCGGAAAGACAGTAAATCAAATAATTGTTATTTTCCATCTCGGTTTTGTTTTCAAAGAGAGTCATTAGAAGCTGGTGTCTTGATGAATCGAGAGAGCGAGCAGTGGTTTCAGATGTTGATTTAATGCATGTTAGTTACTCGGTTCAAATTACGACCAAGAAAACAACACAACTGATAGTCCGAATTTCTGACTTGACACGCGAAAGATTTAACTCAGAAGTTTGATGTGCAAAAATTATATAAATTTTATTCACAATGTATTTTTATTGACCAGAAAATATACAGCTTGTCGGAAAGGCTTATTTACATAATAGTATTTGTCAAATAAATAATAACACTAAAGAGAAATAAGAGAAACAAAAAACAGAGAGATGGAAACAAGCAGAATATAGAAATAAACTCTCTCTCTCTCTCTCTCTCTCTCTCTCTCTCTCTCTCTCTCTCTCTCTCTCTCTCTCTCTCTCTCTCTCTCTCTCTCTCTCTCTCTCTGATGATGATGATGATGATGCATGCAAACAGTTTCTTTTAGAACCTTGTAATTTTTGCTACGTTATTTTTCTTCCTTTTCTTCTTTTCCTTTTTTACTGGTTTCAGATGAGAAAGAACGAGATGAATATCAGGCTTAAAGCCTTTGTCTTAGGAATAATAAAGCTGCGTTAAAACAGAAGAATCAGATATATGATCACATAATATAAATAAATAAATAAATAAATACACATATAAAAAAATACCATCAACATTAAAATGTGTTCAGAAAAATTCATTATATATATTTATTTACATTTCCAGCCTAATGTTTATTCTGAAAAAAAAAAAATGTCCAGATCAATTAAACTAAAACTCATTTCCATCACGTCTTTTGAAAAGAATTAATCAACCAATACATATACCGTGGACATATTTATAAAACCCTGTGTATGCTTGGAATTTAGAACCAATTATTGGAACCAGAGATTTATAGATTTGGCCGGTAATAAAAAGGTCATAAATTAACCTCGAGATATTGATATGGATTGGTGGTGTTATGGTCTTTGATTAAAGGAATCGTTAAGGACAAACACATCTATGGATTCTGGCTCCTGGCGTTTTCGAATGTACATTATTGGTTTCAGAGTCCAAATACTGGATTCTGTTATTTAGCAAAACTGTGTTATGTGGTGCGATAGCTTTAGCGTTCGTATTTTTATCATCATCTTCATCATCGTCATCATCATCGTCATCGTTATTATTAATATTATTATTATTAAAAGTAGTAGTAGTAGCAGCAGCAGCAGCAATAGTAGTAGCGGTGGCAGTAAAAGTAATGATAACAAAGATGAAGATAGTAGTAACATTACTATGATTATCAGCAACAGTATTTGTGGTAGTAGTAGTAGTAGACGTTATAATGGTGGTGGTAATAGTAGTAGTAATAGTAGTGAAGATGAAGATGGTATCTATGATAGTAATATTAGCAGCATTATCAACAACAGTTTCAGCATTTGTAGTCGCAGTAGTAGTGGCAGTAGTTATAGCAATTGTGGTAGTAGTAGGAGTAGTACTAGTAGCTGTAGCATTAGAAGAAGACGAAGCAGTGGTCGTAATAGCAGACGTAGTTGTCGCATTAGCAATAATAACAATAATAACTGCATTATTATTGTTTTTGTTGTAGGAGTAATAGTAATAGTAGTTGTGGTAGTGGTAGTAGTAGTAGTAGTAGTTGTAGTAGTAAGAGTAGTAAAAGTAAACAATAAGGAAGCATAGATAACACATATTTTATTAATCGATTCTTTTTTCATTTTTCTTACTTGTTTCAGAATAGAACGAGATGAATATCTGAGCGAGAATGTATTTTTTAGGCATAACAATCATAGTAGTAGTAGTAGCAGTAGTAGTAGTGGTAGTAGCAGTAGCAGTAGTAGTAGTAGTGGTAGTAGTTGTAGTAGTAGTAGCAGTAATGGTAGTAGTAGTAGTAGTAGTGGTAGTAGTAGTTGTGGTGGTAGTAGTAGTAGTAGTAGTAGTAGTAGTACAGTACAAGTAATAAAATAAAGAACAACACAGCAAAGATAGTATATATTTTATTATTCGGTTCAGATACACAGAGAATGTTTTCTCTACACAGAACGAAAGAAATAGTGGACGGATGTGCAGAAATAGTCTACAGTTTGTGCTGTCTTCAGATCGAAGTGTTTCTAAAAGTGTAACTGATACTACGAAAAAAAAAACAAAAACACATATATACAAATTTACATACTTCACTGGACAGATTTAATAAATTCTTGATCTAAGAAATGTCGTAATATTAATAACATAATAATAATAATGATAATAATAATACTAATAATAATAATGATGATAATAATAATAATAATAATAATAATAATAATAGTAATAGTAATAATAATAAACAGTAATAAATAATAAATAACAACAACAACACTAACAGTAATAATAAGAAGAAAAAGAAGAACAGCAATAGTAATAGTAGTAGTAGTTATAATAATAATAATAATAAAAACAAGAAGAAGAAAAAATATTTACTCTACTCTAACAAATAGCACAGTATGTATATATAACCGAAAACTAAATATACATATATAATGGCATAGCCATTTACAATAACAAAAATAACCCCGTTATAAAATAGTCATATCAACCCCAGTATTATTCAATACCGTAATGATACCTATAAACAAACGTATCAACCAGATCTGTTATTTCTATTAGCTAATTCTTCCTATCATTCCCTGTTATTTCTATTAGCTAAATCTTATTAAACCTATCCCGCTATTTCCAAAAGCCTGCTGTACAAAACAAAACCGTTATATATGTTACATCACTAACAACGCTATGTACATAAACGTACCATGATATATGCTATACAAATATATTTATATCTGTTTTAGCATTAACGAAGTTATTTACATAAACTTACTACTGCTAACCAGTTTTGATGAACGTATAATTTGCATTACAAACTCGTTAGAGTAAGCACTATATCATTAAGCCTTTAACAAAATATTACATATTCTTTCAAATACGTGTATCAAAGTAATACAAGAAAATGTCTGATAAATGATGATGATGATGACGACGATGATGATGATGATAATCATGATCATAATCATAGTCATTATAATAATAATAATAATAATAATAATAATAATAATAATAATAATAATTTTAATTTTGTGATCGGTATAGAATTAACTAAAATTTCAGTACTGATTTATTTGTATTGCTTTTTCGTTTCTTTTTTTTCTTTCTTTCTGTCTTTTTTTTTTTAAGAAGAAGATGAAAGAAAGATAAAAAATAAACGAATCCGTGCTATAGAATCACTTGACAATATCATATACATACATTACTGGTAACTTTAATCAATTATTTAAAACACTATAAACATGATATTTGTAACATAATAAGAACGCTGTTAGTAACAATATAAGAAGCCACAGATGACCTTATAAGGATTATCATGGTGACATAACAAGCGCGAGAACTGTAAATTTATAAAAGCCGTATTGCCAATATTAGAAGTATGTTACCAGTAACTGAATTGTATAGCAGCTTCTACATGTATCATAAGTATAGCATTATATCGGTTCTAGAAGAGTTTGATTGTAAGAATTCTGTTAATAACATTACCATCTTCCTTTTGTTAATATTGTAATCTGATTAGTTATATTTTAAAATACGTCTATGTACGAAATAACGTCACAGTAATATGGAGAAAATGAATTGTCATGAACCTTAACCATGTTATTTTATTTTCATAATTTATTGTTAGAAAAGACTGACGGATGTGAAAAAAAAAAAAAAAAAAAAATGAAACAGTAATTTGAACGTATTCGAAAATATATTTTAAATAAATAAATATTGAATCCATAATC
>CM022673.1:9990787-10000787 GCA_012295275.1 Chrysomallon squamiferum | reverse complement strand
TTTTTAATTTTATTTATTTTTTTATTTTTATTTTTATTTTTATTATGATTATTTATTTATTTATTTTTATTTTTATTTTTATTTATTTATTTTTTATTATTATTTATTATTTATTTTTATTTTTTTTTTTTTTTTTTTTTTTTTTTTTTTTTTTTATTTTTATTTTTATTTTTATTTTTATTTTTTTATTTATTTTTTATTTTTTATCGGTTTGAACAAAAATATATATTTTAATATCACCTTATGTTCGTCAGGAAAGAAGCGTGCTATAATCTCTAATAATTATTTTTTCTCCGAGCCCTGGTTATAACGGGAAATAGAACGATACATGTATTGAAAAGCATTGTGCCTGCCTCTCAGGCTGGTATTACTCGATCTTTGAGTCGTAGACAGGTCTAATTTTTATTACCATTCCTTTATTACACTCTGGCAATAAAAACAATATCAATCAGAGAATAATTATCAAATGCATCCAAATTGTCTTGTTTTAATAATTGGAATTAGTTTCTATTCTTTGCTCACAACAGCAGTAAAACCACTAGTAATATACTGTTGCTGCTGCTGCTACTACTACTACTACTACTACAACTACTACTACGTCAGCTGATAATAACAATAATAACAATAGCAATAATAATAATAATAATAGCAATAACAATAATAACAGTAATGATTATTATTAGTAGTAGTAGTAGTAGTAGGAGTAGTAGCAGCAGTAGTACTAATTGCATTATTATTGTTATTATTATTATCATTGTTTTTTTAATAGTAGCAGTAGCAGAAGCAACAGCAGCAGCAGTAGTAATAGTAGTAGCTGTAGTAGTAGTAATAGTAGTAGTAGTAGTAGTGTTAGTAGTAATAGCAACAGCATAGGTAACAGACAATTTGTAAATTTAATTACTTCATAACAGAAGTCATCAACAAAGCAGTCTAGAGTTTTCAATTCTCCAAAGACATCCAGTGATTAAAAACAAACTCAGATCAATGCTAATAAACTTTTAACTGGAATAACAAAAGCTGAAACGATGTCAAACAAATTTTGCAGTTTGCTGTTTGATTTACATTGACTATCAGTGACAAGCTAAGTGAAATGATTACTCGATTGGAAATAACAAAAGCAAAGATTCTGTTAATGCGGTAAGCGGATGCGACATGCGTTATGCGGTTAGCGGATGTTATAGGCCGTTTGCGGTTTGTAAGATTCAATATCAATGATTCCTCCTCTCTCTCTCTCTCTCTCTCTCTCTCTCTCTCTCTCTCTCTCTCTCTCTCTCTCTCTCTCTCTCTCTCTCTCTCTCTCTCTCTCTCTCTCTCTAAGATTTTCTCGACAAAAACATAATCAGTCAACAACACCGCAGCATTATCTGAGGGACCTGAAGCAATTTTATGTAATTTTATAAAAAAAATGTAATATTAGCAAAAAAATTAACTGATGATGGGCAGAGGACATAATGAGGAATTTGATTCAAGAAGAAGAAAAAATCACATAATCTGCGTATTGACTGTAATATCCAATATACTTGTCTGTAAAACTCGTTTCTGACGTCCTATCTTGGATTAACCCATGGGGTTTTATACTGATTAGCATCCATTCGTACCCGCGTGACAGATCGCATTCTGAGCCTGAGATATGGAAGTACTCTCATGCGCCAGTATGCATTTACTTTTCCTTCTTTATTTCTTTGTTGTTGTTGTTGTTGTTGTCGGATGACGCAATTCGCATTTACTTACGATGTGAACAGAATCTTAGCTTACAAGTTAATTGCTGAAGTTTATTTATTGCACTGAAAATTATTTTTTGCTTAACAGTGGTCAGCAACAAGAGAATTGTTTCTTATAACGGTATTTTCAGATTGACAGAGAGACAGATCTTTGGATGGGCTAAAATAAATACACACACACACACACATACACATACTGATAACACACACGCACACCACATACATTCACATTCAAATTAAAACACAACACACACAAAACCCAAACGCAAACATACGCACATGCACGTACACTCACAGGTACACGTGCACAAGTGTATTTATCTTTACTCCGGCCAAAGTCAGACAATTTGAACCGCAATATTCATTTTTCAAAATCCACTGCTTTAGTAACAGAACTGAGAAAGAAATATTTAATAAATTTTAATTAATACTAAATAATGTGTACGTATATCTATCTGCCTGTATGTGTATACGTATGAGTGCATGCATGCGTGAGTGCGCGTGCTTTTCTGTTTATTTGTGCGGTGCAGATGCATGTATTACAACTGGTGATTTATACTGCACAACAAAAGCAATTTAGAGAAAGTCAATATTATCTTAATAAACTTAGTTTTCACGGTCTACATATTTTGAGATTTGTTTTATATTTATTGATATTTCGCCTAAGGCTACGGCGTACATTTCCGTTATTTTCACGCTTCTTTTATTTGTATTTAACGACATCATAATGATATCCTGAAACTGTTTTTATTGCACTCGAGATGGACTTGATAATTTCTTTGTACATTAAATATTCATTTCCCAGAGGATGAATACTATAAATTTTGAACAACAACAACAATAATAATAATAATAATAATAATAATAATAATAATAATAATAATAATAATAATAATAATAATAATAATACAAATAATAATAATAATATTAATAACAGTTACAATAAGAGTTGCATTAGCAACAACAGCAACGCCAACAAAAACAACAACAACAATAATAATAGTAATAATAAAAATTACAGAAACTAAAACAATAACAATAATAATAACAATTACAATACAACAACATCAATATAATGATAATAATAATAATAACAATAACAGCTGCAATAGCAGCAACAGCAATGACAACAAAAACAACAACATCAATAATAATAATAGTAATAATAAAAATTATAGAAACAAAAACAATAACAATAACAATTACAACAAAAACATCAATATAATAATAATAATAATAATAATAATAATAATCTATTTCCATTATTCATCTGCATTACGATTACATTAATAAGAAAGGCAAAAAAAAAAAAAAAAATCCGATTTACAGAAAAGTCAGGACTGTTTGTGACAATAAGACATTTGTTCTGTGTTTTTATCATTAAACGTTCGTTTCAGACTGAAATAAAGCAGTTTTCTTCGTCTGCCAGACAATTAGTATGTCATATTAACGACAAAGTGTAATAGCATCAGTTATCATGACGTCCATTGTCTTTGATGTTGAAATGTTATACGACGTTAATAGAATCTGTGTTTTTTTTTAAAAAGTATATGAGAAATCTGTTTATGTATGTGTTGTGTATGATGTATTTGTATGTAATCAGTTGTTTCACATTGCAGGATGTCCATTAGACTGTATGTGTGTGTGTGTGTGTGTGTGTGTGTGTGTGTGTGTATTTGAGTCCATTATATTTGTGTTTATCTATCTATCTATCTATCTATCTGTCTGTATGTCTGTCTATCTATCTATCTATCTATCTATGTCTATCTCTCTATCTATCTGTCTGTCTGTCTATCTATCTAAGTCTGTCTATCTATCTGTCTATTTGCCTATATTTATATCTATATATCTGTATATATCTCTATGTCTATGTCTATAGTTCTATCTGTCTATATGTATGTCTATCTATCTACCTATCTGTATATTTCTATATATCTATCTGTCTATCTGTCTATCTATCTATCTATCTGTCTGTCTTTCTATCTGTCTATCTGTCTGTCTGACTATATTTCGATGTATCTGTATGTCTGTCTGACTGCAGAGTCATCACATCAGAGATAATAAAACAGAAAACGTTCAGAAAAAGAAAAGTTTCGTTGAGTCGTTCGTTTCTTAAACGAAGCTGACAGTTTGTTCACGCTGACAAGGTGATGACTGAGTAACATCCAGCAGCCTGTAGTCAGATTCTCAGATACTGGTCGTCCACTGGCATATTTAATAATATGTTACCACCGCGTTGAGATTTTTATTAATTTCCCAGTCTGCGCTTGTCAACACAGAAAAGTAATAAAGAGACGAAGAACAGAACTGAAGAGATATTTTAATACCATTATATCTGAAACATGCCGGTGTATTTATGATATTGGTTTAGAATGGTATTTTGATATGCCAGATGCTGTGGACATTGGCGTTGCTGAAGTGATTTTTTTTTTCTGTTCAAAGGGACAGCAAAACTTTGAAGATCGACGTCAACTGCGGATATTTTGTAATTTATTATTAAATCAACATTTAGCACAAACATTAAAAAATGTTTTTATCAGATTCTGATTGGGCCCGACATTTGCAAATTCAGGTTCTCTTTTGCTTCGCACAGTTTATGGATTTAACGTCTAAAGAGATTCTTATCAATTTTAGTTCATTTATTGCATAAAAATAATCTCAACTGATCCTGGCACATTCAGGATCTCTGCTGCAACACATTTGCGTATAGCCTCAGCACATAACAGTCTCTAAGGATTTTAGTTCGTTTGTCACACAGACGTATCCACTGGAGTCGAAAGGAGCATTAAAAGTTTTAGTGTATTGGTTAAACTGACGTAATCTGGCCGTTATTTCTTCTCAAAGAAGCTTTGACAATGTTAGTTTAGTTTGTATCCAGTGCTGATAGGATTGTTCCTTTAGCCTCTGAGTAAAAAAAAAAAAAAGTCTTTTAAAAAGTCGCTAATAATTTTAGTTGATGTGTTACAGAAATATATACTCTCTGTTGACAATGGCGAAATGAGGACATCGGCCGATTTCCACAATTCTGATATGTGAGAATCGAATTCTGGGAATTCCTCTGAATTCACAGAACAACACGGGACGTATCAGCTTTTCCAGTTTCTCTTAACAGAAATCCAATAAAAGGCAACAGCATGGCGCCGGTGTAACGAGTAACGAGTCAGCCATCAAACAAATGTTACTCGTTTATTAGTACATCATCCCAAATTAATTTTGCAAAAATGACGTTTATTGGTTTTTTTCTCAGTTTGAGAACTCAGACTCCAGTTTCCCATTTAGGAAATAAAGTTTGTCGTAGTTCGCAGTGTTTATGGTGTGGATGGGTTATTGCAAGTTTTATTAGTCGAATCTTTACGTTACGAGCTCTGTACAGCATACAGGCGCCATGATGAAAACATTAATAAGACCAAGAAAAAGAAGAAGAAGATGAAACAGATACAAAATAGAAGAAAAAAAAAAGGTAGAGGAAATGGATGAAGAAAAATAAATAAAAGAAAATAAAATATAATAAAAGAAATTAAATAAATAAAAATAATAAAGTAATGACAATTGTAATGGTACTACTACTATTACTATTACTACTACCACTACTACTACTACTAATGCTAATAATATGAAATAATAATAAAGAAGAAGAAAAAGAATGGTGTTATAATAATATTGTTAATAATAATAATAATAATGATGATAATAATGATGATGATGATGATGAAAAGAAAGAGGAATGAAAATTCGTCGAAGAAAAAAAGAGAAAATATAGATATACACACACACACACACATATATGTAAAATAATAATAAAAAAATAACAATATAAAAGACTCCCAGAGAGAGAGAGAGAGAGAGAGAGAGAGAGAGAGAGAGAGAGAGAGAGAGAGAGAGAGAGAGAGAGAGAGAAGAAGAAAAAAAAAAAAAAAAAAAAAAAAAAAAAAAACCCAAAAACCCATCCAAAAACAAACCCTAAAACAACCAGTAATGGAGATAAAAAAAAAAAAAAAAAAAATTAAACAGATCAAATAAACTAGGTAAGTTGCTACTGAGAAGGTCAGAGAAGTAATAGAAAACTTGTCTTTGTTTTTTCTTCAGGTTATCGATCAATCCACTTATTTCCCTTACGGCAACCATTAAACAGAATCTCAAAGGAAACTATTTGAATAAACACGCTTTACTTCGTTTGTTTTAGTGTGGGTGTGTTGGGCAAAAATTTATTATCCAGTTAAAATGTAATTATAGAAACGTTTCAAGTCTTGTACCTAACAACGGAATAATTTTTAAGCTTTGCACGTAATCATGAAATTGTTTTAAAAACTTTTACGTAAATACGAAATTGTTTTAAGCTTTGAGCTTAAATAT
Organism: Chrysomallon squamiferum; assembly: GCA_012295275.1. Classification (NCBI taxonomy): domain Eukaryota; kingdom Metazoa; phylum Mollusca; class Gastropoda; order Neomphalida; family Peltospiridae; genus Chrysomallon; species Chrysomallon squamiferum. Next base: position 9,994,713 of record CM022673.1, on the reverse strand, counting down.
GAGACTGTTTTAAGTAATGTTTGAAATCATAAAACTGATTTATGTAATCATGAAATCATGAAATTGCACAAAAATTATGATGATGATGATGATGATGACATAATCATGAAATCGATTTAAGTCTTGTATGTAATCATTATGTTGTTTTAATACGCAGTCAGATAGTTTTAAATCTTAATTGAAATCTTTCTCTTTGCTTTGCGTTCAGTAACATTTCTATTCTTTTAGGGGAAATATTGCTGAAACTTAGGTGAAAACGTTACGGTTTTAATTTGTATAACTGGACCACTGAACTGAACTTTTAAGTTAAATTTCTTGTGAAATGAACCCAAGACATTTCAGCGCATGATCTGTACTTTGTAACCAATACAGATATTCAATATTTCCAAGAAGTTTTCTGTCATTTTGATTTATCGTTTTCTACCGATTGCTTCCGAATCTTTACGACGGTTTAATTTGTAACAGTCATTGAGATACATGAAAAGAAGGCGAGTCGGTCCCTATGCTTTCTGTCGTGTGCACGGAAATGCCGTTTCTAGCAATTGGCCCGATTGGTTCGGAAATTTATGACAAGGTTATGTGTAACTCTTTTGTGACTAGTCTTGACTTGTTAATACGGTTCCGTTTGAAAACAGGCCTGTTGAGAAAACGTGTAAAATGTTACGATCAAGAGTCATACCTTCTGCTTCACAACAGTCGTACATGAGCCATTACATTTTTTCATTCAAGATTTTAAGCTGAAGACTGGGTACTGTAATAAAATGAGCTGCAGTTGCGTCTTTGTGGGTTTATTAGAAGAGTGATGAATCGTATGAACTAATCTTGTATGTGTTCAGTTTTATTTCTTTTACTTTCAGTCACTGTTCGAAGATTCAGTATTAAAGGTGATGATATGTTGTTCTTCCCTGTTTGTACGGAAAAGTGCATGCAAAACATTTCGTTCTGCTATGAGATTGGTTCTTTTCGGTAAGACATTTTTTCCCCCTCAGACTGGTATTGCAAAATGATGTACTTCATAAATCTGATACTTTACATCCAGTGATATAAAAATTAATTTAAATGTTGCTAAGCTAATGTTCATTCGTTCATTTATTTATTCATTCATTCTTTCATTCACACATTTATTTTTTCTTTCTTTGACGAATATACATTCAGTATTTAGTGCGACCGTGTAATACATAATGTGGAACTTGGAGAAAATACACACACAAATAATAATTTTAAAAAAAGTTACAGCCGAAAAATAATGGATAATAATATACACACACACATTTATCAACTGTACTGAATGATATCATGTATCTTTGATTTCAGTAGTCTCAAATTCTTGATTTTGTTTTTTTTTTTGCTTTTTTTAAATTCATTTAAAAAAAAAAAAAAAAAAAAAAAAAAAAAAAAAGAGCTAGAAAATATTTCTGAAAGAAAACCAGTTTTATTTTTGTCCCTAAATTTCTTTGATTACCGTGGCTACTATTCAAACATTTTTAAAAAGATAAGCCAACGCAGCTATATAATGATATGTATAAAAATAACTCTTAACGAGACTGTGTGGGTTGGATATGTTGAAATATATAATACAGAGGCAGACATCCATCAATTACATGGAGAAATTATACCGTGCATCATGCTCGTGTATTGATCGTGTGAGGTATACACTGCGAACTGTTACTACTTAAAGGTATCAGAATAAAACAAGAGTATCAGAATAAAATAAAAGTATCAGAGTTTCTGTATAACAGACGCAGTGACTGAAATAGTTGTTTCTTTGGTTGTATTAACGAATGTGTGTCCAATGTGTTTGCCGCGTGTGTTTTGTGTAGGCTACAAATGTCGTAAGTTTTACGTATCGATATCTACGTACATATTACACGTAGTGAATATGGCGGTTCTGTCGTGATGCTTCTTAGTCTGTATTTGTGTGTGTATTTGTGTGTGTGTATGTGTATGTGTGTGTGTGTATGCGTGTTAGTATTTATATCTGTTAATCTCTGATTACGCATAGGCAAATGTATGTATGTATGCATCTATATATCTGTGTGTGCTTAAATATTGTATCATTTATGTACGTCTATGTAAATATATAATTATATGTGTTTGTATGTAAATATGTATGTATGTAAATATATAATTATATATGTATATATGTACGTATGTATGTATGTAAGTCCTCTTTGGTGTTTTTTTCACCAGCTCTCCATTACTCGTATGTATATAAAAAAACAACCTTTATTTCCTGCCATACAAAAGTGATTTCCATTTGAGGAACACAGACATCACCCTTCGTCACTTTCGTGTTATTTTTATCTCCGTCTCGCATACAGAAAACTCCATTAATACATTAAAACAACGAACAACAGGCTGCTGTGTTTTTATAGCGATTCATGATCTGGATGTCGCGTTACTTCGTGTCGCGGGTCCCGTCGTTCGGGCGACCAAAGTCTCGAGTGACGAGATTTGAATTCACTCCAGTCGATTAACACTGACAAAGAGCTGAACGTACGTAATGATATTACTCGCTGAGTTATGAATTAATAAGTAAGGGAGTGAGTAAATAAACAGACAAATGATGAAATAATGTATCAGTGACTGCATGAATGAATGAATTAATAAATGAATAACGAAGAGAGGAGTAGATATAATAATGTGTAGGTGTATGGTTATAAAGAAAAACACAGCGACTGACAGAGAAATAGATAGACAGACAGAAAATTAGATAGAAAGAGAGATAGCTAGACAGATAGACAGATATATAGATAAACATGAACACATATAGTTTCGAGAAGAAAATACAAGTTAAAAACAAAATGTAGATAATACTAATAATAAAAAACCTGTTAAATATAGAACATATGCCATTATGGTCTTGGAATTCATTAAAAATATATCCTAACCTCACTTTTTTTAATTTTTTTAATTTTATTTTTTATCTAACAGACAAATATACAATATATTTTCACGCATATCTGTATCATTTCTGAATCGACTATGTTGGTATACAACAAATAAAACGATGTAATATATACCGCTTACTTTATTGTACTTAAAAGTGAATTTACGAAATTAATGACAGTTAATAAATGACAGAATAATCTAATCAGAGGAAAACACATCACCATTAAACTTTGTTATTTAACCTTCTCTTGATAAAACAATTGCCCTTACAATTACTCTTGATAATACAGATACACATATACACACACACATACACACAAGCAAACACACAATCAAACATACACAAAAAACACACACACATAAAATCCAAACACATCCGTTTACAAATTATACTACTTCCAAAACCATAGACACACACAAACACACACTCAACATACACAGACACACACACACACACACACACACAAAATTCAAACACATCTGTTAACGACATTTTAAACATCTTCCAAAACCCTAGACACACAGATACACTCACAGACACAAACACGAACACACACACACATAAAATCCAAACACATCCGCAAACGACAAATTATACTTTTTCCAATACCCTATTTATAATTTCAAAAAAAACAAAAAAAACAAAAACACTGACAGTGATAATTCACAGTTCAGAATAATCGACAATGCAGTATTTTGATTCTCTTGTGATATCAGCTTCAAGTGTCTACAGCAGAGCAATTGGTTTTTGAAACCTGAGACATCGACAGAAAGACGATTGAACCCAGGATGTCTGAAAGGCTATCATCGTGTCGTTATTACTCGAGTTTACCTAATACAAGACTGTTTCATTTGTGAAGATGTCCGTGGAATTGAAGGCAGATATTGGATTGTGCAAAGTACAGCACATAGTAATTACAGGTTGTCGAGTCTTACGTATTTCGTTAATTACATTTTGTCTTGTGAAGTAAATAAAAATAAAAATAGCAGACATAAGTGAAATTAAGAAAACGGTATTAATGAATTGCAAAAAA
>CM022673.1:9975787-9988287 GCA_012295275.1 Chrysomallon squamiferum | reverse complement strand
TGAGTTCATTTGTATTGTTCCAATAAAGAGTTTTTGTTAAAACTTATTTTATACTGACAGGAAAAACGAACAAACTTAACAAACGCCCATTGTTTAACAATGAGGTTTTTCTGTTTTTTGTTTTATATTGATTCCTTAAACCTTTATACATTAGAAATTTAAAACAGCTGTGAAAGTACAAAAGAAACGGTTATTATTATTATTATCATCGTCATCATCATTATTATTTTATTATTATTTGCATTAACAGCAACAGACGTATTAAGGTAGTAGCAGTAGTGGTGACTGCAATAGCAGCAGTATTAGCACTGCTAGTAATACTACCAGCGGAAACAATAGTAACTGTAATAGTAGCGAAACTGGTAATTGTAACAACAGCAGAACTAATAATCGTATCATTATAACGATTGCAATAGTAATAGAGGTAACAATAATAAAAAAAAAAAAAAGATAATTACCCATCGCTCTAACCGTAATTGCCGATCCTAAGACGCGAACCAGCTTCGATTATAACATCAAGAGAAGTAACGGTCAACAGTATAATGTTCTGCTGACGTGACAGTGTTACTTAAGACCAACAGAACATCGTAACGAGCCGCAAAATCCATTATTTCGGATCTGTGATGTTTATCTGTTGTTATGAAAGTTGAAACGAGAATCAGCTCCCAAGTGCTTTCGTGTGCAAATACGTTTCCCCAGCGATCATACATTTTTAAACAGAGAGCGTAAAGACACAAAACAAAGAAAACAGATTCACGTTTCAAACGTATTTCTATTGCGATGCTTATGTATAATCTATGTCATTTTCATACATTGCCATTCAAAAAAAAAAAAAAAAAAATATATATATATATATATATATAAAAATAATAATAATAATAATAATAAAAAAAATAATAATAATAATAATAATAATAATAATAATAATAAAAGTTGCTGAATGAATTTCTGTTTAAATTGACCCTTTGTATTACGTACCAGTAGTATATTTTGTACACTTTTTGGTAATCATATTTATTTTAAATACAGATACAAAATCTTTGCTAATAATAAAGTATGACAACAAAATAAGAATCCAGAGTGTAAGATTTTCTTTGCTTTCTTGTTTTGATGTGTCGTGTTACAGGGAATTTTAAGTGAAAACATGAAACGAAATACTATGACAAATTACGCCAGCATTTATAAATGATTTATGTGTTACTCTCTCGTGTTCGCGGTCGTCATGTACAAGTAATTCAGTGGTTTATTTAATTATTTTCTGTTATTTCAGTAGTAACTTGGCCAATGGAATATCAAAGTCTAAAATTTCGGCATACATTTCAAGTTCTGATCCTGAAACATGTAAAGATTTATTTTTCGATAAAGGATGTATTTTAGTAATTACGAATGTCGCAGAGATAGAGAGGTATTGTTCGCTCTAGCCAGAACTCCAAAACTGCTGTAACAAAGAGTGTAATAAGTTTCACTGTTTGTGGGAAGGTGCATATAAAAAACTACTTACTGCTAACTGAAGGAAAATACAAAATGTAATAATAATGAAATTCCAAATCGGGTTTCTTCTCTCATCTTGATTTTAGGTTTCAAATGTATTTACTATGTTATTAGACATACTCATACACATACGGACGCACGTACAAACATTAATATATAATATACGTATATACACAAACACACTATTATAAATATATATTCAGTACATGACCATTATAAATATACATTCAGTCTTTGGTTCAATGGAGGTTATGACTTACAGCAGAAACAAAATTATTTGATTGCCAGTTTTAACTTCACTACTGATGTTACTAATCCAATTATCAACACCTCTATAACTTCACTACTTATGTTACTAATACAATCATCACCAGCACTGATATTACTGCAGCTACTACCACATTCCTAATACAACGTCTCGTGCCATTACTAGTAATAGTTTTCTGGCGTGACGTAAATAGTTTAGCTAATACAAGTTGTTTACATAACGAAGACAACACACCACACCAAAGGTTAATATCACTGAGAGAGAACTACAGCTCGACTAGATTTGTCTTTCACGTTTACTTCCCAGTATCACTGTTCATGCAGTCTTCCATGGCAAATATTAAAATGGAAAAAAAAAAAAAAAAAAAAAAACACAAATACTTTTTTTTTAAATTTCAGTTTATGTCTCTTTGTTTGCTGATAGTTTAAAACAAACCTGCTGTCACCAATGTTAAACGAATTAAATTAGTGAATCAATTGATTATTTTTAATTGTTATAAAGGAAAAAAAAAAATAATAAAAACAACAGAAACAACCAGGTTTTTTTAAATACCATCTTACTTGTTTCAATCTTGATAGTTTAAAAAAGAAGAAGAAGAAGAAAAAGAGGAAACAATTGACATTTTAAATCAGTATACTGGAACTGTATACAAAGTAATATGTACAACAGATATAACCAGGTTTGCTTTGATACCATCTTAATGTTCAATCTTTCAGAAATAAAAAGAAGAAGAAGAAGAAGAAGAGGAAGAAAGAAAAATCAAAATTGGACACAGTGAGACAGAGAGAGACAGAGGGAGTTAGAGAGAGGGAGAGAGAGAGACAGAGAGAGAGAGAGAGAGACTAGAATGCCATGCATACTGACTTATCAACCCTTAACAACTAAAAATGTAATGGTTAACAGGCAGAACAGCACATACCTAGAGTTTTGATTTAAATCAATACACAGAGATTGTAATACACTTTGAGAAACGCCATCTAAACAGGACTGTTTGAATACAAACGGTTAAACCTTTCAACAGATAAAACAGCACATCACAAAAGCTGTATCAGAAAAGAAGCGCACATGAAAGAGCAAACCTTTTAACTTAATTATTTAAAATGTATAATGAAAGACAGACACGCCCAGTCCTCAGTTCAAACTAACAACACATTACTGACGACGATTCACGTCTCTCTGTTGTGAATTCGTAGCAGGACATAAAAAAAGAACATTTATTTAATAAGTCCTTAATGATGCAGTTTTTAAAAAGCACATTAAAAAGAGTCAAAATAGACTATTATTCTGGACCTATCGAGGCGTATCGAACTCTGCGCTTTAGGCGACAATTTACAGCTTCGTTCCACATGAGGTAGCGGCTGTTGAGTTTCTGATTTTTTTGGCGGAGACTCAGCAAGCAAGATTCTGTGAACAAGACGTATCGTGTTTTACAGTTTACAGTGGATGAACAGAGTAACAAGATAATTTCTTTTGTTGTTGTTTAATAACACCATTATTACGCATATATTTTTCGGTGATCATTAGATATCAAACATAATGTCTCTCTCTTCCCATTCGAAGCTTTCAGAGATAGACGTCTGATTTTGTCCATTAGCGAGCAAGAAAGAATCTTTTATGATCACCTTCCCGTAATTTGGAAATCATATATATCGACCTTTGGGAGCCAGATGCGATGAAAAGGCGTGGGCAAAGAGTAAATCTTCAGCTATTACTACTAGAAAGTGTTTTTCAGATAATCGATGTTGAATTGATTGAACAAAGAAGAAGAGGAAGAAAAAGGAATTTAACGAGCTTCTTCACTACTAATAGGATTAACACAATAAAAAATAAAAAATCTTATTTTTTATTTTTATTTTATTTTAGTTTATTTTATATAATTTAATTGTGGACACTGTCAGATCAATCCATAAAGGATTCTTTAGAAGTCAGTTGATATGAATTTTGCATCTGACCTGATTAAACGTAATCTTCCTGTCTTCTAATTCTTTAACTCGCTAACATATCGTAAACTCGTTAGTAGAGGGAGAAGGCCATGAAGGAGAAAAAAAAAAAAAAAAAAAAAAAGAAAAAAAAAAAAAAAAGAGAAGATAATAAAGAAAAGGAAAAAACAGACGGAGATAACGAGAAAAGAAAAAACATTGTCGCCTTTATTTTATTAAAAGATGGCCTAATTAGTTCTTGAAATTTCAAACATACAGCAGCCAACGTAATGAAGTAATAAATAAATGAATAGGAGTACTAGGAGTACTAGGAGAATTATGAGTAGTAGGAGAATCATGAGGCGGAGGAGGAGAAAGTGATACTGAGAAAATATTTAGAAGTATAGTTGATTATAATGCACAAATAATAAATAAGTAAATAATTAAATAAATAATAATAATAATAATAATAACAATAACAACAATAATAATAATAATAATAATAATAATAATAACAACAACAATAATAATAATAACAATAACAATATCAGTAACAATAATAATAATAATAATACAAAATAAAAATCTCTGTCCTACATATTAAATAACACTGCAAAAATGATTTGTAACAATGCTTATGATAGTGGCAGTGCTCTTACGAAGAATACAGGACGATACTCTAATAATAATAATAATAATAATAATAATAATAATAATAATAACAATAATAATAATAATAACAATAATAATAATACAAAATAAAAATTATACTATCTTCTGTATATTCAATAACACTGAAAAGTCCATTCGTAACAACGCTTTATGATAGTGGCAGTCCTCTTACGATGAACACAGGACGAACTGTAATAATAATAATACAAAATGAAAATCTAACTTCTGTATATTCAGTGACACTGCAAAAGTCGATTTGTAACATCGCTTTATGATAGTGGCAGTCCTCTTACGATATACGTACAGGACGATACTTCCATCTCAAGCCCTCACACGTCATTTCGGTGTGACCTATTCGATTACAGTAAAATGTAATTATGAACCTCGTCGAGAGGACTGCCACGGAAAACCAACGATGCACATTATTTTTGGAATGCAATCTCAAGTCACCAGAAATGACAGAAATCAGTGATCGATCTTTGTTTTCTTCTCTTTTTTTTTTTTCGTCTGCTTTTTTCCCTTGTCCCTTGCTTTTTTCCTTATTTTTTCTTTTTTTGGTTTCGACCTTATCCCCCACCACGTCCTATCTTATCTTGTCGAACACTTAAAAACCATGTTTTGATTGCCAGTCGAACTCTGCTACGTACACGTAATACTGTTAAACACAAAATGTTTTCCTCTTTCGTGTTCAGCAGTGTTCCTCTATGTTGCAAGTTAGAATGTTCAGGGTTAGCTAAACGATAGAGCATCAGCTTTTGATATCGGAGCTTCTGCTTCAGTTCTTCTCGATGGAGATTAAGAAAAAAATATTACATATACAATGATTATTTAACATGATGTTGTCTGGGGTTTTTTCTGTTGTTTTTAATATATATATATATATATATATATATAAACTATTTGTCTGTTTTAATAATACCTTAAACATAATTTATTATCTAAAAGCCATTGAAAAGAGATATTTTCTATGCTAAAAGCAGTAATTCAGTTTGTTTGTTTAGATATTTATCTTTGGAATAATTAACTAAGCTTTTATTAAAAATTATTATTATTGCGAATACTTAAATTACGATTATCATCATCATCATTATCGTCATCATATCTTCACTATCATCATCACCATCGTTATATATGATCATCAACGCCATCATAATCATCACCATTATTATAAGTTCTTCTTCTTCTTGTTATTGTTACTGTTATTATCGTCGATATTGATATCATGGATGCAAATTAATAACACAAAAACTTAAAGAACTTTAAAATAAATAAACCAATATACAGAAGTGAAACATATACAAGATACAAAAGAAAAAAGAACCAACAACAATCAAATGACAGATTTCTAATCTGGTCTCAGTATCGAAGTCAAAAAAAAAAAAAAAAAAAAAAATCTTTAAATTCTTTTATCGTGACAACTGAATTAAGCTTTTACGCTATCATGAAGCTAAATACGCCGAGACGTAACTAAACAAAACCTAAAAAAAAAAAAGAGCTACTCACCGAAGAACACACATGACAGAAAAACCAAGGCACAAAACCGCCACCAACAGAAATATCCAGATTCACTTGTCATCTTTTGCACATACCTCCATCGGTGAAACACACGCGAAATGACAGTTCATCCCGGCTGACGGAAAACGTACACACACACCTGCGCCAAGAAGATACGACTCGAGTGCGATCTCTTATTTGACGTCCCTTTTAAACGGCTGTGCTATACGCAACGTTCTGCCCGCTTGTAACGGCGCAGCAACTGTTAGAGAGAGAGAGAGAGAGAGAGAGATCGCCCTTTTAACGATTTTGCACAGCAGATTCTGCTGTTAGTGTAAAACAGAGATACAGTATTTGCGTAGTGAACAGATATATCGTTTTTCTTTTAAAAACATCAGTTGATTCTAATGTTTTCTTAATCGTTGCAGATTGGGTTCTGACTATAGAGCCGACCTCATAATTAGCTGTGATAGTTAACATAGGATGTAAAATACGGTATTAAATAGATATTACTAATGGCATTAACGAACTCGAAAATGACAGATCTAAAGGAATGTAAAGCAACAATTATTTGATATATGATTACAGTAGCAAAAATCTCTGACGGAGAACCAGCGATATCCACCCAAATGTCCGTCTGAGCTGATTTCGGCCAGGCTCTCTCTCTCTCTCTCTCTCTCTCTCTCTCTCTCTCTCTCTCTCTCTCTCTCTCTCTCTCTCTCTCTCTCTCTCTGTAGGTGTATGTGTTTATATATGTGTATCTAGTTCTGTATGTGTGATAGTATCTCTCTCTGGTCTTTCTCATTATTATTTTGTTTCTCTTAGGCACACAAATGCAAACACCAGAGACACTCGTGAGTTTTATTAACGTGCGAACGATTCTTGTTAAGACGTATTTAAGCGAATCGCATCACATAGGATCTTTTCCGCGCACACACGACCGTGGCAAAGAGCGGTAGTCAACCAGTGGAGTCGATCATTGATTCTCAGCCTGTCTTTAGTCAAAACATTACTAAAGATTATTACTGCCAGTCACGAGGACGCCTTAAATATTAGTGTCGTCAGCAGGACTGTACAGATGATGACGTTAATTCGTGTAACTGAGAGATATAGAGTGATAAACAGTCAGAGAGAGACAGAAAGAGAAGTAAATACTTAGATGAAGACAATGACAGGGACAGACAGAGAGAAACGGAGAGAGAGAGAGAGAGAGAGAGAGAGAGAGAGAGAGAGAGAGAGAGAGAGAGAGAGAGAGAGAGAGACGGAGAGAGAGATAGAGAGAAACAGAGAGAGAGAGAGAGAGAGAGAGAGAGAGAGAGAGAGAGAGAGAGAGAGAGAGAGATAGAGATAGAGAGAAAGAGAGACGGAGAGAGGATAGAGAGAGACGGAGAGAGAGAGAGAGAGAGAGAGTGGGACGAGAAGGAAAGAGAAATAGAAAAAAGAACAACGAATGATAGATAATATGCTTTAGTGTGTTTGCTGTGACTGAGTTTATGCTGTGAGAGAAATAACCACTGTAATTGAATTAAATAACAAACATATGAGAATAAATATATCACAGAGAGAGAGAGAGAGGATCAAAGGTAAGTAGAGGAAAAACCTTTCTAAGCATTACTTGACACATCTCCACTTAGTGAATATACATTTCTAGAATGAGTCTGTGTAATCGAATAAACTTTTATGTGGCTTCCGCTGAGAACGTAGAGAAACTTTTCAAAACGTTTTCTGACAGTCCGTGATGGACTGTTTCTTTTTTCACAGAAACCTTCAACACGTTGTCAGAACAAAACGTTTTCCAAGTGCCTGTCTCAATAATGCTTCCTCTCTGTTCCTCTTTCTCTCTGTGTCTCTGTATAATTCTCACTTTTTCTCTTTGTTTATTTGTCTCTCTATCTTTTTTTTATTCCTTTCTCTATATAACTTTTCTGTCTCTCTTCATGTACTTACGTCTGTCTCTTTTTATCCTTTTCTCTCTATCACTTTTCTGTCTCTCTCGCTGTCGTTCTATCAGTGTCTCTTTCTTTGCGTCTTTGTCTCTATGTAACTAATTATCTGTTTATCCATCAGTATGTTTATCTTTTTTTCTGTCCATTTTCTCATTTCTATGTATTTTTTCTTTGTCTTTATTTCTGTTTCTATTAGTCTTACTCTTTCTCTCATTCTCTTTGAATCCCTTTCTCAATCTCTTATACCTTTTCATTCTTTATTTTTTTTTTCTTATTTCGAAAAGAAAACAGCAAAAAAAACAAACAATATCAATAGTAATAATAAAAATAATAATAAAATAAAATAAAATAAAATAACAATACCAAAAAACCAAAACAATATTGACATACATAAGTTAAATTTAAACTACTCTATAATCTTAAACAATATTTAATGTAAATAATAATAATAAGAAGAAACAAACAAACAAACAAACAAATACGACAACAAAAGAGCAAATCTGAAATTCGTAATTCACAGGAGAGAAAAAAGAAATTAAAAATTAACTGTTTATTCTACGAAAACGTTTGAATTTTTATTACCTGGGGGAATTTTTATTTTAATTCCAAATCACTGTCTGTATCCGATAATACTATTCAGTAATGGACTTCTCGGAATCTTGTTCGATGTAATAATTTCATTTTCACTCATGGGAAATGAATTTTTTATTTTATTTACTTTTTTATTGCTTTTCTGCACATTTTAGTATTAATAAGTTTAAAAAATAAAAAAAAAAAAAAAAATACCCTAAAAATAATAATAATAAATTGAAATAAATAAATAAATAAATAAATAAATAAATAAATAAATAAATAAATAAAATTTTATTTATACGCTTCTGATAAAAATACTGGGAAGGTAAACATATTTCTAGCGCTTTCTTATTGACACGCAGCCTTGTATTTATTTCTGCATTTTTATTCCGAAGACAGAAAAGCTTATACTGAAACATTTAACAGACTAACCATATGCGCTAATGGCTAGAACGGGAAATAATGGAGAATTGAGAACAAAACATGAAAACCTTGATTTAGAGTCATCAAAATTATTTTAAAAGTCAATTTATACTATCTGTTGAGTATATATCATTTTTTGCATTAGTAACGAAAGACGCTAGGTAGACAGGAATATAACAGAAACTGAGAACATATAAAATAGTTGATATAACGTTGTTAAAACAGGCCAGATGAAGACGTTTTTTATCGAATCGTGTGTATATTATTATTTTAGATATTAGTTATGCAATACACTGGGTAACAATATGAGCCGAGAACAAATTATTGCAAGTCTTAATAAACTACGTTATTAAAATACGAGCCTGAATACAATTTGCGTGGAATCATGTGTGTAATTAATTGTATTATTATTTACGCAATTCGTTACAAGATACGATAGCAAGAACGGAAAATCGAGAACACATTATAAATTGCGTAATTTCCACTTAGTAGAATAAGTAACAAAAAATAGCTTACATAATTTCCTGTGTACGTATTATTTACAACGGTATGAAATACCTGGGATATTAATAATATACCTAAAAAAAAAAAAAAATAATAATAATAAAAAAAGAGAGAAAAATGTGGTTATAAATTTATGATATCTTAGAAGATCTTGCTCTGCGACCAAACATGACCGCCAACAAGACAAGATTACTAGTACGAAGTCTTCGTTATTTTTAGAAATAACCATAGCGTAAAATAGATTTATTTTGATCTCGTATGATAAGCTAAATCATCTTTCCGAAACGCACCAGACTCATTCGTCTGGAAAATGAATGACTACAGTTTTGCCCAGTCTGTGACTGAGTGTACGCACTGCTCTAAGATTTCCCAGTTTATTCGTGAAACTGTCTTTTTTTTTCTCTCCTTCTCAAAAGCTCTTCTAGTAGAAGTGTGGTTTAATGACGATCCCGTGTCATCATAAATCACGTACAGTTTAGTGTTAAAAGTATAGAGTTTGTATAATTTGCATGTCTCCTGATTTTTCAGAGGCCTCTGGAAATAATCAAATGAATCGTTATTCCATGGTTTTAAATACACGATCACGCTTTTCCTAGACTATAAGATTTATGTGCCACAACCTTTCGTGTCTTGTAATTCTGGAATCGTATCGTCTTTTTGTAATTCCAAGAATTAAACATTTTATATCCCTTCCCCTTATTCTGAGATATTAGACACACGCACGCACACACACACACACACACGCATAAATATGCAAAGTGTCTTTCTATATTTCAAAACGTTTGAGCACAACTTATCGTTTATTCATACTTACTAAATATACCATCGCGTTCCTATGGTTCTAACATTTTGAAAGCTATAGTATTCTTTCCCCTTTTCCTAGGATTGTACAAATAAAATCTGATGACTTTTAATGAATTACAGTACTTTTGTTTCGTTTTCCAACGTTTCTTTCTTTTTGGTTTGATCTTATATAAAAAAATATCATTTAAAAAAATATATGTTGTTATAATGAATCATGATTTGTGAAATACGATATGTCTAAAGTTCAGTTCCATAGAATAATTTGAAAAAACTATATTTTCATTACTATAGCTGCCTGTAAAAAGTACATATTGTACCAAAAGAAGAAGAAGAAGAAGAAGAAGAAGAAGAAGAAGAAGAGAAGAGAGAGAGAGAGAGAGAGAGAGAGAGAGAGAGAGAGAGAGAGAGAGAGAGAGAGAGAGAGAGAGGTGGGGGGAAATAAAGATAACAAAAAAAAAAAAAAAAAAAAAAAACCAAAATAATAATAAATAAATAAAAAAAAATAAAATAAATAAATAAATAAATCATGAACATTATTTTGTCCTCGGCTTTATCCATGTCTGAGAACAACATTGTGAAATGACAAAATAAAATTCTTATTCTGAAACCAAATCCCGAGTTTCCCTCTCTCGTAACATAATATTCCATTTTTCTTTTCATTTCCGTTCGCTCACATCGATTGTGCATCGCATTCGCGAAAACACGTAATTAGCGATTCGAGAATCCAGTGCGCGAGAAAAAGAAGCGTCGAACGAACGTACAAAAACAAGATGTCCTTGCTCAGAGCATTTAAATACCTTCCACAATGGCCGCCATTGTTCTGTCCACTTCCTGTCTTGCGGAGAACCCGGATGACGTTTTCGTCAATCAGTATCTATAGATAAAAATCAATCAGTTTCACGCTTCTGCGCGGTCATGGATATTTCTGGCTGACAGCTGTAGGGTTCACATTATGCAACGTGACTGTCGGTGGAATTCTGCGAGAGGTCTTCAGAACGTCAGTGTCCGTCTTTTGTCAATTTTCTTTTCTCCGTTAGAACCGTTAAGTATTATTGATTCCAGTTAAACTCTTTTAAGCGTAATAGACCATTTCTTCTACATACGCCTCAGTCGTTCTCTCCTCTTTTTTTTCTCTTTTTTTTTTTTCATTTTTTTTTTGTTTTCAGGGTGTTTTGGACTAAAAGGAAATTAAATCGCCATCTGTTAGAATGCCACAGTTTATAAGAGAAACTAAGAGTCAGATTTTATTTCTTCACATCGTATATTATAAGCTGGTTAACTTTAAATTAAAAATAAATGATGTTTCTGCCCGATTGTAGCATACTTAGAGGTGCAAGGTGGAGGTAATTCTAAAGTTATTTCTGATACTTCTATAACCAACTAGTATCCCACGACTTTTTTTTTTTCTTTTCTTTTCTTTTCTTTTTTCGTTAACAGTGTGTTCGCAGGATTCATCGATCTGAATGTCTGCTGTATTTACTTCTTCATATATTTTTTTATTATTATTTATTTATTTATTTATTTATAGATTTTTTAGATTTTTTAACAATAATTAACAACGAATAATAATGAAAATAAGAATAAATAAATAAAAATAAAATAATAATAATAATAATAATAATAATAATAATAATAATAATAATAAAACAAAATAAAATAAATAATATTATGAAACGAGGCAGTGTTAATACTGAACTACTACTACTGCTGCTACTACTACGACTAGTACTGTTTCTACTGTGTATCAAGGGAGACTACTATTAAGACAAAACTTAAGAAGAAATATTCAGTTGCCTTTCTTGCGTCATACGGTAAACTATACCTGTTATAAACTACTAGGCATGAAAAGCTCTTTTTTATATAATAGTAAATAACTGTATTATTTAAAAACTGTGCATATGCTTTGAAAGGCCTCTGATGGAGAAAAAAAAAGAAGAAGAAGAAAATAGACAGAAACAAATGCAAATTAATATAGTAACAATAAAAGTAATAACAATAATAGTAGTAGTGGTAATAGTAGTAGTAGTAGTAGTAGTAGTAGTAGTAGTAATGTTAATAATAAACATGATGATGATGATATAATAATAATATATATCAATAAGAAAATTAGTAAAATTAAGGAAATAACAATATAATATTATAATTTATATAACTTGTTTGATATTGTGTTAGTATCCATTAGAATGAGAAAAGAAGAAGAAGAAGAAGAAAAAAATAAAAATAATAATAATAATAATAATAATAAAATAATAATAATAATAACAAAATGTTATATATAAAATAAAGGAATAAAAGGAAATAAAAATTCTATAAAAAAGAAAAGAGGAAAATAAAAAGCAAATACGAAGAAAGAAGAGAGAGAGAAAGAAAGAGATTTAAGAGAGAGAGAGAGAGAGAGAGAAGAGA
>CM022673.1:9963287-9970787 GCA_012295275.1 Chrysomallon squamiferum | reverse complement strand
GACGTAATAACAGATAGACAGACATACATACAGAGAGACAGACAGATAGATCGAACGAGAGAGAGAGAGAGAGAGAGAGAGAGAGAGAGAGAGAGAGAGAGAGAGAGAGAGAGAGAGAGAGAGAGAGAGAGAGAGAGAGAGAGAGAGAGAGAGAGAGAGAGAGAAGAGAAAGAAAGAGAGATGTTACTTGGGAGAGAGATGTTACTTATAAATTATGTGTTTGTATTTCAGTGTCAGAGACAAATGAGTGTCGCGGTAAAACGTGTGCGTCTTGTATCAAGTCTGGTGGATCATGTGCTTGGTGCAAAGCTTCGGTAAAAATCAGTTTCTGTTTGTCTGTCTTCATTATCCTGCTTATTTATCCACCCACATCCTTATCTACTCACACACCTCCTTATCTACTCACGCACCTCCTTATCTACTCACGCACCTCCTTATCTACTCACGCACCTTCTTATCTACTCACGCACCTTCTTATCTACTCACACACCTTATCTACTCACACGCCTCCTTATCTACTCACGCACCTTCTTATCTACTCACACACCTTCTTATCTACGCACACACCTTCTTATCTACTCACACACCTTATCTACTCACACACCTTCTTATCTACTCACACACCTTCTTATCTACTCACACACCTCCTTACTGCTCACACACCTGTTTATTTATTACCTACCAGCTTATCTATATCTCTCTGACTGTCTGTGCATGTCTGCATTGTATGTTTATCTATTTATCTGTTTATTTATCTATTTATCCATCTGCTTGTATGTCTGTCTGTCTGTGTCTCTCTCACTCACCCCATCTCTCTGTCTTTCTGCTTATCTACCTATCTACCTACCTACCTATCTACCTATCTATCTATCTACCTACCTACCTACCTACCTACCTACCTACCTATCTATCTACCTACCTACCTACCTACCTACCTACCTATCTATATATCTATCTATCTATCTATTTCTCTGACTCTTTGTCTATTTAACTCTGAACATCTATCTGTCTGTCTACGTAGCCATCTATGTATCTATGTATATATCTATCTGCATAAATCGTATATCTGTCTATCCATCTATTCATTTACATGTCTATCTATAATATGTGTATTCATCTATCTATCTATCTGTGTATCTGTCTGGCTGTCTGTCTATCTATCTCGGACAGACACAAACACTGATAATATATAAAATATAACTTCCTAAGTTTATTTTTCAGAATTTTTCCCTAGATGACGCCTATGGACGATGTGACACATACAAAAAACTGAAAGCAGCTAATTGCTCTGACATTGTCAGTCCTAACAATACTGTCAATTTGATAAGGGTGAGTCAGTGCTGAATATAGTCAGTATGCGTGCGTGTATATGTATGCATGTGTATATCATTGTATGTATCTATGTGTATGTTTGTATTTATTTATATATATGTTTATGTCTGTTTGTATGTGTACTTATATGTGTGTACTTATATATATGTATGTATGTATGTATGTATGCATGTATGTAGCTATGTATGTATGTATTTATGTTTGTATGTGTACGTATAAATATATGTTTGTCTAAGCATGTTCTCTTTCTCTCTCTCTCTCTCTCTCTCTCTCTCTCTCTCTCTCTCTCTCTCTCTCTCTCTCTCTCTCTCTCTCTCTCTCTCTCTCTCTCTCTCTCTCTCAATAATTCAGTGATACACATATGAAGTGAGTGGTCAGATATCTAAATAATAAATTGTCACTTTCAGAACAAGAAAATTGGTGGTGAAGGAAATGATTCCACTCAACTTCAACCACAAGTTGTAAACATCACTCTGAGACCAAGTAATGTTGTTTGTTTGTTTGTTTGTTTATTTGCTTTGTTTGTATTTTTTGTATTTATATTTAATTGTATTTATATTTAATTGTATGTTTATTTATAATTTGTATTTTGTAATGATTTTAATTTTATTTTTATTGTTTGTTATAGTTATTTTATTTAAATATATTTTATATATGTATGTACATGTATGTATATATATATATTTATATATACACACACGTGTGTGTATGTATGTTTGCATGGATGTTTATATCTGAGAGTATGTATGTATATATATATATAGACATATACACACACACACAAACATATGCACGGACTTTTAATTAACTATTTTTATTTTATTTTTTGTTTTTACTTTATTTTATTTCTTTCACTTGTGAATAACACTTTTCATGGTCAAACAAACATCATTTCATATTCTGCGACCTGGAACTGAACAAGCAATGCTAAAGCACATAAAATAAATACCTGTGTTTCGTTTCGTTGTAGACAAAAAAGAAACTGTATATCTGAGGTTTCGTACAGCACGGAATTACCCAGTCGATCTCTACTTTCTCTTTGATCTCTCGCGTACCATGAAGGAACACAAAGAAAAGCTGGGAAATTTAGCGGACACGTTAGGTAAGAAGAACAACAACGTGACGTCTGTTATGACCATGGTGACGTCATCGTCATCATTGACGTCGTCATCGTTGTTATCGTCATTATTGTAGTAGCAGTGTCTGTTGTAAAAACGGCAGTGGCGTTCTTAAACGTAGTGGTAGTAGTAACAGTGGTAACAGCAGCAGCAGCAGTAGTAGTAATAGTAGTAGTTGTAAACGTTGTGGTTGTAGTTTTAGTAATAGTAGTAGTAGCAGTAGTAATAATGGTAGTGTAATTAGTTTTAATGATAATAATACTGGAGATGAAGATTAGACGACGACGACAATAATGATAATGATAATGATGATGATGATGATTAGGATAATGATGTTAAATGCCATAGACAATGAACGTTGTCGTCAAACAATAAAATTATTAATTCTAAGTAACTATTATTTTATTAATTCAGTTTATTAATTATTTAAGAGTGATATATCGAATTTCAATTTTTGTTTCAGCCAAAACAATAGGAAGTATATCACATAATTATCAGCTGGGGTTTGGTTATTTTCAAGATAAAGTAATTATGCCCTTCACTAGTACACTGCCAGCATTGTAAGTGATATTAAACACTATGCATGTATTATTCATTTTTTCTTTGTCTCTCTCCTTCTCTCTTTCTTTGTATGCTTGTTCATTATTTTCTTTCTTTCTTTCTTTCATTGTATTTTTCAGGGTTATTTTTTTGTCTTTTTGTTTGTTCTTTGGTATGTTTATTCCTTATTTTTTTCTTTCTTTTTGTTTCTTTCTTCCTTTCATTCTCTGTTTCTTTATTTCTTTTATTGTATGTTTATTTATTTATTTGTCTATTTGTTCCTTTCTTGGTTTATATCTTTATTATTTACTTTTCTGTTTGATAAATCTATATATAAATAAGCATAGGCTTCTCTATAAACCGCAACACTGTCTTACACACGCACACGCACAGACTGAATAAATATGGCGCTGTTCTTTTATGCTGGGTCTCAATCTACACTTTTATTTTGCAGGCTCAAAAACCCATGCGCGACACAAAAAAGTCGTGAGTCTCTTTCATTTTTGAAATTTAAAAATAACAAGAACAATAACACGAATAACAACAATAATAAAAATAACAATATTGATAATGATGATAATGTTAATAGCAGTAACAATAACAACAATAATAATAATGATGAAGATAATGACAATGATAATGACATTAATAAGAAAGATAATAATATTGATAATGATGATAACAACAAGAACAATAATAATGATAATGATAATGACAATGGTAATAATAATAATAACTTCAACAACAGCAATAAATCAATAAATGAAAAGAAAAAACTTGACTGAATTTATTATATATATATTTTTTTTTTTTTGTGTTTTTTTTGTGTGTGTGCATAATACACATATGAACTAATTCTCTTCTTTTCTTACATCTCAAGCTACGGACGTGCGCAAATGTATCACATGTGTCATATACGCGCACTTTGTTTAATATTATTGCTCACTCTACAATAATCTTTTTGTACTAATGCTATAACTGTTATTTTCAAGATAATGCTACACAGACATGTGCGCCACCATTCGGCTACAGGCACAGTCTTCAACTGACAACCGACTTAAACGAATTCGTAGTAAGTTAAAATACTCGTTTCTCCAGTCAGAGAGAGAGAGAGAGAGAGAGAGAGAGAGAGAGAGAGAGAGAGAGAGAGAGAGAGAGAGAGAGAGAGAGAGAGAGAGAGAGAGAGAGAGAGAGAGACAGACAGACAGACAGACAGTTTTAAAAAATATTTATGCCTTATTAACAACGGAGGTGTTTAAATTTTGATAATTTCAAATTGATGAAAATGTATTACAAAGGAATCAGTTAATTTCCCTCATCTTAAACGTTCACTTTATTAAATAGAGAGATACTGACTAGTTACCTGGTTGAGTTCCTCTGTGTTTATACCTGATTCATTCACGTGACATTTGCAGTCATTTGGCTTCACTATACCTGCTAACTAATAATATAAAAAACAAAAATAATAATAATAATAATAATAATAATAATAATAATAATAATAATAATAATAATAATAATAATTATAATAATAATAACAATAATAATTTCTTGCAGAAAGCCATAGAGAAGTCACGTGTCACTGGAAACATTGACGTTCCTGAAGGAGGCTTGGACGCGATCATGCAGGCCGTAATGTGTGAGGTTGAAAAACATATTACTACTACTACTACTACTACTACTACCACTACTACTACTACTACTACTACTACTACTACTACTACTACTACTACTACTACTACTACTACTTCTCCTACTTCAACACTGCTACAACAGCAACTACTACCACAACTACTAAAACAACAACATCAACAACTACTACTACTAATTCTACTTCTACTATTACTATTACAACCATTACTAATAACAAAAAACCCAACAACAACAACAACAATAATAATAACAATAATAAAATTAATAATGTAGAAACCGATATGTCTAAAAGGAAGGTACCAAACTATTTTGTTAATTCTCAGCCTGTAGAGATATCCATGGAACAGCAGCGATATCAAATACCTTGAGCCACCAAATCAACTTGACTCGTAACCTGAAGTATCTGTGACAAAAAGTCATGAAAGTTCTGAGTAACGTAATATCTTATTCTTTTTTTTTTTTCATTTTTTTTTTCAATTATTATTATTTTTAGAAAATTGTTGGTTGGCGTGAAGTGGGTCGGAGGTTGCTGATTTATGCGTCTGATGAAATATTTCACATAGCTGGCGACGGACGTGTAAGCTGAATTCTCTTTTATACTTACATACATACATACATACATACATACATACATACATACATACATACATACATACATACATACATACATACATACATACATACATACATACATACATACATACATACATACATACATACATACATAGTAGTAGTATATAATTAATTATTTCGTAGAGTGAATTCTTAATTTTATTTTATTTATTTTGATCATTATTAGTACCTTTATTTGTTTTCAATTATTGTTATTATTATTATTATTATTATTATTATTATTATTATTATGATTATTATTATTTCTATTATTATTATTATTTTTGTTTTTTACATTATTAGTTAGCAGGTATAGTGAAGCCAAATGACTGCAAATGTCACGTGAATGAATCAGGTATAAACACAGAGGAACTCAACCAGGTAACTCTCTCTCTATATCTCTCATATATTTTTCTTCTATCTCTCTTTCTCTCATCTCTTACTTTCTCTTTCTTTGTCTCTCCATTCTTTCTTTTTCGGTCTCTTTTTGCATTTTTCCTCTGTCTCTCTCTCTTTCTCACCATATTTTCGGTCTCTTTGTATTTCTTTCTTTTCTTTTTTTCTCCATATTTCTCTCTGTTGTTCTCTTTCTCTTTCTCTTTTCTCACCTCTTTTCTCTCTCTCTCTCTCTCCTCTCTACATTTCTCTCTCTTCAACATTCCTCTCCTCTCATTTTCTCTCTTTGTTAGCTTCATTTGTATTTAATTTTAATGCTTGTTTGACAGGATTATCCATCGGTTGGACAGATAGTTGAAATGGTTGGCACTAAGAACGTGCTGATGATATTTGCTATAACACAGAAAAGTCGGCCGTACGTCAAAGAGACGTACCAGCTGTTGAAGGAGAGGATCAGAGGATCGAGTCTTGTCAGTCTCAACAACGACTCATCTAATATCGTGGATCTCATTAAAAAGGAGTACGAGGTGATTGAAATAACAGTCTCTCTCTCTCTCTCTCTCTCTCTCTCTCTCTCTCTCTCTCTCTCTCTCTCTCTCTCTCTCTCTCTCTCTCTCTCTCTCTCTCTCTCTCTCTCTCTGTCTGTATTTCTTTATTTTGTTTTGTAAAGCATATTGTCATTTTTGCGGTATTGTATCTCTGTGATTATATTATTATCATTATTATTATAGCTGATTTTATCTTCATCATTTCATTATTGTTATACTTTTTTTTTATTTGTTACTATATTTACTTCTTTATTATATTTATATTTCTAGAAAATTATATCTCAAGTTGAAATGAATGTCAACGCTTCTAAAAGGCATCAATGTTGTTTTACGATCCAACTGCTGCTATAGTCATTAATACTAAAAATAATTTTATAATATATACAGTTTTTAATATACCTGTGTGAATATTATATTAAGTAAATTATAACATAAAGTTAAAAGTATACATACAAACACGCACACATATAATAATAGTAATACAAATAACAACAACAACTACAACAATAATAATAATAACAACAACAATTCTAATAATAGTAATAATAATAACAACAACAATACTAATAACAGTAATAATAATAACAGCAACAACAACAATATCAGCAAGAACAACAACAACAACAACAACAACAACAACAACAACAATAATAATAATAATAATAATAATAATAATTTTATTGTTTCTCCTATTTTTAAATCACAGTTATCAAGGAAAAAAGGAAAGGAACAAATGTGATAGACTGAACCTTTTAGGAAGTGGGGTAATTTATTTTTGTATATATACATTTATTTTATTTTGTTTTATTTCATTTCATTTTATTTTGTTTAATTTATTTAATTAGTTTTATTTTCTTTCTTTTGGAATGGTGAAAAGAAAACAGAAAAAACAAACAACAAACAACAGCAACAACAACAACAACAACAACAATAATAATAATAATAATAATAATAATAATAATAATAAGAAGAAGAAGAAGAAGAAGAAGAAGAAGAAGAAGAAGAAGAAGAAGAAGAAGAAAGAATGAATGAATGAACAAATAAAATAAATAAATAAATAAATATTTTTTTCAAAATACAGTGAAAATATTGAAATAAAATTTAAATAAGTAAAGTACATAATAAACGTTATATAAACTGGGATTGTTTTTCTTTTTTACTTCAGGTTGTTTTTGACGTGGAACTAACAGCGACAGTTTGCCCGGAGGTCGAGTCGGAACGACACAAAACTGTAACCATTCAGCCTGTGGGTTTGTCCGAGAAGCTTGTTATCAACATTGATCTTATTTGTGAGTGTGAGT
>CM022673.1:9958287-9960787 GCA_012295275.1 Chrysomallon squamiferum | reverse complement strand
AGAGAGAGAGAGAGAGAGAGAGAGAGAGAGAGAGAGATTCTAATGCAGTTAAGAAATTTTACTTTAACTGACAGGACCTCTACGTGGTCAGTGTGTTTGTGGGAAATGTTCTTGCTCAGAAGACTACACCGGTGACGACTGCAGCTGTTCACTGAGCACCGACACGTGCATTGGCCAAGACAATGTAAGAATAAAAGAAAACTGTAACCATCATAAGTAAACATGGTTCTGTACCCCGCACAAATTACTGATCGCTTGACATATTCAGGGATACAGAATATAGGAGTTATTGCATCATATTCATAAACATTTGTATGGATATCATTGTTTTATAGAAAGTAAACACTGGTAATAGTACTAATAGTAGACCAACAACAGTAACAGTAGTAGCAGTAATATTAGTGCTAGTAGTAGCAGTTCTAACAGTAAATGTAGCAGTAGTAATTATAGTTCGTGTTGTTGTAGCAAAGGCAGTAGTAGTTGTGATAGGAGTAACAGTCATAATACTGTCGATATCTTCGTCTTATACGTATAAGAATACATAGAAATTATATATGTATATATTTGTAAATTGTGCAAATACTGAAACTTGTAATGAACTCAGGACTATATTATAGAGATTTCGAAATACCTAACACAAATTTTGATTTGTTATAATATTCTGAGATAAAGACGAAGTTAATTTTTTTCTTACAGAAAATATGCAGTGGTAGAGGAAACTGTACTTGTGGAAAGTGTGACTGCATAGAAGGTTATGTTGGCAACTGTCAAACTTGTCCAGTAAGTAAACTGTTAAATAACTCATCAATTCTCTCTCTCTCTCTCTCTCTCTCTCTCTCTCTCTCTCTCTCTCTCTCTCTCTCTCTCTCTCTCTCTCTCTCTCTCTCTCTCTCTCTCTCTCTCTCTCTCGTAGATTATATTTTATGTTTTCAAACCATTTTTCTGTAAGTTAATATTGGTTTTACTTTTATGTTTTAAAGTCAGGTATTTATTATAGGTTTTATTTTTATGTTTTAAAACTAAGTAGTTATTATAGGTTCCATTTTTATATTTTAAGACTAAGTATTTATTTTAGATCATATTTTATATTTTAAAACCAAGTATTTATTCGAAAATTAAATTTTATATTTCAAGACTGAATATTTAACCTAAATTATATTTTACGTTTCAAAATTAAGTATCAATAATAAGATTTATTTTTTGTTTTCAGACTTGTCCCAGTGTCTGTTCTGAGTTTCGTCCGTGTGCTGAATGTTTGATAGGGGAAGATGGCGATGATAAGATTGAAAAATGTGCTGACAAGTGCGGCAATGTTGGCGTGGCCTTCGTAGATGAGTTTAAGGGTAACGTTCTATAACTGTTATCAATTATACGTATATTAATTAATTAATTTATATATATATATATATATAAATAAAAAAATAATATGAATGTAAAATACGAAACAAACAAACAGATATACACATACATGGAAGAATAATAAAAGAAAAAAAGAGAGAGAGAAAAACAAAGAGAAAAACAGAAGAAAAAGAGAGAGAGAAAGGGAGGAGAGAGAAAGAGACGGTGAGAAAGTTGAAAGAGAGAGAGAGACAGAGAGAGACAGAGAGAAATGTATAAAGAGACAGAAAGAAAGAGTTGTGCAGATAAAGAGAGAGAGAGTATATATTAAATGTATTAAGATTTATATTTAATGTATCACTTTTAAACAGTGGTCAGCAAATATTGGTATAAACGAAATTTTTTATATTTAAATAGGTTTTTGTATATTTTCATACATCTATGTATTTTATATATATAAAACATATATATATATATATATATATAAAATCCATCTATCTATTTTATATTTAAATAGATGATGCCAATGAAAATGTGTGTGAAGGCAAAGATTTGAAAGCCTGCATTATAAAATTTCGTCTGGTGCACTTTGGTCCGGGCAATACAACAATGCAAATACTTAATAAAAAAGGTAAGTTTTTATTAAGTATTGGCTGCAAATCTTAGAAAGGTGTTTAGAGAATTTAATTTATACAGAGAGCCACCATATAAACATAAAGACAAAAAAACAACAAAAAAACAACAACAACACAGCAACAACAAGCTAACAGAGAGACAGATGTACAGATATACGGACAGACTGACAAATAAACAAATAAAGAAACAGAAAGAGAGACAGACAAACAAACGAACAGGAAGAGATACAGATAAACAAACAAAAAGAGAGACATTTAGACAAACAAACAGACATACAGACACAAATACCGCTAAACAAAGAAACAAACAATAAGTAATATATATAAACAAAAAATAAATAAATAAAACAAATACAAACTACATAAAATAAATAGTTGTAACTTAAACCATGACATTTTTACCTCACTACTTTTTAATAGACTTGTTGTTTTGTGT
Source organism: Chrysomallon squamiferum (assembly GCA_012295275.1). Lineage (NCBI taxonomy): Eukaryota > Metazoa > Mollusca > Gastropoda > Neomphalida > Peltospiridae > Chrysomallon > Chrysomallon squamiferum. Next base: position 9,958,378 of record CM022673.1, on the reverse strand, counting down.
GTTTTACGACAGAATGTCCAAAGGAAATTGCTCTTCTCCCTATCATTGCTGGTGTGATAGGCGGGATCGTTGCAGTCGGTCTGCTCCTGCT
>CM022673.1:9918287-9955787 GCA_012295275.1 Chrysomallon squamiferum | reverse complement strand
GACATGATATGGTATCTGTACTAGGATGCTTTCATATTATAAAATACACACTTACATTTGGGATGTGAATATGGGCGAAACCACTGTTTTAAAGTGTTTCAAGTACATTATTATTATTATTATTATTATTATTATTATTATTATTATTATTATATTTTTAAAAATATTTGTAAATTTTTAAATAGATTATTTTAATGCTTGTCACTGGTGAATTTAAACTCTTTCTAAATAAAATAATAATATTAATTTTAAAAATGAATATTTATTACAACATTCGGGCTTTTGCTTTTCAGTACGATTTCAGTTTTTACAACTAAGAGAGTATTGTAACAGAATTATAGGTATTACAGAAATGCTTCATGAAAATATGTGTCTGTGTGTGTGTGTGTGCTCGTTATTAAAAATATAAATACAGAAGAAATAAAGAATTGGTTATGTCATTCTTATAAAGCTCTTAAAATGTTTGCTCAATTAAAATTTCTGTCAAATATTAAAACTGCGTGTGTATTATATTTTACATCTCTTTTGTTTTATTTATTTATTTAATTATTTATATTTATTTCTTTTTTATTATTATTATTTTAGAGAGATACATTATTATGATTATGAAACAGAGGAGGTGATAAAAAATAAAGAGATGGAGTTACAGAGAGAGAGAGAGACTGGAACATAGATGGATGTATATATGTATGTATGTATGTATGTATGTTTGTATGTATGTATGTATGTATGTATGTATGTATGTATGTATGTATGTATGTATGTATGTATGTATGTATGTATAAGACCAATACAATGTACGTGAAGGTATCTAACAAATGCTGAATAAATAATAATAATAATAAAATATAAAATAATATATATATATATATATAAAGAAAATTATGCCTTCGGTAAAAAAAAAAAAAAACAACAACAAGAACAAAATTAATAATAACAAGTTCAACAATAATTGATTAGTAGTAGTAGTAGTGGTGTAGTAGTAATAATAGTAATAATAATAATATCTGAATAAATAAATAAATAAATAAATAAAACAGTTAAGTACAAACAACAGTGATAACATAAGAACAAAAATTACAGAAAAAAAAAAATTTTAAAATGAGGAAGAAAAAAAAAAGTAAATATTCGAAAAAAACATACAAAACAAACAGCAACAATCAAAAAAAAAAAAAAAAAAATTTAAGAAAAAAAAAAAAAAAATTTTTTAAAATTTTAAAAAATTAGGAATATGGTCAACCAGGACGCAGGAAACTTGAGATGTCAAACGCTGAACGGAAACACATTCTTGCCGCTGGAGCTAGATGTAAACGCCACTGTTATTCATCATTCGTGAACTTAAAGGCGTTTTGATTCATTACCGTAACGTTTTACAGGCTTTTGTACTGTAAACGTGATTGTTCAGCACTTGCAAACTGAAAGGCGTTTTTGATTGTTCAGCATTTGCAAACTGAAAGGCGTTTTGATTCGTTATCATAACGTTTTGCAGGAACGTTATGTCTGTTTCCGAGATTTGGTCATGTCTGTTTATTTACTTTGGTGTTGTTCCACTGCTGTTTTCGTACAACATCGACACGGAAAATCCAGTTCTCTATCGTGGTAAACAAAACAACAGTTTCTTTGGATTTGCTGCCGAATTCTTCCAAAACTGCTGAGGTCTACACGTGAGTATTTAAACCATTTAATTTAATTTATTTATTTATTTATTTATTTGTTTGTTTGTTTATTTATTTATTTATTAAAATCTTGTTATAATTATTCTGTACATGGAGCTGGTGGTTGTTATGGTGGTGGGTTGAACTAAACACCGAAAGAAACTGCTGTCAAATACCGATTTCCTACTGTAATTGTCTTTCATTAAAAATCCCTGCCGCTATGCAGTAAATATGTTAGAAACCGGTTACTGTTCTCCTCTGATGTAAATCATTTGTTTATTATATGAAAGATGATTCTGTGACTTCGAAAAGATTTTTATTTTTTTTATTTGGTCATTCGAAGGTTGTTGAAAGAGTTCTTGTAATAAAATAATCGAAGTGTAACAAAAATAAAATTATTTCTTTCTCTTATCATTTTTTCAAAAAAAAAAATTATATATATATATATATTATATTTTATATATTTTATTTTATTTTATTTTATTTTATTTTTTTTTATCATTATTTTTTTTTTTTTTTCCACTTCAAAACTGCTTAAACATGAACTGTGGACCTAACTGAATATCCTGAAACTAATTTTAAAGTACATTTGTGAATTTGTGGACATGTGAGTACAATTCAAACAATGAACTCAGTGTCAAGTATTCCTGTTATCAAATGATAAACGTTTATTTCCTAATACGTTTGAAATTGTATGTATATATATATAGATAGATAGATCTTCCTTATTGACAGATATTTAAAGTCTGTTTTTCAAAGTATAAATACCAAGCATGATATTTCATTTTTTTTTACAAAATAACAAATATAGCAAATACTGTATATAAAAATAATAAATAAATAAATAAATAAATAAGCTTGAACAAATAAAAATGTTCGTTATTAATTTCAACAAGTATTAACAAATAAATCTTTATCATTTAATTAAGAAGAAGAAGAAGAAGAAGAAGAAGAAGAAAGAAAAGATTATTACAAAACGCTTATTGTTTGAATTGTAAAAGATACAAATAAAAGAAACTTGTTTAAGTCCACTTTATTTCCCAGACTGTACGTCGGGGCACCAAAGGAAGATACAAATGGTAACAAAAGCGGAGTGGTGTATAAGTGTGACGTCACAAAGGATAACTGCTCGAGTTACCGTCACGATTACAAAGGTATGCCATAAGTATTAATGGTTTTTTTTTTTTTGCTCTTAATTTGTAATGAGAATTTCAAAACGTCATAAGAATAAAACTTTCAGTTATTATTTTCTCTCCACTTGTGTTAATAAACTAAAGAATAATTGACCAAATTGTGATTTTACATAATCAGTTTCCCTCGGTAATTTTTTTTTTTTTTTCCTTTTTTGTTTTCTGATTTTTTTAAGTTGGAAACGCCAGTACAAACAATGCTAGTTATTTTCAGTACAGTCTCAGCTAAATAAACAGATTCAGATACTACAGAGAATATATGACAGGAAATAACCAAATATGTTGTTAATGATTAAAATAATATAAATAATTTGTTATTCATATTCATTAGGACATGATAGAAAAATGGAAGGAAGATACCCGTATTATGAAGAAATGTATGGATCAGTTATCACCTCATACAATGGAACTGAGGTATGCTATCCCACCCACCATTTTTTATTTTGTTATTAATTTATTCTGCTTTTTTAAATCCATTCTTAAGCGAGTGTGCGTGTGTTTTTGTTACAAGCTAATTATTTGTTTTTGTTTTTAGAATAAAACAACAAAAGTAGCAACAGCAATAATAATAATAATAATAATAATAATAATAATAATATAACAAACAACATCAATAATAATAATAATAATAATGATGATGATGATGACACAAACAACAACATCAATATAATAATAATGACACAAACAACAACATCATCAATAATAATAATAATAATAATAATAATAAATTATTAAAATGTTTTCGTAGGTAATGGTATGTGCATACCGCTGGGCTGACCTCAGAAACTCAGATATGTGGTATTTACCTGGTCGATGCCACAGAGTAAAAGGTTCCACAAAGTATCAGACAATATTACTAAAGAAGGCTGAACACAAGACTGCTGAAAGTGGATTCTCGGCTGATGGAAGCAAGGTAAATTACATCGTTTTACACCACAGAAATGAATTTCTGAAATGAAGGGATAAAAGTAAAAAAAGTATTTTATGATTATAACACAATCCTTATTTTGTTTTTGTTTGTTTGTTTGTTTGTATAAATTGTTGAATGTAATGTGATGAATCGTAATCAGCTGAGAAATTTCATTGAAATATTTCTGATTATGTTTAATATTAGCCTCAATAAATGACACAATTTGAGAATAATATATGAAAAATATGCTTCGTAGATTTTCAGTCATTAGTATTTCGGCATGTTCTCATACACGCAAGTTTTTTTTTGTTTTTTTTTTTGTCCCTCCCCAGATAAAGAAACTTATAACAATAAACTTATTTTCAGAATGGATTCTATGTTGTGGGAGGTCCGGGGTTATATAATTGGCAAGGTAATGGTTCAAATATTATATTATATGGTACATGTATGCAAAACATCGAAAATGATGCAGCATCAATATCATTATCATTCACAAATATAACAAAAAAGAAAAAAAGAATAACAAAAAAAAAAAAAACAAAAAAAAAACAACAAAACATATGACAATAATTGTCTTTGCTTCTGCACTCAGGTTTAAATAATATTGTTCTTGTCCAAGGGAGACTACTATCGTAATTTTCCCCTAAGAATTTACTAAAATGGCGTCCATTATATTGACTGCAGTTGGCCTATCTGTCTCTAAGGAATGAAATACAATTTAGATCATCTGGAGGTTAATACATGAACGTTTTAATTTGTTGTGTCAAAGATGTTCTAATAAAGTGAATACTAATTAATGCTCAAGCGAAATACAAGTATAATATAATATTATACAATTATTAATTCTGCTTATTTGTATTCAGGTGGCTTTTCTGTATTGGAAGGTTTAAATTTTGAAACAAGCACTATTCAAAACATACCGAAAAATTCATATCTTGGTAAGTATGACTAATTCTAGAACTAATGATAACAAATTTGAAATCGTAAGTTTAAATTAAATAATAATAATAATAATAATAATAATAATAATAATAATAATAATACGACTAATTCAAGAACTAATAACAAATTTGAAATCGTAAGTATAAAGTAAATAATTAATAAAATCAAAAATAATAATAATAATAATAATTCAATCAAAAATGAAAATAATAATAATAAAAAAATAAATAAATAAATAAATAAACAGTTACATAGCTAATTTTTTCAGCCAGTTAATACTTTCTACTGTGTGAAATAAAATTTATCTTTTATACATAAGTAATGAGAATGTAGCAAAGTTATTAAAAATCTATAATCTATATAGGATACTCTGTAGCTGTTGGAAATTTCTGCTTGACAAGACAACGATGCTTTGCTGCAGGAGCTCCCTTATATCAGAATTATGGAATGGTTAGTGTAAGAATAGTCAATCAAAATTCAGATCTTGTATAATGATAGAATTGTTTAAGATGCATCTTTTAGAACAGTCTTTTATTAACTAACCAAAAGTACTTACTGGAACAGGATCTGAAATAAGAAGTATTATTGTGTCAGGAAAACACAAAAACATAATGATTATTATTATTATTATTATTATTATTATTATTTCTGTTATATTCATGATACATTACAATTTTATCTGTGTGTGTGTGTGTGTGTGTGTGTGTGTGTGTGTGTGTGTGTGTGTTTTACAAAGAAGAAAAAAATGAAGTGTATTTGAATGTAAAAAAAGAAAAAAGCTAAGAACAAATGATTTGACATTATTGTATATCATAGACATTTACATTAGCTAATGCTAAATTTTATTATTCAAACTCATGTATTACACAACAGTAATATTAAAAGGATAAAAAAAATTAAATTATAACACATGAAATGTTTCTTTTGCATTTGCAGGTAAACTTTTACCATTATGATTCATTTATTTTTAATTTGCTGTATACAATAAAAGGAAAAGAAAATCCAGAAAAACAGGTTTGTAACTTTGATATGTCATTAGCTTTAATTTTATCATAATCTGTTATTGCTATTGTCTTTGTTCTGAAGATAGATGTACAGAGTGTGTATTTGTGTATATGTATGTATGTGCATTTGAATGTATGTGTATGTGAACCTATATGTATGTGTCTGTGGATGTTTTAAGAAATATTTAATACAAAATAGTATTTTCTAAGGTCTTTTTCTTAGCTGCCTAAAGAATAAAAGAAGCATTCAATATATTACTGTTACTATTGCTACCATTTCTACTACTACTTCTACTACTACAACTACTAAAATAGTACTGCTATTACCACTACTTCTACTACTACTGTTTATTACTTCTGTTTACTACTGTTATTCTGTGACTGTTACTACTACTTCTAATATTGATTTTACTGCTACTGGTAGTATAATAATAAAATAACAATTATAGCAGCAATAATAATAATAATGATGAAGATGAAAATGAAAAAGAAGGAAAGAGAACAACTAATAAGAATATAAATTATTCAAAAGAAGACATCTGATAAAAATATAATTTATTTAAATAAGACAACTAATAAAAATATAATTTATTTAAAAGAAGACAACTAATAAAAATATAATTTATTTAAATAAGACAATTAATAAAAGTATAAATTATGTAAAAGAAGACAAATAATAAAAATACAATTTATTTAAAAGAAATCAGCTATAAAAACAATATTTAAAAAAACTAATAAAAGCTATTTTTAAAAAAGACAACTAATAAAAATATAAATTTATTCAAAAGAAGATATCTGATAAAAATATAATTTATTTAAATAAGACAACTAATAAAAATAATTTATTTAAATAAGACAACAAATGAAAGAATAATTTATTTTAAGACAACTAATAAACATATAAATTATTTATAAAAAGACAACAAATAAAATTTGTATTTATTTAAAAGAAGACAACTAATAAAAATTTAATTTATTTTTATAGGCATTTTCTTACTTTGGTGCTTCTTTATGTGCAGCTGATGTGAATGGTGATGGTCATGATGATATTTTAATAGGTGCACCGTTCCACAGTGACAAGAGAAAAACAGACACAGGAAAAGTATACATATACCTAAATACCATCAAACAAGGAGAAAAATTAAATGTATGATTTCAAACAATTTTATACTTAGAGAGAGAGAGAGAGAGAGAGAGAGAGAGAGAGAGAGAGAGAGAGAGAGAGAGAGAGAGAGAGAGAGAGAGAGAGAGAGAATTATAATAAGAGAAGAAGAATAATATTTTAAAATGTTAAGCTATTTAATGAATGTATTATCCATTTATACATTTCTCTAATACTTAAAAAGATATATCATCTGATATATAATAATTCCATTTTACATAAATTTTAAACATTCCTCCATTGATTTTACATTAACAAAGTTATTAATTGGTTTAAATATTTTGTATGCACTTATTATAAATAATTATATATTTTGGAGGTAGTTTACTCGAAGTCATACTACATTAATTGGGTCCAGTGTGAATAATGCCAGATTTGGTTCATCCATTTCCAATGCTGGGGATTTAAATGCTGATGGATTTGAAGGTAATATCAAGAAACATTATGCAGTATTGAATAATTTGCAATACTTAGCTGAAAAGAAAGTTTGAAAGAGATTTGTGCTGTTGGGAAGTGTTGCCAAGTATCTGACTTAACATAATGATTGAGGAAAAATTCATTGACTTGAATTTTGTAATAATTTTCACTTCATTTCTTCTTTTTTTTTTTTTTTAAATCTTTCTAAATGAACAAATTAAATTTGGTTATAATATTATCATTAACTTTCTTTTTCTTCATCAACCTTAACAGCTAGGTGAGACGTGATTATTTTGTCATGCAGTCACCTTTTCAAGTAATTTGTTTGATTTCACCAGAAAGTAATTTGATTTCTGTAATTTGGAATAAACTATTGTTATCTGAGCATGTGATTTTGCGTCACATAAAATAACTGTAAAATATGACATATTTTATACATACACGTTTTGAAAAGTGAACAGAATGTGGTCAAACAAGTCTGCATAGAAATATTTAAATACTGTCTTAGAATTTGTCTTAAAAACTAACTTCTGTTCCAATTAAGTGTACATTAATTAGTTTCAAAATTAAGTTTGGTCACAGTCTGAACAAAGGTTTCCTCTGCAGCTTCGTCACTTTTGCATGTTATATTACAAAAGCTAATTTATATTTTTGATATACAAACTGAATGTTGAAAGAAGAATTTCCTCTGTTTCAGATGTTCTTATCAGTGCTCCTTATGAAGATGAAGGTAAAGGTGTTCTCTATCTCTATCATGGAAGCTCCAGTGGGATTGTGCCAGACTTCAGTCAAAGAATCTTTGGTCGTTCATTCCCAGGAGTTTTCACGTTTGGATGGTACATATCTAAATCAGCAGATATAGATAACAATTCCTACCCAGGTATTTGCGGATCAGTTGAAATTTCAACAACAACAACAATAATAATAATAATCATAATAATAATAATAATAATAATTTTAATAATTTAATTGTAATTTTGCAGTTGTTTTTCTTTTCATCATCTTTATTTTTTTTCTCCAATGTATGCATTTAGAATGTAACCCAAATCTGAGTAGTTATTTAAAAAAATTTTCTAAATAGATTTTAAATAAACAGATTATGAACAAACGAGATACATACAAAATACACCTCCACATATTTACATATACATAAATGCATACTTTATTAACATATACATCATTACTATTATTATTATTATCACTACTACTATACTACTATTGCTACTGAAATTACTATAATAATAATAATAATAAAATTAATAATAATAATAATAATAATAATAATAATAACAAAAACAACAACAACAATAATCATTGTCATTATTTTGTTGACTCAGTTTTGTATATCGTTTGCTACAGATGTTGCTCTTGGCAACTATCTCTCGGACACAGTGGTTGTTCTGAAGACAAGACCTATTGCTGACATAAGTGGGCATATCATCACTGAGCCATCTTTTATCTTTCTCAACACAACTTGCCCAGATGGGAAGAAAGGATGCTTCATAATACACGTCTGCTTCTCTTTAAGTGGGCGCCACCTGCCAGACTCATTGAGTGAGATTATCTGTTTGAATCTGTGGATTACAAGAAAACAAAACAAGATAAATATATATTTACAACACACACACACACACACACACACACACACACACACACACACACACACACACACAATTACACACACTCAAATAATAAAAAAAAAATAATTTAAAAAAAAAAAAAAACATTATCTTTATTAATTTAATTTAATAAAAATAATAATGAAATTTTTTATTTAATTTAAAAACAAATTTTTATATGTTTATAAAATTATTCCCTAAACAAAGTAATGCAGAAACAAAAATTTTATAAAAGTTTTAAGAATAAAAATAAAATAAAAATAAATGATGGTAATAATAATAATTAACTAAATAAATAATAAATAAACAAGCAAAAATAATAATAGTAACAGAACCATAAAAGAAATACAATAAATTAAATGAAGAAAAATAAATTAAAGTTAATAATTAGAAAAATATTATCATCCAAAATAAAAAAAATCTATAATAATAATACATATATATATATACATTTTTTTTTTCAAATTAAATATTTTATTATCTTTGTTTTAGATGTGGAATACAACATGACACTTGATGCAAAGAAATCTGACAGTCACAGAAGAATTCAGGCTAACATAACAAACAAACGAAATCTCATTCTTAAAATCGGAGAGGAAAAATGTGATAAATACCAGGCTTATACGATAGAGGTATAGTTATTCTTTTTCACTCATAACATAATACTTAGGTTTTGGATACATTTAAAGCTTTAACTTCATCTAAGAGTAATTAATTAAATATGGATTGAAAGAATGTTTGACAGCAGTAGTGTCCACTGGAGCATATCTGAGTAATGCTAGTTTAAGCATAATTTCTAAACCAGTTACATTATCTCTGTTGATTAATATCTGCTAGGCATAATAGTTTTCTAATCTTTGGTGAAGAATTTTTTAATGAAAATTACCTGGTTTTATTTAATTTATTAAAAGATAAATTTATGTTACAGGTAGAAGGGGAAAAAAAAAAAAAATAGTAACAATTATTCATTTATTTATTTCAGTATTTTTGTATTTCTTTCTTTCTTTCTTTATTTATATATTGATTGATTGATTGATTTTTTATGTATTTATTTATTTATTTATTTATTTATTTATTTTAGGATAAGATGAAAAGAGATGCATTTCGTTTAATTCAACTTGTAGCTGATTTCAGTCTGACACAACCATCTGATCTGAATTCAGACATTCAGCCTAAAATGAACATCTCAAGGGGCACCAAGATTGAGACAAATGTATTTTCATCATTAGCACTATTATCATCAATATCATTCCAAATATTATTATTATTAATGTTATTACCATTGAAACTATTATTATTAATATTGTAAAATGATTGAAGTTTAATCAAATTTATGTAGATGTCAACTATTAAAGACAAGTTTATGAGCTTTAAAAAGTTTTATTAAATGAAATATTTTAATTCCAGATAATTGCACTTAATTTGTAATTATAAATATGTGTGTGTTTATATATATACTCACACATACACATATATAATATATATATATATATATATATATATATGCACATACGTATATATGAGGTTATTTTTTTAAACAGATAGCTTTCATAACTGGATGTAAAGGTCAGTGTTATGCTGATCTGTCACTTAAGATGACACTGAAGACATCAAATGAAGAAGATATCATCATCATCAATAAAACAAAAAACATCTACCTCAGTTTTGTCTTGTCAAACTCGGGTGAAAAAGCATTTGCCAGCCTCGTGGTTTTGTCTTGGACAGGGTCATTACTCTATCAGACTGTTACTTCAAAATCACAGTATGTTACAATCTTTCTCATGACTTTTTTTTTACTTACCACAAATTATTTGGCTCTTCGTTTTAGTATGATATGACTATCATCTCGCTCATTGTCTGTCTCTGTGCCCTTGTATCTAGCTTCATGTCTGCCTGTCTATCTGTCTGTCTGTGCTAAATAATACATACTTTCCAAAGAAAAACTACTCGTCATGTTAATTTAGGGTCCGTATTTTAAAAAATTAATAAATTAAAAGAATAAAATACCCTTCCAGAGATCCAAACCAATTACAGTTAAACTTTGTTATGTAATGTACAGATAAACATTGAAAAACATTGATAACTTCTTTCTTATTCATTATGTTTATCTAAATGTGCTTGCAAATTAAGGAGAACATATTCTCCAGATTCCCAAATTTTATCAAATCTTAAAAAAAAAAAAAAAAAAAAAATTTAAAAATGATTATTTACTCACAGATAAGTTAAAATTTATTCTCTCTCTCTCTCTCTCTCTCTCTCTCTCTCTCTCTCTCTCTCTCTCTCTCTCTCTCTCTCTCTCTCTCTCTCTCTCTCTCTCTCTCTCTCTCTCACACACGTACACACATTAATATCTTTAAATCTTTAACCTTTTATTAATTTATTTTTTTCTTTCAATCTTCTTTCTTTATCTAGAGCAGAAGATTATGTGTCATGTTTTGAAGTATCCAATTCCAAAAACAACTTCCGGTGTGAAGTGGCCAAGCCTTTAGAACAAAACGTCAGTGTGGAATTCAGTGTGACTTTAGACACACAAGACATCTCAACCACTCAGCCAATACTGAGGGTTAGTGCTGAAGCTGAGACATCAAGCAATGAGACCAACATATCAAACAACAAAGTGACAGCAAGCGTAAATGTATCCATGGTGACGAATGTGACAGTTAACAGGTATAACACATTAAAATAAATTTAGAATAACTGAAACGTTATTAAAAACTGGAGACAGGTTTTGGATCAGATATAAAATAAAGGATGACTGATTAATGTAGACAAATAAATAATTATTTTTGTACAAAAGTTAAATAATGAAATAATAATGATAATGATGATAAATGCATAGTAACAAGATAAGTTGTAGTCTTATAAGCATATTTCTTATTCTGCCTTTGTGTGTGTTCAAATAAAAAATTAAACACATCAGTATCTATTAAAACTACTAGCAGTTTTTCGCTGAGCATTTTTCTTATTCTTGTTTTAGCTTTGCCCAGGATGACATTCAGCTCTTCGACTCTCAGCTGGAATCTCGTGAAGTGAAGCTTGTACATAAATACATCATCACAAACAAAGGCCCAAGTTACTTACCTAGCACCTCGGTTTTGGTAAACATTCCCATTTTCAGACTGAGAAAGAATACAGTGAAACAAACTACAGTCAAGGTAAAAAAATAATAATAAATTATTATAATACTGATGAATATTTCTTTGTTTTCTCTTGCTAATTTTCTTGTTTAGTAACAAATAAATTAATAATTCCATATTTTGATGCAGTTATTTATGAAAAAAAAATATATAAAAATTTGAAATTTGTTTTGAAAAGAATACAGTTACATTCTTTTGCTGAATTTTGAGTCATAATAATTGTTACATAAAGGAATATAAAAACAGTGATATTAAGATGTAAGTAAAACAGACATTGTACAAACTTAATAAGCATAAGGAAAACTAATTGTTCAGTTCATATGCTTGACAGCTGTCTGTGGTTTGACTGTATGTTTTTTAAATTTTTATTTCAGTATTTGAAATGACTACTTGATTTATATACTGATGATATGTTTCTGTTACAGATGACATTTGATGATGAGACAGAAGAGGTCTGTACACAAGAAAGTGAAAGCAGCAATAATGCAACAGTAAAGACATCAGAAGTTTCTGTGGTAACGTCAGTTTTGTTTTAGTGAGAAAAAAGAAAAAGAAAAAAAGAATAATAATAATAATAATAAAATAATAATAATATAATAATAATAATAATAATAATAACAACAACAATGGTAATAATAATGAAAATAGTAATGATAATAATAATAACAACAACAATAACAAAAGTAATAATATTAATAAAAACAAAAGTAATAATAATAACAATAGCAACAGAAAAAATAATATTCATAATATAATCATAACAATAACAGTAATAATAATAATAATAATAATAATAACAACTATAACAATAATAATTATAATTATAATAATGATGATAATAATAATAAAAAAAGAATTTAAAAAAAAAGTAAAGGGGCATTCTGTACATATAATGATATACCTATAACTGTATTGTGGCTGTTTGTATTTCTGTGTTACAGACATGTGCCTTGTTTCCATGTAGAACATATAAATGTAAAAAACTCAGAGATGGACCCAGGAGAACATGTACAACTGAGTGTCATCATTGAAATGTCAGCCAAGAATTTCTCTAAGGTATTAACAACATTTAGAAATAAACTCACAGAATCATACACATTGCAACTTATGTTATATTATACATTCAAACATATTATTTTACTATGCCCCTACATTATGGTAGGTTTATAGTGAAAAGGTTTATTTGAATTTTATTTTTTTTTGTCTTGTCTTTGAATTTGGAATGGGTTTGAAGTTTAAGAGAAAATATTGTCAAACAAAATTTCATAGTTGTATCGTTATTATTCAAGTTGTGGCAGTTAAAAAAAAAAAAAAAAAAATTATTTTGGTTCTAGTTTTACAGCCTTTTGATAGATTAGCATTATAATGCCATTTCTGGAATTATTTTAAAGACATAAACTATTTGAAAATATATAAATAATAATAATTATAATAATAATAATAATAATAATAATAAGCAACATAAAATAAAATGCAATAAAATTGAAAATAAAATAAAATAGAACAGAACAGAATACAAAATATAATTAAAAAATAATAATAATAAAACATCCAGTTAAAAACTTAAAAGATGAAAGAAATACCATAGTATTAATAAATTAAAGACAAAATCTTTAAGATGAAAAAGTCAAGTATTAATATAAGACAATCTGAAAGTCAGACACTATTTAAAAACAGTTAAATTTATGGTCTAATCTGCATTATAGTTATTAATGTTCACCTGTGATGATTTCGTGTGTTTTTGACATGTTATATATTGATGTTTCAGGATTTAAAATTAGTGAGATACTATACAAAACTGAAAATTGAAGAACCAACGAACCAAGTGTTTGTTGCATGGCATCATTCAGTTAGTCATAAAGTAAGTAATAGTTTCAGCTAACACTATGTTGACGTATTGTCTCAACCATGAATTAATTAGTTTAACAGTAGTACAACTGATCTTTTCCTATTTAGTCATTAGGAATAGTCATTACATATTGCTTTTGACTATTCTTTAAGGAAAATCTATTTGTGTGTGTGTGTGTGTATATATATAGAGAGAGAGAGAGAGAGAGAGAGAGAGAGAGAGAGAGAGAGAGAGAGAGAGAGAGAGAGAGAGAGAGAGAGAGAGAGAGAGAGAGAACATTTTGTGTATTCATAATCATATTTATTTGTCATCCTGCTTTTTGTATTTTTATATTTTTTTCAATATTTATACATTTATATGTAGTTTTTATTATTTACATTTCTTTGAAGATTTTCACTGACATCTACTATTTTCACAAGTTTAACAATTTTATTTAATTTTCCATTTTTTTACATTTCTTCGAAGGTAATCAATATTTATATATTTATATATAGTTTTTATTTTTTTTATTCACATTTATTTGAAGGTTTTTAACTAACATCTACATTTATATGTTTTACAATATTTATATATGTATGTTGGTTTTTATTTTTTTAGTTTATGACATTTATTTTTTATATTTATGTGTAGTTTTATTTTACTTTGAAGGTTTCCACTGACATCTACATTTATATGTTTTACAATATTTATATATTTACATTTATGTTTTCATTTACACTGAAGGTTTCCACTGACATCTACATTCACAAGTCAGAAGTTAACATCTGGATTATTGTGGGAAGTGCTGCTGGGGGTCTCTTACTCTTTTTTATTTTACTTATTGTGTTCTGGAGAGTAAGTTTCAGTTTTGATTTGTTTGTTTTAATTTTGTTTTTTTTTGATTTATTTTTTTTATTATTATTTTTATTATTTATTTATTATTATTATTTATTTAATTTTTAATTTTTTTTATTATTATTATTATTAATATTTTTTTTTTTTTTTTTTTTTTATATTAATTTTGGTTCTTTTGTTTTTTAAACATAAGAAATTACAGTTGTTAAAAACAACTTTTAGCTCTTGTTTCATATACACCAAAACACTAATAAAATGTTATGTATTACTGGTAAAGGGAAATAATCTATTCATTTATGAAAGTTGCACCTCAAACTTTTCCACTACAAAGAAATCCAGAAATAGAGAAACAGTCTTTTCTTACTCATTCTGATTTCAGTTATAAACTAAATATTTAATAATTTTAATAACTGTCTTTATTTTTAGATGGGATTTTTCAAAAGAGCCAAAAAAGAAGAAATTAATAAATGGAAAATTGAAAGTGGATATTACAAGATTGGCAGTTCGAAGAAATCTGAAGAGACTGAAAAGACTGAGGCTATGACATCCTTACCAGAAGATTAACCTAGCAGAAAACTATAGTCTTATATCTTCAAATTTGAGCAAAAAACAATAATTACTATAATCTTATAATTTTGTATTAATATAGAAAACAATGTCTATAGTTAATATAAAAAATGATAATTGCTATATTTGTGAAATCAAATTAAAGGAGAAAACAATGATTACAGTCTTACACCTTCAAATTAAATAGAAAACAATGATTATAATCTTATACCTTCAAATTAAAGAAGAAAAACTAACAACTGTAGTCTTACAGCTTTGAAAAAAGTAGAAAACAATGAAGGCTATAGTTTAATAAATTCAAATGAAAACGGAATAAACATAATTTAATTAAAAAAGAATAAAAATCTTGCAGATTTGTTTTTGCTTCAAACCACATACATGTTAACTTATGCACAAATGAACAATTTATTTGAATAAACTACTGTAAAGAAATTAAATTACAATTTAAAATTAAAATCTTGCAGGCTTCTTTGTTTCTTGCAATGTATATTAAGAACTAAGAAACATTAAAATTAGTCTTTACTACTTTCTTCTAGTGAACACTTTATAACTAAAATAATATAAATTAAACTGATAAAGTGTAGACTCTATTATTTCACATAGTATACAGTATTAAGTAAAATAATTTAATTACAAATTAAGAACTTGATGCCTACATTGCATTATACAGAGTGCAATACTTATTAATATACAGGGTGTCCCAGAAGTCACGCACCATGAAGATTTTTATTTAGATACATATGAATAACAATTGTATTAATAATAATCATAACAAATGCTCAAATTGCTTGCCCTCTGCATTGATACATACTTCAGTTCTCTTTATAAAACTGTTTTTACTCTGTTGAGGGTTTCGCTACTAATTTATGTGTATCTAAATAAAAATCTTCATGGTGTGTGACTTCTGGGACATCCTGTATAAATAAGAATTAAAATCTTAATCTATATTGTTTTATATGCTGTGTACTCTACTAACAAAAATAATTTAAAATAAAAACCAAAAAACTGTTGCTATATTGTTTCACAGTTTCCACTACTAACTAAAATAATATAAATTAAAATTAAAAACTTTTAAGTCTATGTTGCTTTATACAATGTACGTTATTTAGAAGAGAGAGAAAAAAAAAAAAAAAAGAAACAAAAAATTAAAATTTTACCATATACATTGTTTTATGAAAAATTAAATTTTAATTATAAAAGTTAAAATTTTAATAAAATGTAATCTACTACATGCACTCTTATTAACCAATGTGCAAATGAAAATTATATTTCAGTGCAGTCATTTGCTTTAGACAAATTGTATGAGAGAATTTTGTACACCAAGTTATTTTTATAGATGTCCTGTCTAGTCAAGGGAATGAGAAAATAATGCATAAAGAACATCTATTCCAGTTGTTTTGTTTTTGATTGTTTATAATTTATTAATGCTTTACTGTTTATCACTTCATATATTTATTATTTATATATATATATATTTGTATTATTATTATTAAGAAAAATTAGATCACTGTTAAATAATTAAATTATTTAATTAAATAATTTAATTACTTAACATCAACTACCTGTTGTCATTTCACTTTCTTTTGTTTTTATATCTAACATTACTGCAGACTAATATTATGAAGTAACTAAATTTTAATTTATATCTTTTCAGCTGAATCTAAAATTGCATGTTTTTGTCATTCTTATTGAAAATAAATATTCATTACTTCGTAAAAAGGAATTTACTTCAGTCTTTGTGTGATACTTAAACATGTTAAACCACATACTGATTATCACAGATTAGAAAAATATTATTGCCTAAGAATTGTTAAAATCGTATTTTTACACCCTTTTCCTTGTCTAGTTAAAGTAAGATTTGCTTCTGTTGTGCTTTATTTTTGTAAATTAGTTTAATGTTTTCAAAGGTGCTTCAATAAATTTAATTGTGAGAAGCAACAGATTTATTTACATCATTTGTATAAAACAATTTTTTTAAATTATTGTACCAGTATTTTCCTAATGCTGCAGTTCAGTGTAATTTAGAAAATTTGTTGAAAATGTTCTTTGCTTGTAAGATGTGAGGTCTGTTTGAATAAAACAACAGGTGTTGTATATTGTGAAAACACAAGTGTTTGAGAAATGGAATATACAACAGATGGATGTGTAAACTTTAAGATGTTTAAATCTAATGAATTTAGATTTAAATAAAACTAAATCAATAAACTGTGGTTTTTTTTTTTTTTTTTTTTTTTTTTTCTTAATAATTTAATTTTTAATTTTATATTAATAGAATAAATAACGGATTAAAGACTTAAATTTGAAAGTATGGTAATGTATTCAAAAATTATATTATTGCTCCCGAAAGACAGATAATAATTACCCAATTATTCTCATTTCTGAGGAAACGGTTGCATTTTTTGCAAGTATCTGCCATTTATTTCCAGCTCAGGTTTATATGATACTTATACCATTAACGATAATTTAGATTCATTATAATAAATAAAATAAACACAGAAAAAAAGAAAAAAAAAGAGAGATATTTTTATTCTTTATTAATTTACCCCTTTAATCATTATTCACAATTTCTGAAATAAAAATTTAAAAGTAATATAAATTTATGTTAAAAATATATGTACGTAAAACCCTCTATTAACTTTGTTTCTGACGTCATCATTTCCGAGAAGTAAATAAGACGTCAACAATTGATTGACGTCATTGACAACAAACACATAGTTGCGGTTCGGGCAGGGCAGCATATTTTGAATAAGAGAAAACCTCTGTAAGTTAAACACATCTTTATATACTAGAAATATCAAATGAAAATTACTGGTCTACCACAATATTTACTGTGTTATAAGATTTAAATTTAAAATCACATTCTTCGACGTGCATACTTTCACGAAACGCTTAAGATAAAGAAATAAAATATAGAGGACGAGTGTGTGTGTGTGTGTGTGTGTGTGTGTGTGTGTGTGTGTGTGTGTGTGTGTGTGTGTGTGAGAGAGAGAGAGAGAGTTTGTCAGAAAGATGGAGAATGTATGTGCGAAGTAGAGTGTGTATGAGAATAGTATGTGTGTTTCCGAGTGGCTGTGCATGAGAAAATGAAAGGAGGAGTGTGTATATACGTGTACATGTGTGACAAAGTGTGGATATATATAGATATATGCGTGTTAGAGAGAGAGAATTGGTATGTACATGAGTGTGAGAAATGAAGTAGCACTGATGTTGAGTAAATGTGTTGTAGAATGCATGAGAAAATGAAAGGAGGAGTGGGTATATAGGTGTGTATGTGTCAGAAAGTGGATGTATGTGACTGTGTGTTAGAGAGAGAGGATGGGTATATATATATACATGTGTATTTTCAAGAGAGTGTGCTTGTGTGTAGGTGTGTGTTTTAGAGAGTGGGTATGCATGCGAATGTGTAAGGAGGAATTATTATATGGAGGGGTGGTTTAGATGTTTGTGTAGATTAGTTAAAGTGATAATGACGGTAATTAATGATAATCAAAAAAAAAAAAAAAAAAAAAAAGATATATGTTTATTATTTATTAATTTACGTTTTTAATCATTATTCACAATTTCTAAAATAAAAATTTAAAAGTAATATAAATTTTTGTTAAGACATGTACGTAAAAACCCTCTATTAACTTTGTTTCTGACGTCATCATTTCCGAGAAGTAAATAAGACGTCAACAATTGATTGACGTCATTGACAACAAACACATAGTTGCGGTTCGGGCAGGGCAGCATATTTTGAATAAGAGAAAACCTCTGTAAGTTAAACACATCTTTATATACTAGAAATATCAAATGAAAATTACTGGTCTACCACAATATTTACTGTGTTACAAGATTTAAATTTAAAATCACATTCTTCGACGTAAAAAAAATAAAATGTACAGGACGAGTGTGTGTGTGTGTGTGTGTGTGTGAGAGAGAGAGAGAGAGAGAGAGAGAGAGAGAGAGAGAGAGAGAGAGAGAGAGAGAGAGAGAGAGAGAGAGAGAGAGAGAGAGAGAGTTTGTCAGAAAGATGGAGAATGTGTGTGCGAAGTAGAGTGTGTATGAAAATAGTATGAGTGCTTCCGAGTGGCTGTGCATGAGAAAGTGAAAGGAGGAGTGGGTATACACGTGTACACGTGTGACAAAGTGTGGATATATATAGAGAGATATATGCGTGTTAGAGAGAGATAATGGGTATATACATGAGTGTGAGAAAGAGAGTATTATTGGTGCTGGGTATGTGTGTTGTAGTATTGGTATGCATGATAATGTGAAATGAGGAGTGGGTATATACGTGTGTATGTGTCAGAAAGTGTGGATGTATGTGTCTGTGTGTTAGAGAGAGAGGATGGGTATATACATGAGTGTGAGTAAGAGAGTATCATTGGTGTTGGGTATGTGTGTTGTAGTATTGGTATGCATGAGAATGTGAAAGGAGGAGTGGGTATATACGTGTGTATGTGTCAGAAAGTGTGGATGTATGTGACTGTGTGTTAGAGAGAGAGAATGGGTATATACATCAGTGTGAGAAAGAGAGTATCATTGGTGTTGGGTATGTGTGTTGGGTATGTGTGTTATAGTATTGGTATGCATGATAATGTGAAAGGAGGAGTGTGTATATACGTGTGTATGTGTCAGAAAGTGTGGATGTATGTGACTGTGTGTTAGAGAGAGAGGATGGGTATATACATCAGTGTGAGAAAGAGAGTGTTCTTTGGTATGTGTTTTAGAGAGTGGATATGCATGCGAATGTGAAAGGAGGAATGATTATATTAAGGGGTGGCTTAGATGTTTGTGTAGATTAGTCAAAGTGATAATGAAGGTAATGAATAATAACCAAATAATGAACTTATGAAATATACATTTTTTATTTTAATTTTAATTTTTATTATTATTTTTTTTTTAGTTAGGGAAATTTTAATATTTTGGTAAAGTTTTGGTATTTAGAGAGACAGAAAGAGAAAGAGAGAGTGAGTTTGTCAGAGAGATGGAGGATGTGTATGCGAAGTAGAGTGTGTATGAAAATAGTATGTGTGTTTCCGAGTGGCTGTGCATGAGAAAATGAAAGGAGGAGTGGGTATATACGTGTACATGTGTGACAAAGTGTGGATATATATAGAGAGATATATGCGTGTTAGAGAGAGAGAATGGGTATATACATGAGTGTGAGAAAGATAATATCATTGGTGCTGGGTATGTGTGTTGTAGTATTGGTATGCATGATAATGTGAAAGGAGGAGTGGGTATATACGCGTGTATGTGTCAGAAAGTGTGAATGTATGTGACTGTGTGTTAGAGAGAGAGGATGGGTATATACATGCGTGTGTGAAAGAGAGTGTCCTTTGGTATGTGTTTCAGAGAGGGGATATGCATGTGAATGTGAAAGGTGGAGAGGGTATATACGTGTGGATGTATGTGCCTGTGTGTTAGAGAGAGATGATGGGTATATACATGAGTGTGAGTAAGAGAGTATCATTGGTGTTGGGTATGTGTGTTGTAGTATTGGTATGCATGATAATGTGAAAGGAGGAGTGGGTATATACGTGTGTATGTGTCAGGAAGTGTGGATGTATGTTCCTGTGTGTTAGAGAGAGAGAATGGGTATATACATGAGTGCGAGAAAGAGAGTATCATTGGTGCTGTGTATGTGTGTTGTAGTATTGGTATGCACGAGAATGTGAAAGGAGGAGTGGGTATATACGTGTGTATGTGTCAGAAAGTGTGGATGTATGTGACTGTGTGTTAGAGAGAGAGAATGGGTATAATCATCAGTGTGAGAAAGAGAGTATCATTGGTGCTGTGTATGTGTGTTGTAGTATTGGTGTGCATGAAAATGTGAAAGGAGGAGTGGGTATATACGTATGTATGTGTCAGAAAGTGTGGATGTATGTGACTGTGTGTTAGAGAGAGAGGATGGGTATATACATGCGTGTGTGAAAGAGAGTGTTCTTTGGTATGTGTTTTAGAGAGTGGATATGCATCCGAATGTGAAAGGAGGAGTGGGTATATGTGTGATAAAGTGTGGATGTGTGTGGCTGTGTGTAAGAGAGAGAGAGGATGGGTACACATGAGCATGTGAGAGAGTGTGCTTGTGTGTAGGTATTTGTTTTAGTGAGTTGATATGCATGCGAATGTGAAAGGAGGAATTATTATATGTAGGGTTGGTTTAGATGTTTGTGTAGATTAGTCAAAGTGATAATGACGGTAATTAATAATAATCAAATAATGAACTTATAATATATACTTTTTTATTTTACTTTTACTTTTTATTATTATTATTTGTTTAGTTAGGGAAATTTTGGGTATTTAGAGAGACAGAAAGAGAAAGAGAGAGTGAGTTTGTCAGAGAGATGGAGGATGTGTATGCGAAGTAGAGTGTGTATGAAAATAGTATGTGTGTTTCTGAGTGGCTGTGTATGAGAAAGTGAAAGGAGGAGTGGTTATATATGTGTACATGTCTGACAAAGTGTGGATATATATAGAGAGATATATGCGTGTTAGAGAGAGAGAATGGGTATGTGCATGAGTGTGAGAAAGAGAGTATTATTGGTGCTGGGTATGTGTGTTGTAGTATTGGTATGCATGAGAATGTGAAAGGAGGAGTGGGTATATACGCCTGTATGTGTCAGAAAGTGTGGATGTATGTGACTGTGTGTTAGAGAGAGAGAATGGGTATATACATCAGTGTGAGAAAGAGAGTATCATTGGTGCTGTGTATGTGTGTTGTAGTATTGGTATACATGAGAATGTGAAAGGAGAGAGGGTATATACGTGTGTGTGTGTCAGAAAGTGTGGATGTATGTTTCTGTGTGTTAGAGAGAGAGAGGATTGGTACGTGCATGCGTGTGTGAAAGAGAATGTTGTTTGGTATGTGTTTTAGAGAGTGGATATGCACTCGAATGTGAAAGGAGGAGTGGGTATATACGTGTGTATGTGTCAGAAAGTGTGGATGTATGTGACAGTGTGTTAGAGAGAGAGAATGGGTATATACATGAGTGTGAGAAAGTGAATATCATTGGTGTTGGGTATGTGTGTTGGGTATGTGTGTTGGGTATGTGTGTTGTAGTATTGGTGTGCATGAGAATGTGAAAGGAGGAGTGGGTATATACGCGTGTATGTGTCAGAAAGTGTGAATGTATGTGACTGTGTGTTAGAGAGAGAGGATGGGTATATACATGCGTGTGTGAAAGAGAGTGTCCTTTGGTATGTGTTTCAGAGAGGGGATATGCATGTGAATGTGAAAGGTGGAGAGGGTATATACGTGTGGATGTATGTGTCTGTGTGTTAGAGAGAGAGGATGGGTATATACATCAGTGTGAGAAAGAGAGTGTGTAGGTGTGTGTTTTAGAGAGTTGATATGCATGCGAATGTGAAAGGAGGAATGATTATATTAAGGGGTGGCTTAGATGTTTGTGTAGATTAGTCAAAGTGATAATGAAGGTAATGAATAATAACCAAATAATGAACTTATAAAATATACTTTTTTATTTTAATTTTAATTTGTATTATTATTAATTTTTTTTAGTTAGGGAAATTTTAATATTTTGGTAAAGTTTTGGTATTTAGAGAGACAGAAAGAGAAAGGGAAAGAGAGAGTGAGTTTGTCAGAGAGATGGAGGATGTGTATGCGAAGTAGAATGTGTATGAAACTAGTATGTGTGTTTCCGAGTGGCTGTGGATGAGAAAGTGAAAGGAGGAGTGGTTATATACGTGTACATGTCTGACAAAGTGTGGATATATATAGAGAGATATATGCGTGTTAGAGAGAGAGAATGGGTATGTACATGAATGTGAGAAAGAGAGTATTATTGGTGTTGGGTATGTGTGTGTAGTATTGGTATTCATGAGAACGTGAAAGGAGGAATGGGTATATACGCGTGTATGTGTCAGAAAGTGTGGATGTATGTGTCTGTGTGTTAGAGAGAGAGAGGATTGATATATGCATGCGTGTGTGAAAGAGAATGTTCTTTGGTATGTGTTTTAGAGAGGGGATATGCATTCGAATGTGAAAGGAGGAGTGGGTATATACGTGTGTATGTGTCAGAAAGGGTGGATGTATGTGGCTGTGTGTTAGAGAGAGAGAATTGGTATATACATCAGTGTGAGAAAGAGAGTATCATTGGTGTTGGGCATGTGTGTTGTAGTATTGGTATGCATGAGAATGTGAAAGGAGGAGTGGGTATATACGCGTGTATGTGTCAGAAAGTGTGGATGTATGTGTTTGTGTGTTAGAGAGAGAGGATGGATATATATATACATGTGTATTTTAAAGAGAGTTTGCTTGTGTGTAGATGTGTGTTTTAGAGAGTGGGTATGCATGCGAATGTATAAGGAGGATTTATTTTATGGAGGGTTGTTTATATATTTGTGTAGATTAGTTAAAGTGATAATGACGGTAATTAATAATAATCAAATAATTTACTTATAATATATTATTTTTTTGTTCTTTGTGGGTTTTTTTTACTTTTTTTATATTTTTTTTTTTTTAGGTAACGTGTTCATATTTATAATTATTTTTAATTGATAATACATAACGTATATTTAATGTTTGGTGAATGGTGTGAACTTCGAAGAAAGATTAAGAGTATTTCACCCCGGGATAATATTTTGAATAAGAGAAAACCTCTGTAAGATAAACATATCTTTATATACCAGAAATAACAAATGAAAATTACTTGTCTGCCACAATATTTACTGTGTTACAAGATTTAAATTTAAAATCACAATGTTCGACGTGCATACTTTCACGAAACGCTTAAGGAAGTAAAGATAGAGGTCACGCTGTGTTAGTGTGTGTATGTCTGTGTGTGTGTGTGTGTGTCCGAAGTAGGGTGTGGATGAGAACAGGTCTCTGTGGTTCCGAGTGGTTGTGCACAAGAATGTGAAAGGAGGAGTAGTTGTATACGTCTGGTTGTATCAGAAAGTGTGGATGTATGTGTTTCTCTGTTGGTATATACATGAGTTTGAGAAAGAAAGTATCATATGTGTGTTGTAGTTTTGATATTTATAATTATTTTTAACTGATAATAGATAACGTATATATAGCGTTTGGTGAAGGGTTTGAATGTCGAAGAATAATTAAGCGGTAATCTCTGACTGCCTTGACCTCAACTCTGTGTTGGAAGGTTCAAGTTCAAGATCGGATTTTCATTTTTCAAAATTGGTATCAAGGATTCTAGTGTGAAGCTTGGGTTATATATTTATTATCGTTATGTATCCGATTTCCTTTATTTTGATGAACCGTATAAAACTGCGTCTAAATTATTTTAGCTTTTTCATATTAAGACCGACGCTTTTAAATTTTTTCGTAGTCTATGACACAAGAATTGTACGTTATGACACTAAAGAAAAAATAAATTTATATATATTGAATTCACAGACTAAATAACGTGTCTTTTATTCTTAATTTAGTATTGTTATAATTTAATAAATAATCATATTTAGGGTTTAACTAACTTAATAAATAAATGTATTTTTGTCTTTATTTTTTTGTCATCTTTATTACAATAAAAAATAAGAAAGTAAAGAAGAAATGGATCAATATATATAAATGAATTAATAATTATGTGACCAAAAATTAAAGAAAGAGAAATATTACTTTTAATGTTTTAATAATTTTAATGAATAGTATTAATTATTCACTTTTCTTTCTTCAAACTAAACTGGACAATCACGGAATAACATTAAATACTTTATAGTTACTAATAAATGATAAGAATGTTGATAGAAAAAAAAAAAAATAAATAAATAAATAAACAAAACAAACAAACAAACAAACAAACAAACAAATAAATAAATAAATAAATAAAAGTTTGGAAATAGTTTTAAATAATTTCTGTGTCATATACTTTGAACAAAATTTTGAAAGGTATAATTCCTCACCAAATAATCTTTAAGAAAAATATTTCATCATTGATTTAATTAAAGTATTAAAAAAAAGCTTGTACCTAAAATGCAGCGACAGTGAGTCACCTGGTGAGTGATGACACCCCCACCTCAGTGTGGCTAATACGGGAACTCACACTTGAAAATGAGCTACCGGGGGACTGTTCACCTTAGGTACACAACAAAATAGCTTTAGTGTAATACATAACATAGTCAAACAATTATCAGAAAATCTCTCCTTTGATTGTATTTATTCCATGACTTGAATATCATTAAAAAAAATACAGTCTTGATCACAATGCTATGTAACTGTCTATCTACGTCTTTCATTAGTACATATTAATCAGGTCAGTTATGAAAAGAAGATGTTGTGGTTTCTTGTTCAAACTGAGAAAAAAATAATCATAAAAGAATATTAGAAATATTTTTATTTTGTGCATAAGCTGGTAAACAGAAGAACGAGAAGCAAGTGTCTCGAGGTCAAGGTCGAGCTGAGTCGAGGGATGGAAACAGAAAACAGAAAACGTGGCAGACATTTGGACATTATCGCTGTAGCTGCCAGCTGTCACAAACTGATCAAGTGTTCCTCTCAGAAAGTTTACAACCACAGACACAAGCGCTTTTATCCATGGATTCCTACCCCCCCCCCTACACAGAGGTATCGGAACGCACATACAATGAAGTGATGAATGAATTTTTACATATTTAATTACTATTTGCGTGTTGTGGTATCTGTAGCATATTTGAAGCCAGCACGCATTTTTATAAACAGTTAAAAATCTTGTTACTAGCATGGATGAAGTACACACGTACTGATTTTCTTGCGAAACATTAAGATTCATTTTATTCTATTTTATTTATTATTATTTTTATTTATTTATTTTATTATTATTATTTTTTTATTTTTTTTTTTGTTTGCACTTTTTAATATTTTACACATTTATATTTTTTCAAGCTAAAGCGTTTAAAATTCCATTATATTCTTGATTTTCTTGCAAATAATGTAGCTTTTTTAAAATAATTTGTTTTGTTGTTGTTGTTGTTGCTGCTGTTGTTATTGTTCATCGCCGCCATTTTGTTTAGGCAGTGTTTCAGTTTATCAACAAGAAATTTAGGCAGATGAGGTCGGTTATAAGATTCAGTATGATCTTAATTATAAAAAATAAAAGAATTCTCTCTCTCTCTCTCTCTCTCGAAGCATATGGTGTATATCAGAAACATCAGTATGCTTTTCGTATTTCCATATTAAATTTGCTATTTTAGTACGGATAATAATAAGTTTGCAGTGACTGATCATTTTCTGATTTAAAAAAAAAAAAAAATTAATAATAATTATTACTAAATATTTAATGTGAATATTATTAAAGGCAGCAAAATATATTTCATTTATTACATATTTCGTGATCAGTGAAAGATGTTTAATTCATCCATTTATTGTTCTCACATTATTATTATTTTACTATTTTTTTTCTTTGAAACTTAATACTCGTTATAAAGAAATAGCTCATTTTAGTGTTTATGATGAGCATTTGATATAATGCACAACAACAACGACAGTAATAATTGCCGATCCTAATCTATTTTCTTCTTCTTTCTTTCTTTCTTCTTCTTCTTCTTCTTCTTTTTTTATTATTATTATTATTATTATTATTATTATTATTATTATTTAATAATCAGACCCCATAAAAAAAGAAAAAAGAAAATTCGTTCTGCTCCTGATAGTTCATCATTCTTCTTTATAAATTACTTTTAAGTCTCTAAAAGAAAAACAAAGAATAGTAACTACAAACTGACAAAATAATTATTTCAGTAGACCGAATTATTATTACGCGCACAGTAAATTAAGTCAACCTGTTACCACTCTACTTTTCACCCAGCAGTGTTGCACCGGCTTTCAGACAACGTTAAGTTTTGCACGACTCTTAGTGTTACCGAAATACGCCTGCTGTTACAGGGCATACTCGGCTACACGAAGTTACCAAAAATACACAGAGGAATCAGGTTTCACCTTGCCTATAAAAGGTGTTCAAGGGCTCTGGACTACCGTTTCCGATTGGTACGTAAAGCTCCTAGTCAGAGATTCGTCTGCATTCTTGGAACATACCAACTTCAATTAGCGAAGGGGTGTTAAGATAAAACTTGTCCATTTCGGTTCGTAGTGAAGCATTATTTTTAATAAACTGAAAAGATGTCTTGTAACTGCACTGTGGATTTATGCCATCGTTTTCAGTGACAAAAGATTTTTGTTTGCTTTATGTTTTCAAATGTTTTGTTAATGCTTCACACCCTTGTCAAAATATGGAACAGACCAAATCATCCTGAAAGACAAGCATTGGTACCTACGTCCTATATACACTGAATTCCCCTTGCAAATCTCTTTGAACATTCCAAAAGCAGTTTTGGCAGCCATTTTCTTTCGAAACCCAGGTAGGTGGAAATTACGGTCTCCTGTGTTCCTGTATGTAAATTCATAATAATTCATTTATGTTTCAAAACGATTATTTATGCAATATACAGTAGCTGCGACAGTGGAATAATTTTTTTAAATAAACATACAATTAAGTATAGTCTCATAGGAAACGTAATATTTATATGTATCAAGGTCATTGAGTATGTCTTGTATTTAAAAAAAAATATATATATTTTGCATTTCTGATTAGTTATTCTATATTTATGTGGCATTAATTTACAGCAAAATGCCCGTGCATGTATTTTGCATTCTCTGTGTGCGTTAAAAAACCCAAAATATAGAAACCAGTCCAGGTTTGCATGTTACGTAACTACAAAGGAATTCAGATTTATTATTAGAAACATAATTATATTTGCATATTTATTTTTAATTACCTGATCAGAATTAATCGCATGACTGTATTCTATCCTATTTGCCTAGTTAAAATAATTAAGTTATGCACTTATTATACCTACGTACTTTATTAATTATAATATATGGATAAGTAATAAATATCTCTATTACATTCAAAGTTTATTGTTATCATATTTCAACAGTTACGATTATATTACTTTGTTTTTTTTGCATGTTTGGTAAGGAATGTTGTTTTGTCGCGTTATTTTTCTAAATGTTATTTTTGATTTATTGTATTTTTAGAACAAAATGTAATTTTATATCTGTATTATTGTTTATTTCATATTTTTATTTTTTTATTATTATAATCTTTTTGTTCTGTTAGATATAGTTTCTGTGTTTTATCCAGCATTATTATTCTCAGCTTATTAAAAATAATATAGAACATTTTGTCTGAGCCAAAACATGTGTAACTCTAAGCACCATTTGGCTCCTGACCAATATTAATGGTACATCACTGTCTTTCTGGCATGGAATACCGTACCTAATTATTATGTGAAGGACGTTATGGTGGTATGTTGCGTCTTAATCGATATGTGTATTTGAAGTGTATTGAATTATAGGTGTCGATTCATTGACTCATTTGTTATCTCTCTCTCTCTCTCTCTCTCTCTCTCTCTCTCTCTCTCTCTCTCTCTCTCTCTCTCTCTCTATCACACAAAACACTCACATATAAACTCTTATATATTTCACTAATTAATACACTATTGACGTTTTTATGGTTCATGTACATGCAATATAATATGCAACACTTAATGACATTATTAACATACATTAAATTTAAACAATTTATAAAAGTATTTTATATTATATATTGAGTGATGTGCGTTAATGTGTGTGTGTGTGTGTGTGTGTGTGTGTGTGTGTGTGTGTGTGTGTGTGTGTGTTTAGTTGAGTCTCTTTCTTTAATAATTATTCACTGGAATGACCGACATACGATAACAACATATATTAACAAACTCTATCTCTGCCTTTAAGAACGGGCGTAAATAAAACTCCTAAATGTAAAAGTAAACCAGATGCATTGATTTGGATGTTACATCACTCAGCTTCTTCTTGTAATTAAAATACATCTGGATGTACGTTCTTTATATTGATAGAAGTAAAGGGAGTATGTTGCTGATATAAGAACATTGACAACTCCGCTATTTCAGTAATCAAAGTTATAGAAATAATTCAGCCAAAATATTAATAAACGTGATACACGTATTCTAAAAACATGCTGTTTTTGACAGTTTTTTTCGAATTATACTGATATTGAACAAACTGAACAAATAGTTTATCTTACTGTTATATTAGTTGTTATATCTGTCACGTGATTTAGTAATGTCAATCTGAGAGAGAAAGTCTCCATTGTACCAGCTTTAACAAACCTAGTGCAGAGTCTTATGCAGCTTCTTATACATAGTAAAGTTTATACAACGACATCTGATATGACTTTCGCGAGCATTAGCTGCAACGGTAAATAACCCAGAAATGTTGACTATCAAATTATGATGCAATAGATTATAAATTTTTAACCAAAGAATAATTAGCTGTATCAGGATATTTTTTGTCCTCCAAACCTTGGCTGAGGAAGAATCTAAAGTTAGATCATCAGTTCGTTAGAAGCGAAACGTATTTTGGAACAGAAAAAAAAAAAGAACTAGTAAAACTGTAAAACGAAAAGACTAATTATTGCTATTAATACCTTTCTTTTTTAAATAAAAAATTCAGTCAAGCAAAATTCAGCTAAGTATATTTCTTCTTATTATTATTATCATTATCATTATTTTTACTACTACTACTACTACTACTACTACTACTACTACTGTCTATTATTATTATTATTTCGTTTCTGTTTATTTAAATCGTCAAAATGATAGCTCGATATTAGCTAGAATATGTGGCCTTAACTCTAATTGTTCAGTCTTTTCAGAGAACAAACAAATTAATATTTCTACAATGACCTAAACACTTTTATTTTTCATTTAATACGTGTGTAGCATATAATTTCTAGTATAATAGGTCTTGCTTTTAGACTAGAAACAAGGTTTCCTTTATGTGCATCTTGTCAACTGGGACAGCACATGCCACGGAGTTTCTTGGGTCACGTCACTGAAAAAAAAAACCTCATAATGTTATGATTTCAAATATATATATATATATATATATATTTCATAATACCTTCAGTTATGCACCCGAATTATATCATCGGCACATTGCTGCTGTTGTTGTTAATTAATTTCTAGTCATTACATAATGGCGGTGCTGCAAACGGCGGGATACGGCTGTCTCGATAACCCCTTCTTCTTTCCAGATGTTCTTCAGTTGCTTATATAGACCTTTATCTGTTGGCAGTAGCTTAGGAAATGCGATACTTAATTGTAGCCTGACAAACGTATTCATCGTTATCGATACTCGTACAAACGCACTGCGTATAAGCTCTTGGCTTGTGCGGGTAGTATCAGGCTATTATTGTACATCGAGTATAGCTCTCGTACTCCTGCAATTACCTTCTTCTTCCAAAAACAGGCTCCGAGTTTTGGATATTTCGGAACAGCTTGTTCAGGTAATAATGATATTATTATACAGATCTTGTACAGAATATAATTCATTTTTACATAGAAAGTTTTTTTTTTAATATATATTTACAGACATGTAGATGTAGTTTGTTATTTTAAAATGAGTGTATTATTTTGTTTTCTGCACTCGTTTATAACTTTGCAGCTTTGTAAGCAAATAGCTGGAAATGTACCTCACTCTCGCCTCTGGAATGTGTGTGGGGAAAGATAAGATTTATTGCTAACAAACATTCCATGCTGGAAAGACGATGCTTAAAAAGTTCACCATTACAAAATAAGCTGATATTTTATATGAACTGTAACCTGGTAGACACACTTTCAGATTGCAGTTGCAGCGTGTTTCAAGTAGGCCTATATATATTTATTATATGGACACACATACACACACACACACTGTTTTTAAACAAGCGTAACTATATATTTTTATCGAATTTTATGTATCTGAATATACTATTTTATAATAAGCTTTAAAACGCTCTTCATATCTCATAATAAAAAGAAAAATATGCTTACGCGCTATAAATAAATATTATACGCATCGTTTTATTTTATTATGGCAGCTGTGAAATGAAACATGCTTTAAAGGGATTTTTTTTCTTTTTTTCTGATCGTTTTTAAGACGCTACCTTTGAAAAGATCTTTGATAATGGAAATCTTTCTATAATCTGCGTAAAACAAAGAAAGATTTTACCTGAGAACTTAACGTGCATAGAATGCTGATGTGATTTTATGGTAATATTTTATATATATTTTTCTTTTTTAACAGCTTGCTTGAGTCCTGGTGTATAGCTTCAACTCCAGAGTGAAACAGAATGGCGGACGAAGAACAGCAGCCCCCAGCGTAAGAATTTTCTTCATTCTAATTTATATTTGTCTTTCACAGGGGTTATATTTTACTGCTGTCTAATGGCGTCTGAAGGAACACTCAGACTTGTATAATAAGTACACCGACTGAAACAAATAGCATCAATTTTTACAAATAATTCGCCGGAAGTGACGTAATAGAAGGAATTCTGAGCTTGGCCAGCGTTTGGTTTGACTGGAATATAATGAATAAAAACGATAAAATATTCAAATAAAGCTTTGAGGAGGTGGGGGGAGGGAAGAATAAGAAAAAATATAGTTTTATATGTCTACTACTGAATATTCTTTTAAAATACTGAATTTGGCTAAGTTAAAATACATTCGATGGCATGTATGTGTTTTAAATATTTTTTGTTTTTGAAAACGAATGAATATCTGTCATTTTAAACGATAGCTAACAGTCTTCAAATTTCTTGGATTATGATAATGTGAAAGAGAAAACACATTGCTTCTATACAGAAACTTAGGGCATTGCCAAGAAAGAGAAATATACGAAAAATAGCTGTTAGGATTTATCTTGTATTAAGAGCGTCATTGTCACTTTAATACTGTTTTCATATTTTAACATAGGCGCAAACGTTTCTGTTATTATGCTCTTAATTTAAGTTATGTTTTCCTATTTCAGGGAAGGAGAGGAGTGAGTACATTAATTAATTAATTAAACTTAACATTTATAATATTAACTCTTAAAAACAATAATACAATTTAAAATAATCATAATAATAATAATAATAATAATAGTAATAATAATATGCTTAACACTAAACATTTATACTAAAACTTTAATTAACAACTAACAAACATAATATTCATTTACTAATTCAACTTTAATTCCTTAATGCATTTCGATTTTTCACACATATTTTTTTCAGTAAAGGAGTAGAAGAAAAAGTGTAGGAAAAATAATTTTCAATGGTTTTTAAAAATAGGATTATAATATTTTTTCTTTTTTCTGTTTACTTATTTTTTTTATAATTTAGACGACCTAAATCTACTTCTGATGCCCCGTGAGTCTGTGTGGCTGGTTTATCATATACAGAAACATTTTTAAACAGCTGTTTGTTCATTCTGTGGCATGACGTGTCTTAGAATAATAGTCCTGTACATCGTCAGTCTCTCTCTCTCTCTCTCTCTCTCTCTCTCTCTCTCTCTCTCTCTCTCTCTCTCTCTCTCTCTCTCTCTCTCTCTCTCTGTGTCTTTTCTCAGTGATAACTACTTCACTTTCAGTTTCTTTCACATACTTAAACACAACATATTAAGATGTTCGCAATGCACGAACACAAGAAAACAAAATGTTTACGCAAATCGCAAACCTAAGAAAACTCAGTAACTGAATTCATTTTGTAATTAGATTTCAAAAATAATATTTTTAAATAATAATAATAAATAACAGTTATGATATATTATTATCATCACTCAGAGTGACCATTATATTAGGTATTATATTTTATTCTTAATAATTGTTTCTGCAATAAGAATGGTAAAATTAGCAAACACAAAAAGTCTACATTTCTTTTCATTTCCTTTCACATTTAAATAGACAGTGCTTACTAGAAGAGCCGGTTTTTTTATTTATTTATTTATTTTATTTATTTTTTCGTATCTTGACATACTTTATTTGGTGTGGACTCAAAGTTATCTTATTTTAGTAGAAATAGCTGTAGTAGAAAGAACTTAGAACTAGGAGTTCTTTTGTACAATAATATGAATCATTAAATAAAAGGATTAAATTTACAAAATACATGTAATAATAATAAATAATAATAATAATAATAATAATAATAATAATAATAATTTACATGGGTTATTAGAAATTAAACAATATTAATACAACTTACGAACAGTTCTGCAAAATCTAAATCAACATTACCGAAAGTGTCTGTTATTTGCAATTTTTGTTGTAATGACTAATTTCAGTTTCGAATATTCAGAGTTTTCTGCATTTTACTTTCAGTAGCTGCTATATTAGATAAACAACGGTTTTCCCTTAAAATAGAAATGGTAGATTGCAAAATTAACTCGCATTTTGTTGAATTTATGTCGTGTGTAATAGAAATTATTTATTTTTAAATTACATTTTATGGATTATTTTGTGGTCCTTAGATATTTAGATGTTTTCCAGTCCTCTGAACTATTTTGTATTCAAACCGTTCAGTTTGTATTGCTGCGCATGAACCAGCTGCTGTTAAATGCATGCAGTATAGTCCACATACCTTCACATTCAAGAAAAACAAATTATGATTAAATAAAATATTAATAATAGTATAATTAAATAACTCATGCTATATTTATTTAGAACTTTTTATTTCATTTGATTTATATTTATTTATTTATTTATTTATTTATTTATTTATTTATCAATTTCCCAATTTTGAATATTTATGAATAACACTGTTTAGTGTTAACAAAAGCATTAATTCATATACATTAATTCATTACATCATTTAATACGTCGTTAATACAGGGGTATACTGTCTTCGTTTCACCTAACAATAATTCAATATTATAGCCTGTCTCTGTTGTATTTGATTCTGAATTATTATAACTAAAACGAAAATTTTTAATGTCTAATCGTTTAATATGTTGTTAAATGTACTAACTCGACTAATCACGTGTTTTATATTGCTGAAAGGCGAGAGGAACACCACGCCCCTTTGTAAGTTACCATTACTTACCATAGACGTGGACTTGATCATATTCAAGTATACATATTTATACTTCATAATGATACGCATGTAAACGCACCTATCACGTCATGCGTCCTGTATGAACAATTAAAAGTTATTTGTGTGATGATGTTTTATCGGTAAATGTTTTTTTTTTTTTTTTTTTTTTTTTATATGTATTTATTTAATATTTATAATTTGGAAAATGGATATGGGTTTGTACCAGTATGTAGTGCTCTGATTATAAATAAATAAATAAATAAATAAATAAATAAATAAGAGAACAAAATTTAAATAAACAAATATGTCTTATAGACCAAAAGACGAGTGCAGTCTTCCAAAGAACATAACCTTCCTAATTTAAAAAAAAAAAATATATAAAAAATAAATAAATAATAATAATAATAATAATAATAATAATAATAATAATAACACCCAAAGGACAAACAAAAAAAAAAACATAAAAAAAAAAAAAAAAAAAAAAAAAAACCGATATCAAAAACGTATTTAAAATAGAAATCGTATGCAGTTTGCAGAATTTCATATTTTTATCTTTAACTTGCGATGAGCCAAACTTCGTACGAGTTGAACAATAGAGTAATCTCCCTTGGCATATAAACTGATCTTTAAGATTTTCGTTGCAAGCTCGTTACACAACAAACGTGTATGACTATATTTAAATCTTTAGATTTAACAATAACGAAATATAATTAGTGAAAATAAGAGAAACAAATAAAAGATAAAAATAAAGTTAGATTGAAAATACATCTCCAACAGCAAACCAACCAAACAAATAAACAAATAAAAATTAAAAATTTTAAATAAATAAATAAATATCCAATTGGAATAATCTGTAATAAACAGATTGCTGAATATAACTGAAACAATCTTTTTTAGAATGAAGCCGAGATTAAGCCGTGGATTGTTACGATTTGTTTAAAAATATTTGTCTTTTTTTAAATATGGTATCATAAATGAAATATTATTTATTTATTTATTTATTTATTTATTTATTTATTTATTTATTTTTGTATTCATTTTATTTTCTTTGTTAAAATTTGTTCATTTTTTTAATCCAGATCTAAGTTGTTAATTAATCCATTGTTTCAGATTCAGTAAAACCGAGGAATGACACCACTGTGTGTAAAAGCTTGGCTTTTTTTGCTTATTTTCGAAATGGATTTGCTTAAATATTTGATCGTTCGTGTTGAAAAATGTAGAAAATGCTTATATTTAATATCTTGTTCTAATCAATTTATAAACAAATATTTATTTTTTAATAATGTTTTATACTTAATGCAGTGATCTCTCTCTCTCTCTCTCTCTCTCTCTCTCTCTCTCTCTCTCTCTCTCTCTCTCTCTCTCTCTCTCTCTCTCTCATATTTATATGTATACCTTTATTACTCTCAAATGTCTTATGAATCTTTAGAACAATATGTAAAGATTTATTCTTCAAATATGTTCATATTTTCTCTCTCTAGACATGCCACTTCTGACGAAAGTGAAGCCAAGAAGGCCATGGAGGTAAGTTTATACATTTGGATTTGTCTCGCTTTTTAAAAAAAATTTATTATCATTATTTATTTTTTTTTATTATTATTTTCTTTTTTTAAATGCATTTATTACTCGTAGAAGCTTTGTTTAAGACATGTTTAAGAAGTTAGCTGGCTGAATGTCATGGGTAGAGATAATAATTACCCAGAGTTCAAAACCGCAAACATGAATAAAAAAATAAAGACAAAGGGAATTAATAATAATATTAATAATGAGGAGGAGGACGATCCTGATAATAAAAGTAATGATAAAAAAGAGTAACGTATAAAGGGAGACAATTTTCTAAGGAAATATTTTAATTTTTTTTAATTTGTTATTTTAATTTTATTATTATTTTATTTTATTATTATTATTATTATTATTATTATTATTATTATTATTATCGTCATTATTTCAGGAAGCAAAGAGGAAGAAGTTAGAGAAGCAACAGCAAGAACTGGCTGAGTATGAAGAAATGAGACGTGAAGAGAGAGAGAGAGAAGCAGAGGAAATAGCCAGACTCAGGGAAAGAAGGGTGTGTTAATTTTTCTTCTTCTTAAACTCATCTTCTTTTTCTTCCTCTTATGTCGTTGCTCTCTTTCTTCTTCTTCTTCTTCTTCTTCTTCTTCTTCTTCTTCTTCTTCTCCTTACTATTATTATAATTATTATGATTATTATTATTATTATTAAATCCATGAAGGTCATTATTATGATCATAGGATAATTATTATGAAAATGGTTGTCGTTACTATTACTAGTATAATGAGATGATGATTATATTTCTTATTAGAAATATGCACATAATATGATGATGATGATAGTTGTCATTATTATTATTACTATTAATACTTTTATATATATATATATATAAAAATAGTCAACTATCTTTTATGTACAAAAGAGCACTACCCGAATTTGACTTACATAAATTTTTATTTTATTATAAAACCGTGTATAAATTTTTATATCGCCGGAATCCGAGACTAACAAAACAAAAGTAGTTCTTACTTTTTTTTTGTTTTCCGCCTGTTTAAATGCAGCTCCAAAGAAAAAAGGAACGTGAAGAAGAAGAGAAAAAATTAGCTGAACTCCGAGCACAAGAAGAAGCTAGGATGAAAGCGGAAGCTGTAAGTACAACATAAAACAACCAAAGATATGAATAACAAATAAGTGATTGAACAAGGACCAATGGTATATAATATGTTGGTGAATGAGCGTGTATATGCGTGTGCGTGTGCGTGCGTATGTGAAAGAAAGAAAATAATTATTTTGGTAAATGAAATAGGTTTAATACTTTTTAATCACATGATGGGGTTGTCAGTGAGTGAGTGTGTGTGTGTGAGAGAGCGAGAGAGAGAGAGAGAGAGAGAGAGAGAGAGAGAGAGAGAGAGAGAGAGAGAGAGAGAGTGTGTGTGTGTGTGTGTTTGCATATGTGTTATCAAAAGTATTCACAAAAACACAGCAGACTGTAAATTTTTAACGGTTTACGCTTGTGATAAATTTTACCTCAGGCCTGTGTTCATCAAACTGCAAAATAAATTCGTTTTAATGTATTACGTCCTAACATTTTACAC
The DNA here is from genome assembly GCA_012295275.1 of Chrysomallon squamiferum. Taxonomy (NCBI): domain Eukaryota; kingdom Metazoa; phylum Mollusca; class Gastropoda; order Neomphalida; family Peltospiridae; genus Chrysomallon; species Chrysomallon squamiferum. Next base: position 9,918,570 of record CM022673.1, on the reverse strand, counting down.
AAATATTAACCTGGTGGAGTGTTGCATGTTTAGGAAGAAAGAAAACGCAAGAAGGCAGAAGAAGAAGCTAGACTGAAGGCCGAGAAAGAACGCAAGAAGCGGGAGGCAGAAGAACGCCTGTCCAAGGCGAAAAAACCAAACTTCGTTATCACAAAGAGAAGCGACTCCGACAAAGTTCCCGGAAGTGTAAGTTACCGTCGTCCGCCATTTTTTTTTTTTTTTTTTCCGCTCTTTGACGTTTATAAATAATTAACACATACGGTACCTCGAGTTGATTTCATTT
>CM022673.1:9910787-9915787 GCA_012295275.1 Chrysomallon squamiferum | reverse complement strand
GAAAACTCAAGCCAAATTATATAATTTGCTCAAATAAGCATAACAAGCAGGATAAACGACATTAACATAGCTTTTCAGTAGCCCCTGTACATTCACTATCGGTTATGATCCATTGTGAAACTATTAATAGTAACGCTAAAAAAAAAAAAAAAAAAAAACAACCGTCTGATTGCAGTTTTCACAAAATCAGATAATGATTTTACCATTTTGTTAATCCAAAATATTTTTAAATACGCCGCCTGGTAACATTTTATTAATAACAAAATATCAATGTACTTGTTATAATATATATATATATATATATATATTTGATATATAGTTGAATGTGCGTAATGTATTTTACGTTTGGCCTGTGTGTTTGTATAAAGAGTTGAAGTATATGAAAAGATGAGATGAAGACGAAAGCTTACAAGTGATTTTATTGTATTGTTTTTCTCTTACAGGAATGCAGAGTAAGATGCTAAGGTCACACTCACAATTACACACTGAAATATTCTGGAAGGAATTTTATTTCCGATATTGTAAAACAAGAACTGATGATTAATTTTGTCCCAGAAGCAGTGTAAAACTCTTCCAGAATGTTTTGGTTTAAAGAGAATCGTTATAATTATGGTGCCCAGTGTCTTTGTTTTATTATAGAACTAATGAAAGAAGTAATTATTTTTTTAATAGTCTCTCTCTCTCTCTCTCTCTCTCTCTCTCTCTCTCTCTCTCTCTCTCTCTCTCTCTCTCTCTCTCTCTCTCTCTCTCTCTCTCTCTCTCTCTCAACAAAAACGTAGCTTCTTGTATTATAACAAGAGTCAGAACATTTGGCGCCAAATAATAATGACAGGTTCTCTTTAATAGGAATGCTTTAACGAAACTAAGTGTGGATCAGAATGCAAAGATCATTTATTTAAAATTTGATATCCTATTAAAACTGTTTTTTATATTAAATTAACACACCGAGTGACAATTTCATTTTCACAAGGCAGTTGCTGTTTGAAAAATGATCTTTGCTGTAGCGAAAAGAACCAGTAGAAATGTAATATTTATTAACTGTAGACTTACATTATTATAAATAATCTTACGAGAGAAATGCTTTTTGGAGTGGAGATTTATGGGACGTTTTTGGAAAGACGATTATTATTATTATTATTATTTCTATCATATAGAGTCCCCAAATATATATTATATTAATTGTAGCTAAACTATTTCTTAGCAAAAGAACAACATTATTATTGTTTTGTTGTGGGTTTTTTGTGTTTTTTTAAATAATACGAATAAATAAATAAATAAATAAATAAATAAATAAAATAAAGCGAAGAACCAAAAAATACAAAAATCTAAATAACAAACAAATTATCAATTTATTCGGTTCCTTCAGATCACAGTATAGTCAGTATGAGAGTGTGTTTCATTCTTGCTAACATACTAACAATATATTTTGTGTTGCTGATAGGAGGTAACGTGTGAGTCTTCTAGTAATAACAAAGTTCTGGTATGCCGTGTTTTCTGTCTGGGTAAAGGTAAAAACATAAGTGAAAAAAAAAAAAAAAAAAAAATCCCCACTGTTTCCTCATTGAAAATGCTTTCTAAATTTATAACTGTGTATTTAATTTTTTTAAAATTGGGTCATTAAAATAATAGTGTGTTAGCATTTCATGCTAAAATAATAATAGCGTGTGTGTGTGTGTGTGTGTGTGTGTGTGTGTGCCTTTCATTCAGTAATTATAATAGTATTTTTACTTTTCATGGTTTAATCATAACAGTATGTGTGCCTTCCATGCTGTAATTCTAATAGTATTTTTACTTTTCATGGTTTATTCATAACAGTAATGTGTGCCTTCCATGCTGTAATTCTAATAGTATTTTTACTTTTCATGGTTTATTCATAACAGTAATGTGTGCCTTCCATGCTGTAATTATAATAGTATTTTTACTTTTCATGGTTTATTCATAACAGTATGTGTGCCTTCCATGCTGTAATTCTAATAGTATTTTTACTTTTCATGGTTTATTCATAACAGTAATGTGTGCCTTCCATGCTGTAATTATAATAGTATTTTAGCTTTTCACGCTAAAATAATAATGTAGTGTGTGTGTGCCTTTTATCGTGTGCTGTTTTTGCTGTGCTCTAATGCTAGAAATAAGTAGGTAAATATTATTCAGTTCTGTATGGCTTTCACAGTGTGTAAATAATTATGATGCTTTTTAAGTCACACAAAATATGAATTGTATTACAAATAACAGTTGACATATCACAAGTTAGTAATATATTTTAATATTAATTAATTTCAAAGCCTAAAGCTTTTTAGAATACAGTTTAAAGTTTCGGTGTAATTTCTATTAAAGCACGATGTATGCCTATTGCTTTCTGCATTTTATGTTCGATTATTACAATGTTTTCTTTTTCGATCATTATTATTTCATTTCTGCATTTATTTATTTAGGTATTTTATGTTCGGAACTTCTTTGCCCTCTTTCAGTTTTGTCTGCTTATCATTAATGTTTTATATCATGGTCTTCATTCATGTTCGTTTAAATAACAAAACACTTATGACATATATATATATGATCTTTATGCACAGGTTGATGTGTGAATAAAACTCAACAAATCTGTTCCTACCAATATCCTATGAAAAGATACAATAATTGTGAAAAACTGAAATAAATAAATTATTTATGACTGGTTTGCCTGTCCAAATTATATTTTATCTTGGTCTTAGATTCACAGTAATAGCTACGAATGATAAAGTGAGAATTCATATTTGAAATTTCATAATATATTTAATTAAGATAAAAAAAAAAAAAAAAAAATTACACTTATGCTATGCAGTAAAATGTAAGATAAGTTAATTTCATTTTGCAATTCCACACATTCATCTAAAACCATCTCTTTTATTTTTTTTTTTTTTTTTTTTTTTTTTAATATAATAATAAAAGATAAAAATTTCATTTTAGCAATTCCATAATGAAGGTAAAACATGTTTCCATTTTTGCTGTTTCACACAATGCTCACACTAATACTGTTTCATAACGCGTTTAGCTGGATCCACTGAGCGCAGAGGACATGCAGAAATCCAAGGAGCAGTTGGAGGAGGAGAAGAGAGCCATCCTGTCCCAGAGGATCCAGCCCCTGAGCATCGAGGGGATGACGAGCGACAAACTCCTCATCAAGGCTAAAGAGCTGAACGAGACGATCAGACGTCTGGTGGGCGACAAGTACGACTTGGAACAGCGGTTCAAGCGACAGCAGTACGACGTACGTTTACGTTTCTTTACAACCTCGAATAACACACAGACGTAATCGCACGTACACGCCTGCAAATGCACACGCATTCAGACACGCACAGTATACACATGTGTAAATGTATTCATTCATACGTGCACAAGCTCTCTCTCTCTTTAACACTCTAGAAATAGTCCTTGGGTGGTCAATCCCCTATCCTAATTACCTTGTCTATTCGTATCGTAATTAAGTTGGCTATTATCATCAAAAGAAATCTTTTACATTCATTTTTCATATGCTATATGCTATTTGTAATAACTTTGATGAGGCTAGAATGATTTGATCCCATGACCATCTGCTGCAAAAAAAAAAAAAAAAAAAAAAAAAAAAAAAAAAAATAAACAAATATTGAAATGTTATTCATAAGAGTTTTATTTTCGTGAAATACTGTCACTCACTTGTCTTTCACGACATGAAGGTTTCAGAAATGACAGTCCCAATTAGTTATCACCTGTCAACGAGGTATAATCAGTGTCACTAGTTAGAATAACGAGAGAGGTAAAACACACTCGAGTTGGGAAATTCCTTGTAGACGTTGTTTTCCACGCTGAATTAATAAAGTGTCTGTCGACAAATGAATGACACAAATAAAAAATTATAACGAAATAAGGAGTTTGCTATTACCGTTTGACAAATTAATATTATTAATAATTATAACTGTTAATATGTGCAAAAACAAAATATAATCTTGCAGGTACCTGGCTGTTTAACTGTTTTACTTGCTGAAATAATTTATGATCAGCATAATCATGGTAAACATACCTTTATCTGAAATTCTGATTAATTTAATTTTAATTAATTTTTATTTGTGTTTCAGATGATTGAGCTGGCCGAACGTGCAAGACAAATGAACAAAGGGTAGGTAACGATATGATGACGACAATGATGATAATAATAATAATGATGATGACGACATTGACGATCTTGGTGATGGTAATAATAATAATATCTATCATCAACATCGTCGTAATCATTATCATTATTACTATTATTATTGTTATTATTGTTGTTTTTGTTATTTACTGTTCTTGATGTTGATATTGTTGTTGTTGTTTCATATACATACATATTAAACGCCAATGATTAATGAAAATTAATTTTAAAAATTACAAATAATTTGGAGATTATCTTATACATTGATTTACCATAGTTTGGGAGTAAGAAATGAATCTATTAAGTAGAAGGTCCTATCTTAGTGATTAGCGTTAGGAACCATGAGTTCAATCCACTTCAGTGGACGGGTTCAAATATCTGTCACAGTATTCCAAGATTTGTTAATGAAAGGCAATGGTATGTGCGCCATCGTTTACGAGAAGGTGAAAACATAAACTATGTGTTGCTGCTTTCTAAGAAAAAGAGTAACATATCGCGTTTAACATCGGATTTCTTGTCTTTTTATCCAGAATCATTAGATTAAAATTGTGCTACTTTTCTTACATTATATTCGTTATTAAAATAAAATAAACAAAAAAATAAAATAAAAAAACGAAAAAGGGTAGTGGATTTGAGTGTTGACCCAGTGACATGAACAGCAGAAAGCGCAGTGACTGAAGTACATCACAGTGCTCGGAGGGCGATTCGAACTCACTGTGGTGCGACTCTCGACTCAACACGCCAACCACATGCCCAGACACCAGGGCCGATGGATAATGCACATATTGGATATATAACCTGCAAAAACACAGGTCACGTGATCAAAAGAAACGAAATATTTTTTGATTATGCCATA
>CM022673.1:9835787-9905787 GCA_012295275.1 Chrysomallon squamiferum | reverse complement strand
TGGCTATTTTTTGCTGCGTTAACCTCATAAAGGTGAGGTGACTAGTTTTCGGTATCCTACATCAAACTATTGATAAATAAAAAGAAAAATAATTCCTTTGGGTGTTAACCCATTTCACGCGATCTGTGTCAGCCGCAGGCGATACAATCCTGTGTCATCATTCAAGGATTTCATTTTATTTTATTACTGTTTTAACCAGTCGCTTAATACCTGCATTTTTATAGTTTTCTTCATGATGATGATAAACAAACGAATAAATAATTTTAAAAAAATAAAAAAATAAAAAAAAAAATATAAAGAAAAAGAAAAAAAATATACATTAAAGAAAGAAAGAAATAAAAAATAAAAAATAAGTTAAAAGTTGAAAAATCGAATTTCCAAATGAAAGAAAAAATTGTATCCATAAATTTAATTTATTGTGATAGGTATACACTTTAACTCATCAAAAGAAAATTCAATAAAAGTAAAATTACTAGCAGAATCAATCCTTCTCGATACTTCAATTAGGCCATTTCAAATTTCGACCAGTCCTCCCTGACAGTACAGTAAATATATGCCTTCTTTTGGGATAAAAAGACATGTAGCAAATACCTTGTTCCTAATCTACACAAAATTATTACATAGCACTAATAGTTTAAAGAGTATACGAAATCAAACATTATAAATAAAATAAAATAAAAAAAATAAAAAAATAAACATGAATAAGCGATTATGCAAAAGTAACCAAACCACTGACTGGTTTTGTGTTTGCTCTCTAAGGCGTTTTAAATATCTGTTAATAACCATAATAAACACTGTCAGAAGTCTACTGAGATGTAGTTTATCTGATCAGATTACGAAAATATAAAATAATGTTATAATAAAACAATACAATGGTTGTTTCTACTCTTTCCTACTCTCCCAGGCGCCCATTCCTCAGCGCTATTTGCGTAATAGTGAAACAATAACAAAATAACAATTCAAACAGTTCAAAATAATTTATTCTTTTTGTAGTACGTCGCACAACATGATCGTTTTATTACATCAAGAAACAACAAAAACCTTATCTGTCGTACTGGTTTCAATCACCGATTTTCTGACAGTATACATAATGACAGCATGTTCAACATAGTCAGTGGTTTACAAGAGAAAATGTGAAAACTACAACATATGGGTCTCTCTCGTGTTTTAGGTCCGTTAGCTTCATTATTTATCTAGCATTACAATCTAAGAAAATTCTTGTATATTCGGCTATTACAGTAAATAAAATAAAACAAAAGAAACAAACAAACAAACAAACAAAAAAGAAAAAAGAAACAAATAATATAAATATAAAAAATACAGCACGTGGGAATAAAAAGTACAACTCAAATTTCATTTAGACATATTAATTACTTAAGCACTGAAGGGAAAAAAAAGGAGTAATATATCTCGATTTGGCACTATTCTTCAATATGGTTTCAGCAATTTCAGAATCCGACGGGGAAACCAGCTGTCGTTAAATCATGGCTTCTTCTACTAATTACACGAATTTTCTGTTCACAATTTAAACACTGTTAGGCCAGCATGTTAGCAGTGAAGGAACGAGAAATAATCCACTAATGACGGACTAAATTATATTTAAACTGTTAAGCAGACGACATGAGAGAAGCAGAGCGAAAGAATCTGCTGATCTAGTTCATGTTCCTGCATTTATTTCTAACTAGGACACGTTCTGTTTTAGACTACAATCTGCTATGCCTTTATTTAACATAGAAAATTAGAATTCTGACTCCTAAAATCGGAGTCTTTTTCGTGAAGGTTATTCTAACCTACTTGTAAAACGTGAAGTTTTAACACTAAATGTATAAATCAGTTTTTACTACCGTCTTTGTGTGACAAAGAATAATAAATTTAAATTTTATTATATAAAGATTAATGAAAGAATTAATCGGGTTGAATCATTCTGGTATGTTATAATGTTAAGTTTTTAAAGTTTTATGTTTTAATGTATTTTATATATATTCATTTTACCTTTTTTCGAAACATGAATATAATGCCGTATTTTCACTAAAGGAGTAGAGGAGATTTAACCATAAAAGCAATTAAAACTCATTAGAAATGACGAGAATTTGTGATAATAATAATAATAATAATAATAATAATAATAATAATAATAATAATCATAAATAAAAACCAAATTACAAAAAATAAAATACTGAACATGACTATTGTTAATTTATTATTACTATCTCTATTTTGTCTATTTTAAAAACATCTTCTAAACATTTTAACTTTTGCTATTTTATAACAGCAAAACTTTCAGATTACCGGGATAAGAATTTCAAAAATGTAAAATCACCAAATGTTTTGATTAGGTAGCACACACACAATTACTAATTTAGCGTTTCTACATGATTTCAGTATCGTTACTTTGTATTCGGAAATAAGTCTAAATCAGAAATCAATACAGAACCTATTAAATGAGCTTTGACTAACTTAGTTTCTGGTTCAAGCATGCTTACTGTGAACAGTTCATAGACACTGAAATGTGTAAATGACCACGGTAGTAAAGATAATTATGTCTCTTGTCTACCTAATCTAATAGAAAACCAAATAAAATTAGTATGGTCTGTTAAAACTAGTAAGTTAATGTGCAAGCAAAAAATAAAAAAGAACAGAAGAAAAATAAAAAGAGAATGAAAAATGTAAAAAATAAAAAATAAAGACTGCCTGACAAAGGGTTATCTTTTGTTATTTATTAACTACACATGTATCAGATGAATAACCGTCACTATCTTTAAAAGTCTTTTCATTTTTGTCAAATATAAATTATTTCATGTTTGGAGAAAGCTCTTCAAATAAATTATTAAAAAAATAATAATAATAAAAATTATCAGTAATAAAAATATAATAAATACAAACATAATCAATTACTGAGCCAAAAGTTAAATTAATAATATTCATAAATATTGTTTTATATAAAGGTATTATACCAGTAACAAAGAAATGACAACAATTTTCTATTTTACTGATTCTAGTGGAAATATTCTCAGTCTAAAACTATAACAAACATACACAATAACAAATAACAATTCATTACATTTTGACAGATGAAAGACCTACTTTCACAATTACATTATTCAAAGGCACAATAGTTATATACATACTACAAAATCCCGATTAACACAAATATAATTATACATGTTATCACAATTACTACCATTCAGAGTTTAACAAAAGTCAATAAAATACAATATAAATTGAAAGACATATTATAATAATCATTTGTCTAAAGTATCAACAGTTTTACAATATTTTGTTGCAATATTAAGGAAGGTAACATTAATTTACTACTTTATCACCTAAAAAGAACCCATTCATATAGAACCCCATTAATTTTCCATTACATCGGGTTTGTTTTTTTACTGTTGTTTGATCTGCTGTAATATTTTATACATGATGAGAAACATTTCTGTTTCATATTCTATCAAACAAACATTTATGTGTAAGAAATACTGAATTAATTTTGGGATGTAACTTAATTAATAATTCTTCTTTTGCTACGACATTAATTTCATACCAAATAAATAAATCAAACAAATCACAGACTAATAATGATTCAATACAATTATATGGTTATGGATATTGATTTCATAATACACCTAATAACACTGCTATTTATTTATGTATTGCTTCTGGTGACAAGCATTATACAACTTGTTAATAAATAATATTAAAATCGTAATTATCTGAATTAAAAAATAAAATAGGAATATTCTGTGAAACAGCCTCAAGTGTATTACTGCAATAAAAACACATACTTCACATATTTAAATGTAACATTGCTCAGATACATCTGAGCTGCTATTAGTGTTGTTTTTTGTTTTGTTTTGTTGTTGTTGTTGCTGAAAGACAGTTCAGTATATTACATACAAAAATATCATTTTCAAATGCCCATTCTTACTATTAAAATATATAAACATTACAAAGCACTGTATAAATCGATTTTGTTGAAGTGTTCCTTTTTTCTCTTTGTAGTTGTTGTTGTTTCTTTTTTTGGTAAGAAACAAAATAATTCATTGCAATGTATAACAAAAAGCAAAGTAAACATCAATACTGTACTTTTGATGTTCCATAGCTTTTGAGATTCTATTATATAATAGTAATAATAATAATAAAGTTTTGAAAAAAAACAACAAAAAAACAACAACAAATATGTAACTAACAACTAAATAGGGTTTGGAATGTATTATAAAATGCAAACATGTATATTAACCACACAGCCAATAAAGTAACCCATATAAATATAAATCCCATCATGAAGGTATGTTTCTGCATTATTCAGTATTTGTTTATATTTGAGTACCTATACATTTTATGATATTTATTCTTTGGCACCTACTATTTAAATTTCATTTTAGCATTCATTATATGACTACACTGTTTGTCAACAGAAACAGATTTCTCTATGACCAGCAGAAGAGAACATTACTTTTTCTTTTTTTCTTTTCTTTTTAATTATATATCAAATGTCTAATTTGTATAAAAATGTCTTATTATCTAATACAAAAACATCATCTTCAGTGTAATACAAAAAGTACAAAAGTAAAACAAAGCAAAACAAATTAATAATAATTGTTAGAAATTAAAATTAAAAATTATAGAATTACCTAAAAATATGATGCACAAATTAATGGCAAGCAAACAGCAATATACTTTATAATATATTATTAGATTTCTATAAATTCAAAATATTTTTTCAGTCTTTTACAATATAGAAAACCTTTAAAATGAAAACATATATATATATAAAATAATAATCTGGATATTATGTCTTGTTATTTAAAAAATATATATATATTAAAAAAAGAAAATTATATTTTTGATTAACGATAAAACCAAATAAATCAAAAATATTTTCAAAAGATATCAAAACAAAACAAAGTAAAGAACTTAAATTAAAACAAAAAACAAAGATTAGATATTATGTAAAAGTATCTTGATTTACATCCATATAAAGTCGTGAACAAAATTAAGAAAGTAAAAAATATAAAATAAAATATTTATAAAATAATAAAAATTATGCCCAGTCTTGTTATTAACACTTATAAGAAAAGATATGCAGTTCCCTATTTGGAGGTTTGGGGTTGAGGGTAGATAGGTTATACAAAAATTATATAAAAATAACAGTTCTCTGTCAGGATGCAACATAAATACATTATGCTGCAAGGTATGAGCAAAAGAAAAAAAGAAAAACCTTCAAAATATGTGTATAAGCATTATAAATATGTATATAAAATAATGTATTAAGAAAAAATGATCATGAATATCAGACTAGTAAAACTTGCATTAAAACATCAACTAGCTTAATGAAAATATATTACTTATAATATATAACAGCAAAAATTGGTACTTTACAAAAAGACAATCTTATTATGATGATCAGAAAATCTTTATAAACATGGTAAAATTGTCAAAAAGCTTATTATTCCCATTGTATTATGTCTTAATCAAATTAACTGAAAAATAGAAATATTCTCTTTTTAAAATAAAGCTTAGAAAAGCTATATATTATAAATTAATGTTCATATACAAGAAGAACATTCATTTTAAAAAGCTGTATTATCCTTAATCTGAGATTATAAGATATTATATCATATGTAAATGAGAATTCTTTATTTTAATTTTCAAAAATACATTTGTGTATCCTGTAGCTTTTAAAAAAAAATTAAAACAAGAAAGCTACATACTATTAACATCTTTAAGAAATAAACAAAGTTTAAAATTTAGTTCTACAAACTCAAGCAAAGCTTGATGAATGCATGCTGAAATAAAATGTGACATTTCATAAATCAACAGCAAACATATAAAACTATTACTGCTTTTAACAAACAAGATTACTCTGACAAAAATTGTTAGGGAAGTATAACACTAATGGAAAGAAATTATTATATATATATTTTTTTAACTTTTTAATTTCTTAAAATATAAAATTAAAGGCATTTTCTATAAAGCAGGGCCAAATTAACCCACAGCTGGGCCCATAGGCTTTCAGGATTTCAAGACTTTAATCTTTCATCCCACAATAAAAGATAACAAACAGAGCCTATGAATATAACAGCATTGCACAAAAGTGATTAATTATTCATCTTAATATTAAATATATTAAAATAAAATGAAATTCCTTGCTAAATGTAAAATTAGTACTGTACATCTGGTTTTTATAATTTGCAATTCATGTTGTTAACTAAAGGAAAACATCTGTTGATGTTAGCTTTCAATATTTTTAAATTTAAGCAAGTCTTTGTAATAACTACATTGACTGTTAAGCACTGTATATAATTAAAGCATATAAAACAAATTGTAAAGACACATGGCAAAACGAATAAAGCTTAATATATTAAGGCAATACTTAGTTATCTAACAGCAATTTTGCTATAACCATATGGTTTATGAAATCAAATTTAAACACTCTATAATTTAATTTCTATCATTTACAGATTGCTGATTTTCCAGGTTATTCTCCTCTTTACAGGCATCTTCAATATCCTCTTTGTGGTTACCTCTGTTCTTGAAATGTTTCAGCACTGGTTCAGCACTTCTAATCCCTTTCCTCAGGTTTTTGAACCTGAATTTATCACTGAATCTTCGCCAGCCTTTCTTGCGTTTCTTTAATCTCCCGGCATAAGGATCATCTTTGGTTGGTTTAAATCGGCCATAAACCCAGATGAGAATACCAAACAACAAAAACACTGCAATATTTGGAATGAATGCTATAGCTTTGACAGGAAGTGAAAAGTTATAGAATCGACTGTTCATAACCCCATCCCCAGAGATGAAAGTTTCATTAGTGGCAGGATTTATGGTGTTGTTTCTGTAACTGTATGTCAGAAGTGATGCATTGAACGTGTTGAGGCTGTACTCATCAAGTACAGTATGTATTCTACCATCTGCATCAGTATACTGGCCATAGTCTACTGGCTGATAGAAGATCTGGTTCTTCCACATGTTCATGTCGAGAAGAATGACAAAAAATAATATCCCATAATTGAACCATTTTCCTGTTACGATAAAATAATTAGAAATAAAAAGGAATGAAAACTACTGATTTGTAAGTCATGGAATCACTAAAATGGCAAATGAAATAATAATAATGAAAGCCCTAAGTTTTCACTCTTTCATCAATTTCATTTATTTTAAGCCAACCTTCATAAAATGTAGCTTTAGAAATATTTTTAAGTAGGAATATATTTTCTGGTTTCTTTAGTTTCATTGAGAAATGTACAGTGTGGCTCAGTGATTTGAGAGCTTGGCTAGGATGCAGTGAATTACAGGATATAGTAAAGAGAATTATAGGAAACCAGCGATAAAAGGTCTGTGTTAAAAGAAGCTGAAGATAAAAGCTAAAAGAGCAGCCAATCATCAGAAGACAGCTTGTTATCTGTAAGGTCCTTAATCACAGATTGAGAAATATGTTGAATGAGTCATTTAGTAAATGGATTACTTCCTTCTTCCTTATAACCAGTTTAAGGATTTACCTGCATATTTATGTTATGCTAATATTTTGCTTTCTGTTACTCTGCAAAACAATCCGAAATATTCAGTGCTTTTGATTAAAAACCAAGGATATATTTAACATAATCCAGTATTAAAATTTTGTTGTTATTCCATGTTTAGCACTTTATCTTCTTCACAAATATATACACATTATTATGATTATAAATAATTATATTTATTTATTTCATACATACCAGTAATATGGAAATGCCAGGATTCTCTCTTCAGATACTTTGGTATATCAAATTCTATGTGAGCAGTGTTTAATCCTGGTAGTTTGATATCAATGGGATTTAGAAAATGAGGGAAATCCCAATCCTGTAACAATATTAATCATATTATATTTAAGTAAAATAGTTTTGCTGGCTGTAATATTAAAATGAATACCAATGTTTGTATTTTTTATGTATTGTTGTAAAATTAAACACAGAAATAATAAAATTATATGTCCTTTAAATAGCCATTAATTTCATTGTATTTAATAACATTATTCATAAACCTCTTTACACAAACACACACACACACACACACACATGAGAGAAGGGGCAAAATAAATAGAAGGAAAATATTTTCACACAAACTGTAAAATAAACTATTAAACAATGCTCCACTGTATTCAGAAACTTCCAGCTGTTATGTAATGCATATAACACGTCAAAACCACTCATTATCATGCATTCAAATAGGAGGTAATCATTTATTATTCACTGACAACAAGAGATAATGTATCCATTTAAATACCTGCATGACAATCATGATGTCAAAGACCAATATAAAAGAAGCCAAGAAGGATCTGGATAACTCATTGGTTGGAAGGAAGTCATGATTCAGTGTATCCCAGCTGATAAAATCAGTTGATATAGTAAAGATGACAGCAAACGATGTTAACAAGGTGACAATCCAAAATAATATGATTCTGTTGTATTTGTCAATCCACCATGCTCTTACACGTACAGCCCATTTAGGATACAGTTTTTCTTGTAGCATTATATCTGTTACCTGTTAATTAATAATTTTGTTGTAACACAAAAGTAAATTAAAAACATATCTATCTGGAAAAAGTAGAATCTGTTTCAAAGTATGCAGTGAATAGAGAAAAAAGAAAGAAAAAAGTAGAAAATGTTTCCAAAAAAAAAAAGAAGAAAGAAAATGATTTAATAAGAAGTAAAAATAATATGCTACTAAATGTTAATAAAGATAGAAAAATGTCCAACCTATAAATGATATAAGTGAAACAGCTAATCAACTAATAAAAATCATTTTATTATTTTTTTTTATTATTATTTTTTTTTTTTTTTTTCTCAAATATATGCAATTTAATAGAAAAACTAAGTGTTGAATGATTGTGCCTTTGTCCTTGTTTCCCTTTCAGAACACTGAACTGATTTAGGTCTTACCATCCAAGCTGTAAAAAAATCCCCACACCAAGTGCCACAAGCAGCAGCTTTCATGAACCAAGAGTTTGACATTCCTATTAGTTCTGAAATTTTGTACTCGACTGTAGAATCACCACCAATAAGGAGAAAAGCATTGTAGAGATGAGAAAAAATGAAAACTGTCAGCACTACAGAGAGAAATATGATCACCCAGGAGCCTTTGTCTCCCTGAAACATTTTCAGTCGCCAAACCTTGTCTAGAAAGAAATAAAATTAATATCTTTGTTTAGATGATAGATTTTCATTACCATTTTATATGCACTTTTTCAAAATGAATACTTTTACATGCGCATATATATATACTGAATATTTTTAAACCCATCCCTTATTTTAGTATTCTGAATTTAAATTTATCATTCACTATCCATTTATTATATTTATTTATTCTCTATTAATAAATCTGATCCATATTTTCAGTACTGTTTTTAAACATTTTTAAAATGTCTTTTTCATTTATTAATATTGTTAGAAATTAAAAATTTTAAAATATATTTATTTCTAATTAGCTAAATGTAAAACTAATAAATTAAAGACAGAAGAAAGGGAAAAGAATGAAAGGTGAACAGGAACAAAATTTTCTTTTATTACACACAATTATGACAATATTATAATAACTGCATTATTTAAATCATTTAGTACTTTCAAATTTGTAAATTATTTTAACTGTTTAAGAATTATACTATTTATAGTTCAAGTCCTTTTTATTACATACCACTGAACAAGATTGAAGAACATGCATGTAATGATATCAACTTAGAATATATTATAATTATGTATTGTATTATTAGAAAACATTTTATATTTTTATATGAAAATATTTTGAATTAACTATCTTTAATAATACATAAAAAATAAAGCAATGGTAGAAAATAATACACATATATATCTCCTGCACACTACATTTGTGAAGATACCAAAGTTCATTAACAGTAAATATCTACAGAATTGACTGATGATTAAATCCTGAATGCAACTAATCAAGAAAACTCTTTACCAGTTTATCGATTCTTTGTGCACGCACATAAACCATTAAACTAAAATTTAGTTAACAAATAGACCTAACAAATACATGCACAGAATTATAATACTATTAATCATGCTTTCATTTAATATAGTGTATAAAGAAGAAATTTTCAAATATGTTTATAAAGTAAAATATCAAGAAGACATAACAATAAATGTTGCTAGTGCTAAAATGTGACAACATCTTGTTGACAAGTATGTAATAAGCAGCTTGACCTAGAATCTTTGCAATGCATGCAGCAATTCCACCTAGATATATTTCCAACATTCCAAAAACAATGCGCATTTTCATTTTAAAATACTGACATTTGAAGAGAAATGCAGGAAAATTAAATTTTACATTTATTAATAGTTAGCACGATATAAATTATTATACTTAATGTTGTTACATTTTTTGATAATATGGTGGTGTCATTAAATGTTCAGAAATGCATTTTTTTTCTTTCTTTTACATTTTAATGTTTTTGTATTTTAAAAATTTTCAATTTACAATTTTTGTTTTTATTTTAGAGAATTATATTAAAACAATAAAATGTATCACCTATTCTAAAACTGAAATTTTACTTCAAGTAAATTTTTATTTCCACATTTTTATTTATTAATTTTCTATTTTATAAACATTAACTGAATAAAATTGTGTCAAGTCCAAATTACCAATGATTATTTTGATTAGTTTTATAGTAAGACTTTTTCAAAAGTAAATGAATATGTATTCTCTGTATTAACCAAAACAAAATAATAAAATATGTAATACTTACTAAAGAGAAGAGTGTGGACAAAAACTTTGCCTATAACCATTCCAGATAGAATTCCAGCAAGCCAGAAAACCACTTTGAGTAAACTCCATGCATTTTGTGGATACCGTGTAAATATAAATGCAAAATCATTCCCAATAACTGGGATTGTGCTTTCTTTAATGCTATGTGCAACTGGATCTTCAGCATAAATAAGAAAATTGCAAAAAGTCACAAAGTAAGCCAAAACTAAGCGAAAATAAGGGTGCTGAAAG
The DNA here is from genome assembly GCA_012295275.1 of Chrysomallon squamiferum. NCBI lineage: Eukaryota > Metazoa > Mollusca > Gastropoda > Neomphalida > Peltospiridae > Chrysomallon > Chrysomallon squamiferum. The sequence continues at coordinate 9,894,801 of CM022673.1, read as the reverse complement.
TAATAACGAAAATCTTTTTCCATAAACAAAGAAAAAACACTTGCAGCATCTGGTTCATCTTTCTTGCTGATGTTTTCAATTTCAACATTGGGTATATCTGCATCATCAAAACTGTCTTCATGTGTTGCCTGACCATCAGGATTCAGTTCAGAATTTTTATCAAATTCTTGGGAATCTAAGTCCACATTTTCAAATTCTGCTTTTGGTGCAACTATAGCATATTCTTCAAGTGAATTAGATGCATTTTGATTGATTGGTTGATTCTGGTCATTAAATTTATCTTCAATAGTTTTTGAATCTTCAGAGATTGGTTTTGGTTTATATTTATGGTTATTTAAATTATTTTCATCTATGTGTTCTTCTTTGTTCTGTAAAGAGAAATTCATTATTTTTATTAAAATGCCTTCTGCACCTATTTATGATTGTGTATTTAATCACTTACATATTACTGCTATAATAATAGTTGAAAAAAGACACACACAAAAAAAAAAAAAAAAAAAACATTAAAAAAATTATAGGAATGTTTGAAAACAAAATATTAGAAAATACCTTTCATTTTACTTCAGAATTAAAAACCCATCATTTGAATTTACAATTTTGTTGATCATACATACCCTTCATTTTAAGTTAAAATTTTCATAATTATACAATGATGTATTTTTATATAGTTTCTTTTTCTGTTTAATGTAGTACACTACTTTGACAATTAACACTTTTGTTTACATGTTTATAAGGAATCTGTGGTACAGGATATAACATATAATATTAATACACCATAGCTTTGAGTTAATTAATTTGATTAAGAAGCAAACTCAACAAAAAGTCTGAGTAATAAATACAGGGTGGTCCAAAAGTAGGTGGACAGTATGTGGGTTAGGGTTAGGGTTAGGGTTAGGGTTAGAGTGGTGTCCAGCTACTTTTGGACCACCATTTATAATTTAAATGCGTATACGGTATACCATACCTTATCCGTATGTTCATCGCCAACATTCGCCGACATCCGGCTGTTAGTAGTACTAGTCGGTTTACTGTTGGCTCTTTTGACATTTTTCTCTGCCGAGCCATTTTTAACATCATCTTGCACCTTTTTTTCTTCTTGTTCGTTCATCTTAATATGTACAGTACTAATGCCTTCATACACAACAAGGCAAAATTGCTGTCAATCTGTGAACTCATTTCGAATTTGACTGCCAACGCCTACATACCAACGTTCATAACAAAACAAGGATGACCGTGCCTGTCACCGCTGTAAAATGCAGACGACATCCGTTTTCTTTCTTTTTTATTTTTTTTTCCTTTTCTGTGGTAAAATCCTCCAATTCCGGGCAAGCCTCCTAGTTAATTTGATTTGAGTGTATTCCTTCATATACAAATTAGGTTTAAACATGCAATTCTGAACATGTTATCCATCAAACAGCATTTAATATCAAGGTCATTGTTCTGCTTTAAGAAAAATAAAAGTGAAATTTAAAGTAATATAGGTTCTTTGAAATACCCATAAAATAATAATGAACAGTTTGCAGCAATCGTAACTACAGCTGCAATAATAATAATAATAATAATAATAATAATAATAATAATAATAATAATAATAATAATAATAACAACAACAACAATGACAATAATAGCATTGATGATTAATAAATAACTAAGTAAATACAAAAATAAAAAGAATAGACAGGTTTTAGAAGTTAGAATAATTTTTGAAAATATAACTATTTTCTAAGACTTCAAGAATATTACAAAAACTTTATATGTATGTATGTGCGTCTGTATGCATATATATGTGTGTGTGTATATGTGTATGTATGTATGTATGTATGTATGTATGTATGTATGTATGTATGTATGTATGTATTTAATTAATACAGCTTTTCACAAATACCCAGAGACGTGAACAGCTGTTCATTATTAATGATTTAGTTATGATCACGCATGCGTAGCAACGCTTTCCGAATTGCTAAACATAAATAAATAAATAAATAAATAAATAAATAAATAAATAATGGTATTTTATCCAAACCATGTTTTTACCAAAAATAGGTATGAATCATTCTCACTTTAAAAAAAATTACCACAACAACAACAATAATAAATAAATTAATAAATAAATAAATAAATAAATAAAGAAGAAAAAATAAGTTAAGACAAACAGAAAGAAAAAATAATTATTACTAAATTTCAGTTTATAGTTGTTAATTCTGTGCCTATGATTATAGTCTATCATCTCAACACTAAATTACTAACGTATTCTGATTTTTATTCTCACCGCAAAACCGCCAGATTTAAATTCTGTTGAACAGGAAATACTTTTTTACTAATACTAAACCAAGTGTGAGATCTATGTTAATATTCATTTCACCCTAAACCAGTTTAATCACGTTAACAGTCGTGTAATAAATATTCATATTGAATATAGCGACCTCGTATTTTGAGCGACACAAATCGCGGTCACACACGAATGAGCAAATTCTGCATCGCATTGATTGTGAGGTCACGTGACCCCCTGCTGTCGTATGGCCGTTTGCCTAACACAAGCGTTACTAGATAAAAAGTGGTTAACAGATTAAATTTAATAAATACTCTATGCAGTCATGTATTTGTTGCCACAAGGGATGTATTCGTGGACCCCGTTATTAGTATACCTGGTTTTAGGGATTATTTCACATACAGGTAAGGTAAATGATAAAAAGAAAAAAAAAAAAAAAAAAAGAAAGAATACAAATGCTAATCAATAATCTTCGTTATTAATAGATCCGCCATTGCTTTTTAAAATGTCTTTTATTCGTCAGAATTTCTGTATTTATTTATTTTATATTATTTTTGTTAAGTTCAGGTATGAGTAAAGTGTATTTTAAAATAATTACTACACAAGTAATGTACTATTTATAAAGTCTCTTTGTTCGATATAATAATAAAAGGGCATCTGCTGTTATGTTTAATTTTAGAATGAGTCAGTATGGCAAAGGATTGTCAAGTTTAGTTCAGTTCTTAGTGCAAGTACGCGATTAATACAAACTCCAAAACAATATTATTCTGTTAAAATAAAATTATCATACACTGTTATTAGAACATTTATCTCATAATTTATTTCATTAAGATTGCGTTGGCGTTTACAGTTTTAAAAAGAAGAAAACAAAATGTAAACAGACTAGTGTTAGAAAATTTACGACACAATTTATTTAATAAATGAGTTTTATATATATATATACACACACACACATATTCAACACACACACACACACACACACACACACACACACACACACACACACACACACACACACACACACAGAACGACAAACCCATACATAGATTTGGGCTGGCTTTTTAAAATAGTTACATATATATTAAGTGATATGTATTTCTTTGTCTAAGCATTAGGACATAGAAATAATTTATTTGCGTCGTGAACTTAATTTTCCGAATTCCATTGAAGTAAGATCACCTGCTCACAGTAAATAACGTTTTTCACATCTCGACTGTCCCAGTATCCGCTGGTACAAACTGACGCCATAATATTTACTGTAGCAAAAAAAAAAATCTCAATCCTAGTTATCAATACGATTCCAAACGTTATTGTTCACGTAAAATTCAACATTACTTGCATTTCATTACTGTGGATTTTAACGTGAACATTGGAAACGAACTGATGATTTTTATACTGAATAATAAAGAATAATTTTGAATGGCTCGGTTTTTGAGGTCATGGGTAAACAAACAGTGAATTACAGGAAAGTCCTGGACGTGTTTGCTCAAACAGTTTGGCTTGCAACGACTTTCACAAACTGGTTCGTGTAACGAGTTTCAGGGCTGATTATTTGAGAAGTTAATAATAAATTATATTTTAAAATTATATATGGATGAAAAGAAGAAAGCTGAGTTTAAAATTTCAGTGAGCTTTTTTTTGTGTTTAATATTTGTTGAACATTTTTAATCTCTCTCTCTCTCTCTCTCTCTCTCTCTCTCTCTCTCTCTCTCTCTCTCTCTCTCTCTCTCTCTCTCTCTCTCACTCGACACAGCGTAACAAAACGTTTTTGAAATGTAAATTTGTCTTACGCCTACACAGAGAATCACTGAAGCAGATAATTTCTGTTTGTTAAATTATTTTTATTATTATTATTATTATTATTATTATTATTATTATTATTATTATTATTATTATTATTATGACTATCATTATTCATTTTATCTTTATACATTTCTGTAGCACGTGCTTCTCTTTGTAAAATCTAAGATAACTTCTTCTTTTTAAATTATTTGTTTTTCAATTTTTAAATTAAGAAAAGACATGAAACGAATGTCATGCTTCGCTAGTCACAATGTAAACAAACCCACTAAAGAAATATTCAGGTCACTCTGAAATATTCACTTTTAATTAATAATAATGATAATAATGAAAACAATTTTACAGTAGTAAAAGTAGTAGCAGTGATAGCATCAGCAGCTCTACTACTACTACTACTACTACTACTACTACTACTACTAATAATAATAATAATAATAATAAATAAATAAATAAATAAATAAATAAACACTTCAAAATATTGTATGTTTTGTTCTGAAAGTAAATTTAACATATAAAACTCTGCAAAATACTTTGCATTTCGTTGAACCAAACAACAACAACAACATTAACATTAACATTAATAATAATAATAATAATAATAATAATAATAATAATAATAATAATAATAATAATAATAATAATAATAATAACAACAACAATAATAATAATAACGATAACACAACAACAATAAATAAATAAATAAATAAATAAATCTAAGACTTTATTTTTATTACTTTACTTTTAATATAATATTTTACCAAGCAGGGAATCAACCCTTAAAAGATAATCGCAGCCATGATTACACGTTACTCGCAGTGTGAGTCATCGAACATTTGTTAAATACTACCAGGCGGGGACGGTCTGCGTTCAAGGACTTTACCAGCTCTCCATGGAGTGTGAGGGAACGCATACCTTTGGCTTATTCAAACAGAACCATGGCAAACACAAAGCCGGACTAAATATCCGAGCCCACCACGCACGGGTTTCATAGCGTTTTCTCACGTACACGGTCCCATAAAGAGGAAGTACAGACTGCTTTTGTTGTTACTTCAGCAACACATGTCCAGCAAGTCAGATAGTTACGGCTCGTGCACCTTTTATTAAGCATTAACCATTAAGTAATCCAGGTTTACAACTTAATAAATGCTTCTTTTTTTTCTTGTTTAGTTGTTTCGTATTTATTTTTATTTTTTTATCATTGTCGTTGTTGTTGTTGTTGTTGTTATTACCGTTGTTGCTGCTACGTTATAAATTGTTAATTATTGTAATTACGGTCATCATCATCTTGTCAGTTATTATCATTCAAAATAAAAAAGGTAAACGTCGAGAAACACTGTACAATGAATAACCTTTGTTAATTGATTAATTAATTAGCTTATTTATTTATATGCCTCTTAACCTGTTGTAATGAAAATGGAATTTACATCATTTATGTAAAAATATGATCATTATCATTCTTAAAATATCAAAGAAAATGTATGGCCTCAAGCAAAAATGACAACCCATCACTGTTTTTTTTTTTCTTTTTTTTTTCATTTTAAAATCTTTTTTTTCTATCGGAAATACAGTTTAAATAATCCCTCTAAGACTATTAACTTTATATTTAATCAGTTATTTATGGAAGCAGATTAATTAGAAGCGAGTTTATAATTACAGACGGTTGTCAGTTACTTGTATGTGACACCGGCTGCAACTGAAATAACTAAATATCAGTGGTATGAAAATAGAAAAAATAGAATTATTTGTTACCGTCAGGCAAATGGGAATTATCATTTGGAATTCCATAATATGTGTAATATATTACCATTTTATAAACTCTTTAAAAAAATATGTCAGTCATCATTAATAATACAAAAGCATTCAAATTTTCGAAATAAATTTGTATCAAAAACATACATTTTAATCATTTTATATCTAATGGATAGATTAAAAAGTGTTCTGTTATTTGTTCCCGAAACAATTTTATTATCACAAGCCATATTAGAATTGTTCTTTTTAGATGCCCTTTCGATATTGTCATGGTATGTACTAAAAAAAAATTAATTACTCTTTTTTTTATTATTTTGTTTTCGTTTTTTGCGTCTAGATGCCTGTCCTAGGCCACCGTTCGTTCCCAATGCAATTCCCCAGCAGTCAGGTAATAAGGTGACGTACCGGTGTATAGACGGGTTTCTACTTGTCGATGGTCCAGCTGTAATCTTGTGCGAGGCAAACGACAAGTGGTCGGATGTGAATTTTTATTGCAAAGGTTTGTATTGTTACTGAACTCAACCGAGTATAGGTTCTACACACACGCACACTCTCGTTCACATACGTATGTATACATACACACAAACACAGGCACGTACTTCTATACATATCCCATATTTATATATAAATACGCCCACCCACCCCGCAGCTCACACATACACGTACATACCTACTTACTAATAGCATGAAAACATATCGTGTATGTGTTCCTAAAATAAACACGGTTATTTTCGTATAATAATGTCGAAACTGGGTACTAAATTGGTGGTACAGATTCAGTGTGCATTTTGTTGAATGAATTATGTTTATTATATGAAAACAATGAACTACAGTTTATTCATATCAAAAATAACAATGTGAACTTTCTAGCATAGTGTTTTCCTGTATGCTGTGCTTGAATAAAACCACCCATAATCAATATTTTCTGAATTTTATATTATAATATTAATCCCTTTCTGATGTTATTAAGTCCTGCATAAATCTAAGAAATGTTTTACTGATAACACATTCGTGATATCATGCATAAATCTAAAGTTTATTTTCTTTGAAAACTATTATTATTACACTGTGGTCAGTTTGGAATCTTCGGATATTCCTGAATAATATCCATAAAACCAGCTTAGACATGAATAAAAATTATCTAAATGACTGCATAATAACAACTTATTTTAAATCATATTCTGAATACAGAGAACAGTAAACTGATTACATTGTTTCTAGGGTTTGTTAAGTCACTTGTCACCGACCCGTTGTAAAATGTTCGGAAGTTTCAATGGTATGCTTTTATAAAATAAATTGTCTACGAGCTGTAAGAACATGACTGAACCATTTTTAGGGATGCCTCATTTACCATTCTAGATGATTCAGAAAGAAAATTGGCCTGAAGATGTTTTGATTTACAAGGATAGAAAAGTTAAGAGGTGTATCATAATAATAAAAAGAAAAAAAAAACGTCAACAAATTCCGTTATGATTCCATTTTTCTTGATTTTACTGAATCCACATTAAACATAAATATTAATAACTATATATCAGCATGTTCAGAACTTTATACAGAAAAGTAATAATCCAAACTGCATGTATCTAGGTTAATTTACGTTATAACCTACTAGATCGGAAACAAATCAGACGCTAATAATCTGAAATGTCCATAAACTGATTTCCGACACTTTGGACATGGGATTAACTGAACATCTACACTGGGTCTCAGAATCCAGATTCATGTGATAACAAAGAAAACTTCTAATGATAACGAAGTAGTGATCATGTGTTTTCTTTCTGATTCATTAATTTATCCTTTCACTCATTCACTCATTTATTCTTATATTCATTTATTCATTCATTTATTTAATTATCCATCACAAAGGTAAATACAAACAAATACCTTTTTTACAAAAAGAAAACAAAATCTAACATAACGTTATATTTTATTTCGTCACAAAACTATTTTGCGTTTCATATTCTGCAGCCCCGGGATGTTCGCACCCTACGCTCATCCCAAATGCCAGACCCACGTCCACTGAGGATAGATACACAGGGGCCACCGTTACCTACGAGTGCAACCCTGGCTTCACCCTGGAGAACGGACCAGCCGAAATCATCTGTCTGTCGTCCGGAGAATGGTCGAAGGAAACGTTTAACTGCAAAGGTAAACCCGCCTGTGTATAGATTATCATTAGCTGTATCCAGATTAATTAATATTAGTTTGCAATGTATGGTTCATTAATTATAGATGTTATATATATATATATATATATATATATATATGTTGTTCAGTTTTGAATGATGAAGGTTTTCTTGTTGTTGTTGTATTTTTTTTTTTTTTTTTTGTAGCATTTATTTTAATAGATGTAGCTATTATCTTTCAGTCAGCGCAATAAAACTGGCTACAAATTCATGCCAACATTAATAGGTTGCAGTAATATGTATACAGGTACAGCTCTAAATGTTTCCTGGGTTGGATTTTTATCAACAACAAATTATTTATCTTTTTTTTTTTTTTCGCAGAAATTTTTGTTATTTAAATTTTTTAAAATATTTATTATAACCCATTATATTTCTTATTACTCTGATGGGTTATAAGAACATTTTAGGTAAAATAATTTTTAAAAAGTGTTTTGAGAGAGAGCTAAAGAGAGAGAAAATTAATTTAAATGATAGTTTAAGATCGCTAAATTATTTTTAACACATGATTAGGATTTTATATGGCAGACAATTTTTCTAGAATATTAGCATAATAAACAGTGCACCTATAAATAATTGTTGTTAAACATACTTAACTCATCTTCAAATAAACCACACCCGCGTGACTTTGCTACTAATTCCAGTTAATTTCATTTGACATAAACATGTTGTTTCTGTTTTCTTATCTGATTTATGTGCAGGACATTGCGCGGTTACGCAATGTGCAGTAAAATGTGAGTGCGTTTTCGGTGTAGTATAATTTATTTCCATGAACTTATCTGCATTAATAAAGAGATTTATATATATACATTATTATTGCTGCCTGTGTATGTGATGGTTTTAAGAAACAGAATTAAATAAAAATGTAGCATATGGTGATATCCAGAATTAAATAGAAGAATGAGCTGTTTAACGAGCCACCATACTTGCCTGCCTGTCTGTCTTTCAATCTATCTGTCTGTCTATGTGTCTTTCGGTCTTTCTGTCTGAAATTCTCTCTCTCTCTCTCTCTACCCCTCTCTTTCTCTCTCGATCTCTTTCTCTCACAATTTCGCTTACATTTTTTTTTTTTTTATATATAACTTTGAAATCATTTCACACATTCGTTATTACACTATATAACATTTCTAATATCCATTTGTTTAGATTTGTTGGTTTTTTATGGTTTTCTGGGGTGTTTTTTTGTTGTTGAATGAATCAAGAGTTTGTAAACATAATCAAAATAAGAAATATTTTAACCTTGTATATTTTGGTCCTTCGAGTGTGATTGATTGTCTTGTCATCTTGCATGGTTTCCATTCGCTGTGAACAGATTTTAAAGTTAATGGTGTCCGTTTGCAAAGTGGATATGCAAATCTAAACTTCACAAAAACAACATTCCTTCAGTGATAGGGTTTTTAAGAATTTGTTCTTGTTATGCAGAAAGTTGGGTCGAACAAACAAACAAACAAACAAACAAACAAATAAATAAGTGAACACATATATTTATATACATTCATACATAATACATGCATACTTGCACACAGAACTTACATACACCTACATACAAACGTATATAAAACACGATATGAAGATCACTAATAATGACAAACCTGTTTTTCAACTTTTTAATTTTTCTTTTTCCTTTCTTTTTTTTTTCTTTTTCTTTTTTTCTTGGGATTATTTTTTATTCGGGGAACCCCAACTGTGTTTTGAATACTACACCCGTTTCAATATCCCTACGTGAACAGAGGCATTCATGGCATTAACAAATCTTTATGTGATTCACGGTTGGGAAGACAAACAGTTTTTTTTTTTTTTTTTTTTTTTTTTTTTTCTCTTCATGTCTCCATGTTAGCAAAGGCCGCATTGTATTGAATATTCACTTTGAAATGTCCTGAGAAGGATTTCAAACAGGTCTCACGGTATTTTAGATTCAAAATGCTGTTATTAACTAAGTCACGTGAAAGCTGGGTAAGGTGTACGTCTGTTTGGTGAAACTTTATAGTCTTATTTACGTCAGACATCGGCTATGTAAGAACAAAGATCATTTCTTTTCCTGGAGAAATAAATGTGTTTCTTTCTAAATACGTCTGACCTGGACTTAATTGTATTTCTTTTATTTTCTTTTTTTATCTTTTTTTTTTTTCTTTTATAAACGTTTGCTGGGTTACGATTGGATAAGACTAAACCATTTTTCCTGTTGAGACACTTAACGAAAATTTGAAACTGCGTTACCTTGGCCCCGGGTGGTTAAAATAAAAAAAGAAAAAAAAAAGAAAAAAAAAAAAAAAAAAAATGTGTAAAGAATACCGAGTACTCGCACCTCTTACCTTAACAGAAAACTAATATGCTTATTTTACTCGGAAACAATATCAGGTCGATTAAAACATTTCAACAAAACTATTCTATTACAGTAGTAGCGATATTTAAATAGAGTACATTAAATGATACGAAAACATAGATACATGTTAACACACGTGGGTGTTTTTATTCTTTTTCTGACAAGTTATAATCAGTAATGAAGTATAACATCAACAGTTGAACAATATTAGCCGTTACAGGTGTTTCAGAACAACTATGGCATTTTTTGGCATTAATTATTTCTTTCTTTTTTTTTTTTTTCTTTTTTCTTCTTTTTCTTTCTTTCTATCTTTCTTTTCTTTATTTTTTTTTTTTTTTTTTTTTTTAATTTTTTTTGAATAATGAGAATAAAACATTTTTAAAAAAAGAAAAATATTGTCTGATTTTTTTTTTTTTTTTTAATTTATAAGTAAAAAGGTTAACAGTGAATGAATGAATGAAAAACAAACAAATAAACAACTGAATCATGTAACAATCAAAGAAAGAAAGAAAGAAAGAAATACTTTAGTAAATGATAAGTAAGCGAGGTGGTTAGTTTAAACATTACTATGACTAATATAACGTGAAACGTGAACAGATTAACATTAATAACTTAATGATAAGTGATTGTTCACTTTGCCTAGGTCCAGGGTATAACTTATAATATTAAGCTGATTATAAAATAATTTGTCTCCAGGTCAGTGGATCATTGTAGAACGTAGATAGGGATTTAATGTTGAATAATGCAAAAACTGTCTCTTCTTTTAAGGTCAAAGTTATTAAAGGGCCGATGGTTAGTGGTGAACTGTTAATGCTGTGATTTATTTCTTAAATATTTATGACAAGAAAAAAGTGTAAGTGTGTCTCTCACTGTGTGTGTATGTGTGTGTATATGTGTGTGTATGTGTGTATGTGTGTATATATTTATGTGTGTCTGTTAATGTATGTTAACGAGAAAAGATAAGGATTTAAATCTACGTGTTTAGCTCTGCTAATAGATTTGTGAATTACCTGTCTTAGTACCTGAAAACAAGGTTACAGTTCGCCCAAGGCAGTTACAGGCAAAGCTTGTACCACTTACTCACGCTATATGCACTTCTAAGACTTACTGCTAGATTAGAAAATATCTGGTAAGTGATATTAGGTTTCACGTACATATATATACACAAACACACACACACACACATAGAAAAGAGAGAGAGTCTTCTATTTTCTTTTATTATCATCATCATCATCATCATCATCATCATCATCATCATTATTATTATTATTTATTTATTTATTTATTTATTTATTTATTTTTATTATTATTATTATTATTATTATTATTATTATTATTATTATTATTATTATCTCTGATATTGTGGGACTTCTCAGGACAAGATAAGGAATACTGAGGAGAAGTTGCCTTGATTATTCGATTAGTTTAGTCAAATCTTGTTTTAAAAACCTCGAGCGGCCAACCTTTTAGTACTTGAACTTGAAACAGGATATAAGATTCAAAGTTAAATCCTGAGCACGTGACACGTACTCTCTGCGTCATACTAACGAATCTGTTACATGTAATCTAAACGATTATTGTCATTGTCATACGTGTCGAATTTTTGTCTTTTTTTGTTGTTTTTGTTTTACCTTTCATTATATTACAATAACGGGTTTTTTGGTGTGTTTTTTTCCCCCCATAACATCTACCTTGCAGTGCATTTATGTAATCTTTTTAATATTTACAGTCATTGTTTTATTGTTTTAGGCGACCTGTTGCTGTAAATAATAAAGTATGACAATAAATTTAGAATTTCTGGACATTTTATCCTTACTAAGTAGGGTCGTGACGTCACCGCGTACCTGTTAGATTATCTACGCTTTTTACGACTATGCTAGAAAACTGATCCGGCCTGAACTTGCTAACGTCACGCCAGCAGAAAATAGATTTTAAAATGACATCGTTTCATTCAGCAATAAAGGATTTAAAAACGTTCATGATTGTTAATGTTACTTGAATTAGATACGTGTACAGAATACCTGAATACATAACTATTCTTTTTTTTTTTTTTTTTTTGGTTAAACGATTTTCGAGTTATGAATAGAACACATGAACAATCATATATAAGTATTAATAGTGAGACAGTCGAATGAGCAGACGTAAAAGTAATCAGGAGAGAGAGAGAGAGAGAGAGAGAGAGAGAGAGAGAGAGAGAGAGAGAGAGAGAGAGAGAGAGAGAGAGAGAGAGAGAGAGAGAGAGAGAGAGAGAGAGAGAGATTCGACATTAAAGTAGGTTTTGTGCAAGATCTTTGTTTTAAATGAACTTGCAAAATGTCAAGTAAGATACCACTATCAGTTTAACTCAGTGACTCCAAGATTGACTGACTGGCTGCCTTGGAGTTGGTGCAGAACTGAGTAATGCACCTCAAAATAAGAATATTATCTCATGCCTTATTTGAATAAGAATAGATAAAGAAGTACAAACAGAAAATAGTTATACTGAGTCATTGACTGACACGACTAGCACGTTCAACAAAGGCTAGATAAGATTTCAGACTAACCAAGGACAGGAACGCTAGATAAGCGGGACTGGGCATATTATGAAATATCCAGCCAGAAAGTCTGATGAATGTTTGCTTAGTGAAAGGCTGGTTGCAAGTAAAACTAGGAAGCAGTACATAGCTCAGTCGTAAAGCGCTCGCGAAATGTACAGATAGTTGATTTAGGATTAGATCCTGCCAGTCAGTGGGCTAATTCTCGTTCCAACCGGTTATCCACATCTGTCTTAGAAAGAATGTACACTTATCGTCTTCTGTGTCGGGTAATGGTACATAAAGGATACACTTTGCTGGTAATGCAGAAGAATACCCTCTATTTTCAGCTGTTCCTTTTTTATTTTTTTTTCTCGTTCTATTTTCTTTTTTTTTTTTTTTTTTTTTTTTTTTTTTTTTTATTTTTTTTTTTTTTTTATATATATATATTTTTTTTTTTTTTTTTTTTATTATTTTTTTTTTAATTCTGAAAAGGATACCATTTTTTTTTTTTATCATCATATCCGTATGGACGCAAATCATAATAATGCCATAACAGGAATTAGATACAATCTGTGTTTATCCGAAAATCATTTTTTAATATATGGGAAATTCTTTTACCTTGCACTGCCATATAACTTTAATAATTAGAATTATTTTTATTTGGGGGTTTTTTGGTAAAAAATAATAACAGTAACTAATGCTTTTTTTTTTTTGTTGTAGCTGGTATTGAGTGTCTTCAGTGCAATGTTTTTGTGCGAGGCACGACCAACACGTGTGACAACCCGAGTTTCATGACCAACTGCTACGCCTGTTTGAAAACGAGAACAAAAGTTCGAATGCACGACAGATGGGGCGATGAGAAATGTAAGTAGTCCACCAAAAGTTATCTCCCTTGACACTACTGTTCGTGTGTTAGTTGGTCGTGTAGGAGGCTCTTGCTGTATTAATTTAGAAGCATGACCATACTTTATAAGGGATAGTTACATACTAATGAAAGGAATTCATAAATAAAACAACAGTGAAATGGAATAATTATGTGTGGTGTGTACTAATAGAGGAAAAAACGAGTCTAAAACTGACAGAAAAGTGAACTTCAATTTCTTTTTTTTTTTTTTTTTCTTTTTTTAAATATTTCTATTTCTTTCTCACACATACACACAAACACTAACACTTTATCCCAAAATAAATTTTAATAAAAATTTAATTTTTCACAGTTTCGGAAGTGACGTCACGGTACTGTATCCTGGATGTGTCGTCTGCTATTTACAAAGAAGAAGGCTGCTACCTGCAGCGCAGTAATGGCGGCTACACAGAAAGGTGTTACTGTTACAGCGACAAATGCAATGGCTCAGGGAATCTGTTCATCTCTCTAACAACGGTGGTGGCTTGTTTAATTGCGTTCGTCACGTTCACAAACTAACTTCAAGAACGACCGCTCTTAACCGTGAACATCTATATTTTTTTATAAATCAAAATCATGACAACAGCAAGTTTGTGTTGTTTCTGTATTCAGTGACGGATCATACTGGAAAACACCTCGGATTTCATAGATGCTGATCGCTGATCAAATTAAAGCGGTAATAAATAAAGAACTGGTTCAGCAGATGAATTAGGAATTAGTTAAACTACCTCTAAGAAAAAAAAAAAAAAAAAAAAAAAACCAGCACAAGAGCTGCGAATGATGGATCTGTGGTTATTAAAAATTATCTGAATCTGATAATAATTAAATTGGAAGGAATAATATTTACATCGTTGATGTGTCTTCATATATATATATATATACGTACTAAGTAAGAGCTGTTTCGAAACAAGGAAAGGAAAACGTAAAGAGATGAAAGAAACAAGGAAAGGAAAACATAACATGAATTACAAATATCGGTTTAATTCGTCAAATCGAAGTTCTGTAGATCTCATGGATGTTTTACTTATGTGAAAGATACTTCTGTGGATACACAATTAATATAATTAACTGTATTAATTCGATGCACTTTTATTTGTAAACACTGTTTTGGTTTAAAGGCCTTAGGGGTAAAACATAATAAAGAATTAACAAAAAGAAAATCTGACCAGTCGTGTCCCAAATTTTAACAACATTTCTGTATTGTTAAATACAAATTTATAACTCCTTTTAAAAGAATATAAAAACATTTAAAAGAATATTTGCTTAGGTATGAACAAACAAAGTAAAATCATAGATCCGTCCAGTTCGATGTCTTCCAGCTGCTGATTTTCAGAAACACAATGGTACTAATATTACTATCACTAATACAGCTAAAATAGAATATACAGAAACAATAGCGGGAAGTGACTTTCAATTCTGGGGTACATAATAGTATGAAACATATTTAATAAAATGTTAAATCATGTAAATACTTTCTTATTAAGAAACCATTTTGAAATAATGACCAGGAGAAAGTATTATGAAATGATGAATCCAAATTCATTGTACTGGCCAGTCTATTATTTTTCGTATTAATAACCATGATGTAGACTCGATGTTCAAAAACACATCAACTGTTTACCAAAAACAATATTGTAACTATTATATTACAATAATGACCAAAACTTGATTGTTTAACCGATTTAAGTTAATGTCAGAATCCTGACTTCAGTGAAAATTTAATTGATTTTGTTTACACAGTTTTATCATTTTATTTTCTAAAGCATAAGCTTTGACATTTTGAGTTGTTTTTCAAAGCATGTTTAGCTTATATTAATAATACGTCTGTAACAAAGTTACATTAAGATTTTTTTGTTGCTTTTCGTATTTGTTATATCATTCGTTTCCATGTTCGCGTTTATCATATTGATCCATGTACTGAGCTAAAGCTTGTCTCTGTTGATGCTAATTTTTGTTTAGACTTGGGGCAACCTTAAACTGCGCATGCATACAGAAGAAAAAGGTGAAATATCAAAAATTACAATTTAAAATACAAATTTTAACTGCAGTTAAACGTAATCAAACCAATTCTTTCAGAAATTATGATTGAAAAAAAGAATTAAGGATTTTATAATTAAGAATGAATTAGAGAGAGAGAGAGAGAGTGTGTGTGTGTGTGTGTGTGTGTGTGTGTGTGTGTGTGTGTGTGTGGGTCGGAAGATCACTTTAAAAATTACGAAATATTAAGATTTTATGTCATCTATTTTTTTAATTATAGGTATAAAGGGTCTGCAGTCCAAGTATTCACGGAAAATATCTTTGTAACAGGGAAATTTAAAAAAAAACTGATATCAGTTTTGTATGCGTGCGTATTTTATGGACTCTCATGTTCTAGTAGGTAGAATGTCTCAGTGCTATAAAAGAAGAGACTTCAAATTTTGTAAAATCTAGAGACACAGCTTCGTACATTTTTCTTATTATTCATCGTTTTATTTCATTTTATTGTGCCCCCAAAAAAACAATGTACATAGTTTATAAACTTTATAAAACAGCATCACAAGTACGTTTTTCTTACAATGATGTATTGTAATAAATACTTTTATATCAAATGTTAAATTAGTTTTGTTTGCGAGCTGAAAATGTACATTCGTACGTGCGTTCTGCAGTTTCAAAACAATAACCTTTTTGTTTATAATTGATATTTATTATTTATTTATTATTTATTATAATTACTGTTATTATAATTTATTATTATTATTATTATTATTATTATAATTATTATTATTATTATTAAGTCATCAGACAATTCTGTTTTTTTTCTATTCATCTTTTACTTTTTTCCCTGACACTTTTATTTCCTTAAACAGTCACTTATGATGAATGTCGGACACGGCTTCGCATGACAGATTTTACCGGAAGACAGAACTTTATAATATTATCTACTCAACAAATCGTATTTAACGAATTTGATTTAACTGCTTTGCTTTTATATCTATTCTTCAACTAACTGAATAGTTTTTGTCTTTTAACGCAGAGCTGTGTTAAAAATAACACAGATGACCATTAGACCTAAGTCAGTTATTTATTATCGGTTATATTCGCTATCCTCTGTTAGCTTTCTCGTTAATAGTATCGTTTTCACCTGTGTTCAGGTATTTTTCTATCGAGGGGACACGATGAATAACTATCTTCTCCTCTATTTCTGCTTGTTTTGCTTCTTAATTCCAGGTAAGTTTAGTTAATCAATAACACTGTGCATGCTTGTTTACGTTGTTTTAGCTGAAGTGTCTTTCAAAACGTCTTGCTACCTGTAATAAGGCGCGACCCGTTCAGGTATTCATACCATAACTACTAACTAGGTCAAACGTTAAAACAACTACCTGATAACCGCTTTGTCAAATGGGCATTTTCGTTTGATACGCTGTGAACAAATCTAATTTTAACGATGACAATTTTGTGCATTTAACCAAATGATAGATGCACTTCGTGTTTAAGAAAATAATTATTAAATGCATTTGATTCCACAACTCAGTGACAAAGGGAAAAAGGGTGTGATATTGATATTGATAACGATAGTGGCTGGTATTTCTTTAAAGGTATTCATTGCTCGGTGTTCTAAAATCGTATCCTATTTCAGAACTGAGGTGGGTGTCTTAAGCTATCAGAAAGTTAACCCACTTTTAAGGTCATTTGGTTACCATGGATGCCCCAATGAAGAAAAGCTTACATTTAAAAAAAAAAAAAAGAAAAACAGGTGCAAAACGTATGCAAACTATAGAATATCTGATCCACGGTCTCTTAGAGACCAACAAGTACCTGCAGCTTAGTGACTGGGCGTGGGTGCCACTGGGGGTAGTAATCCTATGCACAAAGTCAGAAATGTACACAAATCTGTGTTTTCGTTCATGTGTATAAATATAACTGTTGCATTATCACCAAACACTTGAAAACTCGGATATAATTTTTTTTTTTTTTTTTTTTTGATATTTTCATGAAGTTTATGAAGATTAACAGGTAATAGCAAATCTCGTGAATCCTATATTCCACCTACTAACAATGTCAACACACCCATAAAAACTATATTATACTAAATAAACAAATAACGGTTTAATCAATATCTGTAATGTAATGTTCACTGTTACTTACTTTATTGCAATACTGTTGACACTAGGATTTAAATACCGGTTTTAGTAATTGATGGGTAATACCGTTACCGAAGCACCAATACCGGTTTTCTAAATTTTAACGAGTTATGTTGAGAATGTTCGTTGTTAATATAATGTTATGTTAGTTACTCGGTTGTTGCTAGCATGCCTTCAGATGCGAGTTCGATGCTCGTCTGTTTAATGTTCCACATTTACCTGTTTGATTGCTGACCTGTGTGCCATCCTAAGTCATTTTGGCGACTAGTGATAAGGGATTGGCTCCTGCTTCTCGGTTGTCGCCCAAGACACTAGATGTTTTGTGTTTTTTAAAGTCATACTTCTCGAGTATCGAGGAATGAATCAGAACTTCTCAAAAGTTGCCAAACATGTGATGTACGTTTTCTTGTTTCCTTTTTATAAAATTCGCATCCACCTTTCTTTTTGGTTTTTTTACTGCATGTACATTTCTAATATACCTTTTGTACAAAATTAAGTTCTTTAAAGGTTCATTTCACGATTTTTTCCAAAGACAGGTAAGAAAAGGAGGATAATGAGTGTCAAATAGTAAATAAAATGAGTATGTATAAGAGAAAACAGTGTCCACAAAAGCCCCGTAAGTACCTTTTCCAATGCACAAACTAACTAAAACCAGTGAAAACCGGTATTGATATTATCAGTAATTTGCAAACCCTAGTTGACACTCCGATTTTACTAACTAACAGGGGAGAGCTCCGGTCCGGAAAAGGCAGACGTTTGGAAAGTCGTGAATGCAGACGATAACCCTAAAATGTACTAAACGTTAAACTTTTGTACACATAACAGCAATGTAATAATTTACGAACAGTATGCAGACTTAAAAGCAATGTAAACAAATGTCATACAGTATATGTAAAGACAAATTTACAGTAGAAAAATGTCGGCTAGGTTCGGCGAAGTTTGTTAGATTAGGATCTTTACGGGTGCAGTGATAGAAAGTCTGTTGAGACAGGGTTGTCGTGACTGTGTAGTGGGGACTAGGAATTACTTAAAATTAAGTAGATGTGAGGTGTCAAGTGGGAATGGCTCTAAATTAAAATTTTGCTCAGAATTCACAAAATATCCGTAAAATCGAGGGTCAACAGTACAACCACACGAAACTGACAACATATTATTTTATGATTATTAATCAAAGTCATAAAATATTTTTTTCAAAATATATTTTTTTTATTATTAAAATTAATTTTATTAGACAATAACCTCAAAAGGCACAAAATGCAGTTTCATAAAAACTAACACAAAACATATTCATAGATGATATTCAAAGGTACAAAATACATTTTGCAAAGATTAAAACAATATATATTTCAAAGTGACTTTAAAAACGTGTAAGTACACAACGCTGTCAGTGTTTAAATGACTTTCTGCTCGCTCTGAGCACTGAGAAGGTTAAAACGCCGGTGTGTAAAAGGATTAGGTTCGCAGAAAACGTGACGTGGAACTTGACTGATCTATTTATTTTTCTCTGGAGCATAAAATTTATTCTCCCGTCTTCCTGTTTTCTTTCCTTATTTTCTTCATTATCATATTTGTCTTGTGCTTTTGTTCATAAATGTACGTCTGACATTCTTTACTTACTGTATTTTTGTACAAGAGTGATGATAAACATTCACTCATTCATTCAGTCTTATTATATATATATATATATATATATTTTTTTTCATTTTATCCACATTAACTATAAAGACTGTGTGTCTGTGTGGCGTGAGTTCCGTACTGTAATTAATGTGGTGCCATAACTCTTAATTCAGGAATGCAGAACTTCGGTTACATTGGTAATGAGACAGTAAACACTACCTTTTCAGATTTTAGTTTTCTTGTAAATAACGAGACTGCTAAATATTCTCAGTTTTACTTACGTTTCAGTAACATATAAATATCACAGGTCAGTATCCACAAATGTTTTTATTTTATATTATTTTTCAAAATACTATGCTACATCTCTGCATTCAAAATACTGCTTTTCAAATTATATATATATCGAGAGAGAGAGAGAGAGAGAGAGAGAGAGAGAGAGAGAGAGAGAGAGAGAGAGAGAGAGAGAGAGAGAGAGAGAGAGAGAGAGAGAGAGAGAGAGAGAGAGAGAGAGAGAGAGAATATATCAAATATTTCGATTTTATGTATATAGGCACATAAAAATAAATACACGTACTAATACATATATACTACGTTTGTATACCATTTATCCATGTATCTTAATTTTCAAACTGTGTGTTGTATTTCAGCATGTAGATCACTGGTTTGTCACCAGTGTGCTGAGATTGGCGGCGACGACTGCGGGGATCCCTACGACCCCGTTGCCAACGACAACACCGACGACTGCGGCGATAAAGATACCCACTGCGTCAAATACAAGACTATTATAAAAATCAGAGATTCAGGCTACATTAACGGACGTGAGAGAGGTTTGTTTGATGAGAACTTAGAGAACATGTTTAGCGATTGCTGAATTCATATGAATGTTTAAAATGCCAATGTAAAGAGTAAATTTCAGTAAAAATATATAAAAATGAGGTTGATTGAAAAAGTAAGAGAGAAGAACATACACGTTTCAGAGAAAGACAAAAAGGCAAATATACGACACATACGATATTATATGGATAGACAGACAGACATTCAGACAGATAGATAAACAGATTCATATATACATGCATATATAGACAAAAACACCCACACCCACAAACACACACACACACTCACACTCATACACACGTAAATACATGAATACATGAATACATGAAGTGTTTATGCGTGCATACACTCACACATACTGACAGAGAGACGGATACTGTAAAAACATGAACATTTAAATGTACAGAGGTCCAGCAAAGATAAAATTCTCAACGTACAGTGCTAACGCATGTCGTCTCAATGCTAAGCATACTGATCTCTGATTACAACAAAAGCAGCGCGAACTAATCCTAATCCTCTTTGTTTTTTCAGAGTCTACCATAGTTAGTCGTTTGTGCGAGAGGCTGGACGGACAGCCGGATGGATGCACGGGACAACAAGCCGACAGCGGCATCATCATTAAATGTTTGTGCAGCACCGACGGTTGCAACGGCACAGGTCACATGTCAGTTAACATCAGCGTGTTGCTGCTGGGACTTCTGTTAGCGAGTTTCATATATCAACGATAAAGGGGCGGAATAGAGGCAATGATAATCATCTCATTTTTGTACATTTCATGTGTCGTATACAATGCAAATAAGTTTATCTTTACATATCACCTACACTGTGAAGAAATACTGGAAAGAATTGGTTAATGTATAATTTAAAATAAAAAAAAACCTTTTAATTGATAACAGTTAAACTATCAAATATTTGATAAGACATCTTTTAGTATTAATAGAACTGGTTTTCAAGAAAGCTCTTGATTGCATGCTAGTGACATAGGTTGCTACAGTTCATTAACAGAAAAGATAAACACAAGTTATATTCTACTTATTAATTAATATTTGAATGTTTTAGTTAAACCCCACCAAAACAAACACACGACCAACCCAACTGACGTCATCAAAAATATATTAGATTGTTTGGTGCGATTTATATATATATATAAGTGACGAGATATATGTTGCATAGGACAGTGTCTTCTATGAAAGCTAAAAACAACGATCCCAAATCGAAACAACGTCATCAGTTCAAATCATTTACATCATTTTTAAACACATATTTCACTATCGGATCACGCACGTGGTTTAACATTTAGAAAAGAATTCATCAGTTGATCAAACGCTTCTTCTAAATCTCTTAAAATCGAATACATTTTTTTTCTCTCTTTTAAAAAATCACTTTTTGTTTCTGTAAAATAATTATATTAAAAAGAATTCAGGAAACAGTTTTATTTTGTATAACTGACAAAGTTAAAATATTTTTTATAATGGAATAATAATAATAATAATAATAATAATAATAATAATAATAATAATAATAATAAACAATAATAATGAAGACGATAATATTTATGTTATATTTATATAATATTCCGAATGATTTGAAAACAGAACATAATGCCAAATTTCGGGTAGAAATTACGAAACAGGGTAAATGAAAGTAAATTTCTAAAATGTATGCATGTGATATTCATCCTGTTAATGTTAGTAATCGCTGGTTTAAAAACAACATACATTATTGTTTGGTTCGTCTCTTTGCAAGCACAAATCTACGCGAAATCACAATTAAAGGGAAATAACTTGATAGATTTTTCGATCGTTTTCAAAAACGATCACGAAAGACTGAGCTAATGTGTAATCATACATTCAATTTTTTTCACACTAATATTTTTGTTAAAATATATTTGTCTAGAGATTAGGAAAATACTTTTTATACAAATTGATTTTATTATTATAATTCTTTTTTAAAATCACAATTATGTATATTTTAATGATACATTTGTAATCGGTTTGATATATCTATGCATTAATCTTTTATACTACTGTAAATATATTTTTAACCTACTTTGTATGACAATGCAATAAAAAGAATTATTTTACGAGCGTTTCTGTTTGGTTTTTGTTGTTGTTGTTATTGTCTATAATAAATGGATAATTTATTATTACCTTTTTTCGTTGGAAGTTATTTTCGTTAACTATAAATTAAAAACATCACATTTAGAATAAATATTTTATATTTAGTGCAGTTTAATATAAAGTGTTTGTCTGCGTAGATAGTGGCTGCTGTATCAGTTTTGAGTCAATACATCCAACGAATTATTTCACGTTCCGGACAGTGCTCTACGTTTGGTGTATTAAACATGGTATAATCTTCACTGTCTGTTCAAAATGAACAAGCAAAAATGCACTGATGAATGGTAATATGCTTTCTTACAGTATCTTTAATAAATCGTTTTAATAATGAAATTAAAATTACTGATGAATAAAAAAATACAGTCGAGCTCTAAGTTACATCGGCAGCTTTTCCTTTATAACATTCCAGATTTTCAGTGCCTTGACAACGCGGGATTTTAGGTCAAAGGTCGCGAGATGAGACTTTCCCATACGAGTTTTTACCGTCTCATCTGCTGCATTACATTTGGTTATTCGTAAACTGCAATACACTTTTTCCTGTCTATGTGAAGGTGTGTTAAAACAATCTCTTGTTGCTAATCAAGAAAACTAACCCATTGAATTTATTTTTTCATTAAAATTATGTTTAGCCAAATGCTGAAATGTTGTAAAAGGCAACAAGAATTTTATTTTAAATAATTGAATTACTAACCTTGAAATTTATGGTAGAAGTTTAAGTATAGTTGACACAGTACTTAAATTTGTCTATCATAGTCTAAAAATACTAATCTGTGTACATTATTTGTACTTGTAATTTCTATATATAACTGTTAAATATCTATATATACACACTACCTGTGAGTATGTGTGTATATACAGTATTCCCTCGCTATTCGCGGGGGTTACGTTCTTTACCCCCCCCGCGAATAGCGAAAAACCGCGAATATTGGATGCAGTTTTAAAACGTCTATTATGAGATTATATACGGTACTAAATGCTTCCCAAACACTTTCTAAAGACACTCTTACTCATTAATACAGTAATAATGTAGTAATATTGCATGCAGTTATGTATTTCACTAATGTAGTAATGATAATGTAAACACATTTTAATTTTGTACTGAAACAATATTTTAATCAGAAAGAAACGTAAGTACAGGAGGACAGTAACACCGCATAGCATAGTTACCCATACTGTATTACTGTACCGTAAAGTCATTTTGTATGCGTACAACAATTGACAGGAAGTGGAACAAATTTAAAGGCAAACAGACAGATAAATACAGTACGCACAGTTCAGGTAATAATAATACAATTCAGTAATAATATGCAATTAAAAACATTATTAATACACGGTCACAAAAAATATGCACTGTACATACAGTGTATGCATTTATAAAAAAAATACGTACTGTATTGGAATAATAATTGAAAAAATTTGATATTGTTTGTGCGGTTTACCGAGCATTTGTTTTTATGACGTTATGACGCTCGCCTGGTATACCAGCATACGATGCCATAGGGTTAAGAGCCTAACCCGCGAATATGCGGGGCCGCGAATGGGGAACCGCGAACAGGCGAGGGTATACTGTATATAACTACTTCAGTTATATTTAGGAAATAAGAGATCTCTTAAGTATTTTTCGAAAATTAACATTCTATATTGATTTCAAGGACACACAGATTAACTGTCATTACGACTGTAGGGCTGAATCACAAAAGGCTTCAGGTTTGATAGCTATTTCCCGTTCCACCCAAAGCATCTCATCTCGACAACAAAGCTTTCAAGATGTGTTTTCTCATGTCATCTTTATCCATGTTACATACGTATGTATACATGTATTTTAGGATTTGAATATTCTCTGTCTTATTAGACAAACTGGCACAAGAGGACAAAGTCCAATCACAATTTCATAAATTCCGTCAGATTCCGCTGACGAGACTCGAACGTATGGCACCCATTCGCCCGCACTCCGAAGGCGCACGACGTTACCGTTCGGCCACGAAGACAACCCACGTTTTCTGATGTCATCTTTATGCATGTTACAACTGTATGTATGTTTGTATGAATGTATGTATAGTTATGAATTTGTATATGTATATGTGTATACATACTTACAGATACATCATATACACACGCCCGCACACATACACACACACGCACACACACAGACACACACACGCACGCACACGCACACATATCACACTTTTCTCTGAATCTCTGAACAATTTATTGTCCTTGTTCGTGATCTTCGATCTGCCTAAAGTGTATGGATACTCAAACACAGCTCAAGTGGATTTTTTTACTTTTTATTTACTTGGATTTAAATTTAGCCTTGCTGCCGTGTTAAAATGACACTGGATTTTATTGTGATTTATTGACGCTTACGACACAGGTATGTGTGGTGCTTCTGTCAACAGCCCCCAATAAACAGTGAGAAGATAATGAAGGGAGGGGATTAAGCTAAAAAAAAAAAAAAAAAAAAAAAAAAAAAAAAAAATAGATAGCTCAGAAATACACAGAATAAATGAGAAATAGAACGAAAGAATGAAAGACGAATGAATGAATGAGTAAACGCACAATGAATGAGTGAATGGATGAGGATGTACGAACGTGAAAACGAACGAACGAATCAATGAATGAATAACGAAGAATGAAATAATTGGCAGCGAACGATGACTGAATGAATAAACAAATGAATGAACGTACTAACGTACGGACGTTCAAACGGAAAAATGAATCGATGTATAACGAAGTTGTTGGCTTAACCACAAAACATTATATATATATATAT
This sequence comes from Chrysomallon squamiferum, assembly GCA_012295275.1. NCBI lineage: Eukaryota > Metazoa > Mollusca > Gastropoda > Neomphalida > Peltospiridae > Chrysomallon > Chrysomallon squamiferum. The sequence goes on along the minus strand of CM022673.1, from coordinate 9,869,598 downwards.
ATATATATATATATAGCAGCAGTAGTAGTAGTAGTAGTAGTAGTAGTAGTAGTAGTAGTAGTAGTAACGGTAGGAAAATAAGTAATTAGTGTAAGGTTTTTGTATATATATACCACTACTACTACTACTACTACTACTACTAATACTATACTTCTACATATATTCTACAGCCACTACTACTACTACTGCTACTGCCACTGCTACCGCTGCTACCACCACTGCTATTATTATTGCTTATTATACCACTGTTGTTATACCAACATTCATTCATTAGAAACAAATACATACACTCAGTGAAGAAAATACAAAAGAAGAAACATTTGTTTTATTTTTATTTTAACGTTTATTTCATAAATGAGATATAAATAAAAATAAAAATGACAATTTCATATAATCCATATTCACAAGGTATTTAAATATTTTTCTACACGACACATACAAAACAGTTTTCCAAGATAATCATCGTAAGCATGTTGTTCTCAAGAAACTGGAAAAAAAACAAATTCTCAAGGCACTGAAATATTTACTGTTAAGGCACTGAATGAACTATTCTCAAGGGAGGGCTTATACAGAAAACATGTTAAATTAAACTTATTCAGAAGATAAATTTTCAAGGTACTTAATAAACGTTTTTTCGAGGAACATGGTAAATTTAACACCTTACCAAGAAAGAAACATTTCACAAGGCGCTGGGTGTTAACGGTATTCGAAGTAAAATACATTCTGAAAACACTTGGAAACGTAATCTGAAGTCGCAAGGAAAACGTATTTTCAAAATTCTAGGAACACGTATTCTGAAGGCACTCATATAACGTATTTCAAAATTCTAGGAAAACGTATTCTGAAGGCACTCATATAACGTATTTTAAGGCACAGAGAAAACAGAATCTGAAAATAACCAATAAAGTATATTTTAAGGCACCATAAACGTATTCGTGAACTAATGAAAATATATTTTGAATTCAGCAAGAAAATGTATTTTAAGGCACTCAGGAATGTATTCTTAAGGCATATATTAATGTAGGCACACACATTTCAGTTAGTTCGCACGTTATAATTATGTATTGGGAGATATACAAACAGTCAAACAACAAATAAGAACAAAACACACATTTGTTAACAAAGCACTTATAATGCATAAATTTGATATTCCTAAAATATTTAGTAATACAAAATTCCTTTTCGAAACAGTTAAGGCTTTATCAAAAATAAAAATTATCGTTGCAGATTAAGAAACACAGCTATGTGAAAACAAAGAGCACTCTGTAGCTGAAACTAGTAATAATAATAATAATAATAATAATAATAATAATAATAATAATAATAGCAATAGTGATAATAATAATAATAGTAACAATAACAACAACAATAACAATAACAATTAATAAACTAATTTATATGGTAAATAACATAACAAAAAAAAAGAATATGAGGTATAGGAGAAAATCATGACAGTATTGCCATTTTGTTACTCTAAAGCCATAGCAAGAAAAGCTGCTATCTCAGGTTTTATTTCGGTTGTGGTACAACGATGTGACGTCATTAACCAATTAAATGTTCCAATTAAAGTGCGAGTTACATTAAAAATGCATAATAATTAGTTTGCAAAACGCAAATTTTATCTTTAAAATAGCCCTTAGACCTCCCCTCTGAGACATGATATATATAAATAAATAAATAAATAAATAAATAAATAAATTAAATTAAATTAAATTAAATTAAATTAAATTGCGCCTATATATGTGTGTATGTGTATGTGTGTATGTGTGTGTATCAAACAATTTAAACAATATGAATTCAAAAAGAAGAAGAAGAAACAAAAGGAATTTAAAGAAACATTCCTAAATAGTTTTTTTCAAATCAGAATAAGATAGTGTATCCTTTTCAGTATTAAAATATGGCACTCCATTCGTTAAAAACTACAAATATACGAACAAATTAAAGTTACATAGCACCTGATATATTCAGATAGTATTATAAAAGTATATAAATATTTAACGCAAATAATAACAAAAAATTGTTAACGTCAACATATGATTGTTTGCTTAAATATATATATATATATAAAAAACTATAAATAATAATACATTACCATTTTTTTAGAAAAGTGAAAATTTTAGAAATTAAATATATAAAAAGTTTGTTTCCTTTTTTTCATTGTTTTTGTTATATATATTAATATACGAAAATGAAATTGAATAAATAAAAATTAATAAATAAATAAATTAATTAATTAATTAAATAATAATAATAACAACAATAATAATAATAATAATTATAAATTCAAAAAAGTCATATTAACAATAAGAAAATGTACGCGAAATACTGATAAAATTCAAATTTTTCAGAATAACTGAAAAAAAAAAAAAAGGTTTTAAAAAAGTAATAAAAATAAAACACAACACAAACTACAGATCAGTCAGATGACTAAGGTAACAATCCACAAACATTTCACATGTACATTCAAAATATACTAAGCACTGTAATACTTTATTCAGAATAACATTTAATGCGTTTATATATACGTATAAAAAGTCTTGAATAATTCTAACAGAGATTATGGTAATGACTCTGATAATTTATATGACACGGTTACTTCGATATGTATATATATATACCATTCACATTTATTAAATACATGGGTAATTGTTAATTGATCGTGAAACATCTGTAGGAGGGAAATCTGAATAGAAAAACCGAAGCCCAGTGCTTCAAATAAAGGAAATACGGTAATAGTTTGATTGTGTAATTACGAAAACCTAATCTCCGTGCTTTCACGTAAAGGGGATACGGTATTAGCTTTGATTGTACATTTCTTTTGAATGTCCCAGTTCCCAATCATCTTTTCACAGACTGCACGCACACAGTACACTCGTCAACGATTTTCGTACAGTTCAACAAACAGTAAGTCTCTTAGTCAATAGCACTATTAATGCAGTAATTTCTGTACACACGGGTAACGTCGTATAATTACACATTTCGCTTTGCACACGTTGAATTTAAATACTAAAACTCACAGCACTGGAATAGCGATCTTCGCCCGCCATATTGTCCATCATCGAATTTTGACTGAATTCGAAAAGAAGTTTTCTTTCGTTCTTTATTTCTTTTTCTTCACTCCAAAGTTGAGTATCTCGGGACTGAAGAAGTTATCTGTTGGCATGGAAACAAGTCAAGATATGAAAACAAATAAGCTTCATAAATCTAGATAATCTAACTTTGTTAAACAATCGCCGCCATGACTCTTATAGTTCTTCTTCTGGTCGCGTGATGATATGACCAGTGAAATTTCTTGTAACATTTGTTATTAAAATACACAAGCCAATGAAAGGTTCTGTTACATCATACAAAAAAAAAATCATTGTCCTTTGGAATGTTCTTTTCTTTTTTTTCCGACGAAGGTGGAACACACACGCACGCACACACACACACTGGCTAATAAAATAGTTGTCCTTTAATGTGTGCATATATACATATGTGATATAAATGCTCATAAATATATATAAATAGTCAGTGAAAAGTTTTGAAACAAACGGTCAAGTGTTAGTATACGCTTGGTCCTAGGTCAAATGAAAATATTTATCACAGCATGAAGACGCTAGGAAATCAGGTTGCCTTTCGAATCGTTGTTCGGGGGCAGGTTCCAGTGTCAGATGTTTTACAAATGAGTATACATGTCCTAAAAATAAAGATAAAATTTATTTTATTTTTTGCCTTCTATTATTATTATTATTATTATTTAATTTTTCCCCCCCCCTTTTTTTTTTCCTTTTCTTTTTATCTCTGACTTCACGGTATTATTTTGTTTTGGTGTCTTCTTGTATGTTTAAGTATCTATGAATAAATGCATATATGTATAATGTATATATATATGTATGTATATGTATGTATGTATATGTATGTATGTATGTATGTGTATGTATGTATATGTATGTATGTATGTATGAATGTATGTATGTATGTATGTATGTATGCATGCATGCATGTTTGCACGTATTTATGTATTTATGCACGTGTGTATGCATGTCATTTATGGATAGATTAACGCTGAAAACGTACATCGTCTTGTGGCATTGTTACTTCCTCGTACGTTGGCAGTGACATGTCATCCTCGAAGACGGGGTTGTCGTGACCGCTGGACGCGTCTTCGCAAGAAGGAATCACGAACGTGACGTCAGAAGCCAAGCTTCCTGTAGACAAGGTGAGCAATGACGGATCCAAACTCACCTAAAACAAAAAAAAAAAAAAAAAAAAAAAAATCGTCAAAATAAAAGTTAACACGCTGGGTACGTTTTAAACATTATCAGTAAAACAAGCACAACACGTACTACACATCATAAAACGTCAAGTTTTATTTATTCTGGTGGAAACGTTTGACGTTGAAATCCTGTTGCTCACCTGTTTTGACAGTTTGGGTCGGACGTCTTCCTCCTCTGATGAGGAGGAGTCGAGTGCCAGACTCGGATGACTTCCCAGAGCGCTGGCCAGAGCCAGTGAAGCGAAACTCTCGAGTCCAGGCAGGATGCTGCTCTTTCTGCGTTTTCCTGTGACGAAGAAGAAGAACACGTTATTTTTTTTTTGTATATTTTTAATGAACGCTTAATGGAATAACGTACAACACGTGCGTTTTAATGAAAGCCTAATGGCATCATGCCTAACGCTTGTATAATAATGAAAGCCTGATGGCATAAGTTACAACATTTGTATAATAATGAAAGCCCAGTGGCGTCACTTACGACATATAATGCATAACTTACAATACATGAATTTTAATGAAAGCCTAATGAATATATTATATTTGTACTTTAATTTTCTTGTAACCCTAATGACATAACATACAGCATTTGTATTTTAACGAAAATCCTTTGGTGTATTGTATCTCTACGATATTGCCAAAAAACTAATATAATAACACATTCATTTTTTATTATTAAGCATCAACTATGCAAAAACCATTGCACCGTTACCATCACCACCACAACCACCACCAACACAACCATCATCGTCGTCGTCATCATCATTTTGTTGTTTACATGCCATTCTTATCGGATTTATTTATTTAGTCATTCGTCACATTAATAAACTTTAGAAAAAAAAAAAAAAAAAAACGAAAAAATTCCTTCATATCAAAACTTTTTTTCCACCTGCGTCTACCTTAGTCATTATCGACAACGTTTATGACAAACGCTTAGTCATTCTGAGTTCAGATCCTAAATTAGCAGTGCCAGAAACGTTCGAGTTTCGGCTTTTATCAAAGGCTGTAGCTTAACATACAATTATCTTTTGACAGCGTTAAGACAAGGAGCTGCTTTCTGCCATCGATCATTGGTGCAAAAGCGGCAAGTTTCTCCATTCATCAAGACGGTGTCGAGAGAAGATGATGAATGATAATTAATCTTAATATGACTGGCGAGGTCAAAGAGTTTCATGTTTTCAAGTTTTGGAATAAATTAAACTGAATGAATCGGCCGAGTGTGTTAAAGTACAAACAAACGAATTTTTAAATGAATCGGATGTTATAAATAAATAGATAGATAAATATATAAATAAATAAATAAATATATAAAACTATATAAATAAATAAATAAATAAATAAATAAATAAATAAAACTAAACTGACTAGAGTAAAATAAAATAAAACGGGACCTCAGCCAAAAAAAAAAAAAAAAAAAAAAAAAAAAAAATGCTTCTGGGCAAAACGAATATTCAGTGTAAATTAAATTTGGCATTTACATTTTTATCAGTGTTATTTACGTTAATTCAGTTTGAATCATGCATTTAATCACGTGCTCCTTTTCACTCTTTTTATTTAGCTATTTATTGGATGATATTTATTTATTTATTATTTTAACAAGCGCAAATTTATCTTTCCATATTAATTGATAAGGCGTTATGGCATTTCTGTTAATTTTCTATAACGGAATTAAAGACGAGTACATAATTATGTATTATAATCATGCGAAAATGTATAATAACCGAAAAAAGGGCCAATATAAATAATACATTGAAAATATTCACAAAAATAATTAAAATATATAAAATATTAATATATTAAAATCTCAGTGATATTTATAGCATTAGTATTATTATAATAATTAAATATATAAAGACAACGAGTTAAGATATAATACACTAACACATATAACTCTGTACAACAATAACACATCCACCAAACAGTTAAAACATATACAATATTTATTAGGACCAGCCACCAGTCGTAAAAGCTGGTACAAACCTATTATAGATGTTCGTTTTTTCTTCGACCAATGATCTAAATAAACCGTAAACAAGATATTGTTATTTTTGTTTTATATATAAAACACTGTTTTAAATCGTGAAAGTAACCCTCATAAGAAAAGGAAATTTCGTTTATTTGTTTTGCTAAGACGATGGTTACGAAAAACACCGAACAAACTGTTTTGTCTGGCCTTTAGCGGCTTGATGTAAACCATATTTAAATTTACTAAATATAAGGGGTTTTTTGTTTGTTTTTTTGTTTTGTTTATGATAATATTTCTTTCAGTTTATTTCTCTATATAAGTAAATTCAGCTGTACACAGATCTTTATTTATACAGAGAGACAGACAGCTTTAGTGTTCTTTGTAACTCCATTACCGAATATTCACATCTACAGTGATATTAGCATCTCTGGATGCTGTTTTTTTAATTATTATTTAAAAATGTATAATGAGGATAAATATCTTACCTCCTGGTACACAAGCTTGAATCTCTTTCTCAGTAGCACCATGTTTTCTACACAGTCCCTGTAGCTGCTTTGTCTCCAGCTAAAAAAAACAACAACAAGAAACTAATTATATTAATACTATTTTGCATTCCTGTTAAACAAATAATAACATTTTTGACGATTAAGACGTATTTTTCTTCTTTGTTTTTTTGTTTTTAATTTTTATTTATTCAATGCGTATATCATACTAAACTCTTAATTTTTACCAATCAAATTTTATTTATTTATTTATTATTAAAAAATAACATACGAATTGTATAATGGTTTTTCTTTTTAAAACGAAATTCAGACAAATTAATCACTGAAATTATCGTACTTTGTATGAACTTGTTTTTTCCGCCAGTTCTCTTGTTTTCTTCACGGAACCTCTAAATCTCTGTTTAATTATCTTTAGCTGTACGTGATCTTTCTGTTGAATAACCAAGACAAAACCTGAAAAGAAGAATTATTTATTGGTAACAAAACAGAATGAACATGTTTCTGTTTACTGCACTGGTAATATACCCCGTGTTCTGTGTATATGTTAGTTTGAATAAACAGAGAGATACTGATAGACAAAAAATTACCATGAGTTGATTTGGTCCCGTTATTTTGAAAATTATTGACTTTATGTATGACGATAAAGACGATTTCTTCAAAAATTTCCAAAACTGAGATTCTAGACTTTTGTTTGAAATATACAATTTTCGTTTTTAATAATTCTGTTGTTCATAAGTCTTATGTTACTTCTAACTTTAGTCTTATATCAGTGTTTTTTAACAGTATCTCTGTTAATTAATTTCTGATTTAACTTACTGTTTACTATCCTGACAACTCGCCATGGCAGAATGAAAATCAAAATGGTGGCTGCTTCCGTTCCTGGTTTGGCCCAGATGCCTTCCCAGAATGCAACGTCCAACGACCAAGATACCGCAACAACAAACGTATCAAAGCACTGCAAATGATATCATTAATAACCAGTTAGTAAATATTTATGGCAATGAACTATAATGTTAACATAGAGTATCATTAAAAATAACAATAGTATTCTGAATATTCATCTTTTGTTTTATGTTTAGTCTATCCAGAAGTATTGATACATTTTTGATATTACAGTGTAATATAATGCTGTGTTCTTTGTATGTATGAAACAATGCAGTTATAATACAGTTAATTATCTAATTCTGTTCCGTTCTTAATTTTTATTTTCCGGTCTAGAAGGGGTAAAGGGTATATATAAATATATATATGGATTACTTACTTCAAGTTTATGGTGGAGTATTTTTCTTCCCATTGCAAACGACTTTAAAATTGTCTGAAAATTAAGAAGATAGGATACAGTTTAATATGCGGTACTGTTTTAATTAATAAAGTAATATATTTTCTTTATATACAAAACTTAACATCAAGCACTCCAAAGACAGACGATGTTACCGTTAGGCCATCAAGACAACCTTAAAAAAAAAAAGGTTACTCAATAACCGAGGGTAATCATCGCTTTCCACGAAGTACGCCATTCTTTGTCTTTTTCGTGTATATATGAATATGTATGCATGGATGTACGTATGTATGTATTTTAGGATTTGAATATTCTCAGTCATATGTACATCTGATTAGACTTTGCACATAGACAGTATTCCGGAACATGCTGGCGCATGAAGGACGTAGTCCAATCACAACCTCACGAACCCCGTCAAATGATTCTGACGGGAGTCGAATGTATGACACCCATATATATATATATATATATATCTATGAATGTATATACGTAATAATGTATCTATTGCGTATGCATTCTGCATGTGTCTGTCTCTCTGCTTACAAAAAGACTGATCTGACTTACCTCTAGTAAAAGCGCAGACAGAATGGCCATACTTCCAAGGTGAAAGGCGTGTGTAAGTTCGCTGAGAAGAGAATGCTCCTCCTCTCCCTCCTCCCCATTCCCAGCTGACCTTTTCTGCCTGCCTGTGTCCGGAGTCCCGTGGGCTGCTGCTCTGGGTTCCAAGCCGCCGCCAACTGGAAGCGACTGACCCACGATGCTGTGACTGCGGAACTGTCTGAAGTTATCGACGTCATGATGACCGCCAGCTTCCCAGACGAGGATGTCGTAAATCTTTTCTAGATTCAGATGGTCGTAGCGACTCGAGTTCAGTTTGGGTATTTCCTTGATAAGAACTTTCGTTAGGTTGCCGTCCAGTATTTGCCACTCGTGGAGTTCCTCTGTTTTATAAAGATTATAAGTTATTTTTTAAAACCTAAGTATAGGATATCTAATATGTACTAAACACATAATGCAATTGCATACGTATATTCCTATCCACATATATACATATATGCTTAAATACATGAATTCATGCATTATTCATGAATGCATATACACAAACATATATAAATATATACAAAAATACATACATGCATACGCACATGTTAATATGTGTGTCTATTTGTTTGAGGATATTATTATGTAAATAAATTCATATTTTCCTCACATACATACACACACATACATGCACATTTAAAAGAAAACATTTATGTAAATATATCCATATTTATAGTTGTTTTGATACTCTTGTTTTATTTGAAATAAAAACAAAAAAATTAAGAACTGGCCTACCTAATTATTGCAGTTTGAAAGATAAATGGAGATTATAAAAGAATTATTTAAAAAAAAAACCCCACTAATACACTTAGCACGCTGGTCTTCACTCTATTAATACCGTTACAAATATTAAAAATTATTTTTTAAAAACAGTTACATGGGGTTTATATTCAACACATCTAATTAGCACTGTTTGATTCAGTATACATCAGATAATCACAGCGGGCAGGACTGGAGTCTTACTGTTCAGTGTAGATTAACTTGATAACCGCTGCGAAATGCACAATAACCAACAGGCCTTGCTATAAAGCCGCCAACAAGAGAGTTAGACAGCGGAGGTCACTGTTGGCCCGCTGTTCACTTTGGAAATAAACCTCAAGGCAGGTATATTCCAGGTGTGAATACCTCAACAGGTGATAGGAGGTGCAGGGCTTATTTTTAAATGATATTATGGTGATGCTTTTTTGAGTGTTTGTTTATTTATATTGTTTTATTAATTTTTAAAGTGATCTATATGTTGCTGGGATAGGGTTTATTTATTTATTTATTTATTTATTTATTTATTTATTTATTTATTTATTTACTTATGTCTTTATTCACTGATTGATTTACATATATTTTACAATTTTGTCACTGTACTAAAGCAACTTGGCAGAAATGTAGCATAATAAAAATTCAGAATAAATCTTTCGATATTATTTACTGATAGTGAAAAACAGACAAACAGTCAAAAAGAAGGACAGACAAACAGGCGGATTTATAAACAAAAATATAAATCGAATGACAGATTAAAAGCCAGAGAAATGGGCAGAGAGATAAATAGATGGCTTGATGGACAGAAAGACATATACAGATACAGATACAGACATATATATCTAACATAGAAAAGACGCTTACCTTTCATGATGAGGATATCACAGATGATCTGACCGATGACGCAAGACGCGTCCAGCGCCGCCAGGGTGCTGACGAGGAATCAGCACGACGTGGGTGTGCAGCAGAATGGACAACCGCTTCCGGAATCTGGAGAAACAAGATGGCGGCTGTGAATCGTCTGATTTCTGTTTTCGCGCGATTGCTATCTTTACGACAGTCATTATGAGATTATTAATTTTTTTTTTTTTGTGGTATTTTTAGAGAATAATTATTATATTATATTTTTTTTTTTTATATATTTTTTTTTTGTTTTTGTTATAAATCACTATTCGAATGTATCGAAAAACAATTCAGTTTACGTTCTAAAGTAGAATGAAAGGAATTTAAGTTATTAAAAAAAATTTTTTTTTCTTATTGAAATTTGGAACACGCGATTTGCTGTGAGACAGAAAGTCCACCAACTTTAACAAATCAAATCACAAAATTCATTTAAATAGTTTTCTAATATTATTACTCATCGATATGTGTTTACTCATTATTTGATCATTAACAATATGGACAAAATTTGCTTCGTAACATCATATGAAATGTTATCAAAAGTTGTCTGCATATCCCACGTATTCTATTATTTTCTAAAAAAAAAAGATTCGTTCTATTGTTTATCCTTCAATTGTGGTGCGTTCCCTGTTTAATTTATTAAGTCTGATTGCGTCATCAGTCACAATTCATGGTCTCTCATTCTATTTTTAGAATGCACGCGGAATATGAATTAATTATTGCCGAGGTTTCGTGCACTCGGTTATTGAACTATATGAAAATAAGAAGAAGAAGAAGAAGAAGAAGAAGAAGAAGAAGAAGAAGAAGAAGAAAAAGAAAAGAAAGAAACAAAGTGAATATAAAAATAATTAACTTTGATTTCATTTAAAAAAATTCTTTCTTCTGTTTTTCTTTTCTTTTATATTGTTTTTATCTTCTTATGATAACTGATAATATAATTTTGACTATCAATAAATTAAAACAAAACGTGGAATTACAACAACAACAAAAAAAAGAGAATAAAAGAACGAAAAAAAGAAATATTTAAAAAATTTCACAATTAACCAAAAAAAAAAAAAAAAACAAGGAAAAATTATGTACAGAAGAAAGCAACATTGAAAAAAAAAAAACAGAAACGCCGACAGAAGACAAGAAAAGAAAGACAGAAACAAAGACATTTTTTTTTTTTTTTTTTTTTTTTTTAACGAGAATGAAAAAAATGAGACAATGACAAAGTTCAGTACAGCAGATATGACTCGAAATGGTACAGTACGCATAAAAAGAAAATAAGATTAAAATTAATGTCAGCCAGGTACGAGTGTCTTGCATCTGCTGTAATAAAATAATGCAGATTTTAAAAAGTACAAGGGTTTAAGCTAAGCCATGCACGAACGGGACTTGTAAAAAATATTAAAGTACAATATGCAAATGATGAACAGAAACATGAAAGGAATGTGCTTATTGTGTTATATTTTCTTGTATTATATTATACGTGCTGATATACATGCGGTACCTCCTTACACGCGAACCTACCTATCTGCCTACCCGTATACATATACAATTATACATATATATACATATATATACATATATACATACAAACATACATACATACACACATATATATATGCGCACACAAACATACATACGTACATACATACATATACCTACAAGCATTCATACATAACATGCATATTCATACAGACATACTCATGTACATACATGCATACCTTAATACACACGTACATAATACGTACGTGCATGCATATATACAAAGATATATACATACATTCACATATACAATCCCTTTCAAAAAACTAACCTAAAATCATTAAATAAATAAATAAATTAATTAATTAATTAATAACACAGGTGACATATATTATATATATATATATATTAATAATTTTATCAATTATTATGGTTTATAATATGTAACAAACTATTTATTGGAATAAGACATTAAAAGTCACTCAAATAGTATTTGATGTATGCTGAATTGATTTGGTAAAATGCATTAAAAGGATTACTTTCTGGTAATGGATAAATGTACAGGGTTTTAATGTACTTTTAATTAATAATATTTCAGCGATCACAGAAGATTAACCTGTGTTATCTAGTTGCGTCGATAAAGAAATAATAAACATTACTTTTTAGAAAGTATCATTATAACAGAGGACAATTTAACTTAACACAGAGGAGCAAGCGACATTTTCCCGCCTGTCAGAATGATGTAGTGCTACACGGTCGAAGCAGCAGACGACGCATTGTGAGCAGAAGTTGTCGCTACTCGTTTGTCTTCGACGTGAAAGAAACATATGTAAAACACGCCAACCCGTTTGTTCGTCTCAGTCCCGGTAATCTCGCGCGCTGCCGAAAACACACAAAAAAAAACACAACAACAACCGAACAACGCTCAGCAATAAATCCGAATGAGAAGTTAGGAAAAGCGTCTTTCGGTTTTATTTTTAGTAATTTCTCGAGGTCAAGAACAGTTTGTGTTGTGTGATGGGTCGTTTAATGCTGACTATTTTTAAACTGTAATATTTTAACTGCATTAACCGACACGCGGATTTTTTTGGAGGAAATCATCCATTGCACTTGTTTTGTTTGAAAATCAAGTACTTCAGTAGATTATTAAGTTAGAAAGGTGCCATTTAAAAAATAATAATAAAAAAAAAAAAAAAAAAAACCCACCTATTTAATCATAAAATGAAAAACTTATATTTGTAAATTAGCAGGTAAGCAGTATTGTTTAAAACAAAAATTAAAAAATACGAAACTGCAGCCGGAATGAAAATTAAAAATAAAAGAAGAAAATAAATTAATTAATTAATTTAAAAATGTCGTCGGACTTATAATGACTGCATAAAGTTTGCTCAGTGAGTGTCTATTTTAAAATTACATAAAATTTTCATTTGTTATGAATTCAAAATCTATTTCCGTCTAAGGCTTATAATGGTATAACATCTCTGAATAATAACAACAACGCTAATAATAATAATAATAATAATGTTATAATTCCACATATACATTATCAATGAAGCCTTCAGAAGTTAAATTTTACGGGAAATGGCTTTTCATTTTACTTTGTTCCGTTTTGGGGTTTTCCTATTATTATTTTTTTCTTTTACTTATGTTTTGTTTAAACTTTTGTTTTATGTTTTAAAGTTTCTTTGAAGTCTTTTGTTTTATTTTTATGTTTTAATGTTGCTTTTGGTTCTTCTTTAGATAACTAATCACTACATTTCTATAACTGTATACAGGTGTAGTGTTTATCATCAGAAAAGATAATTTGGTTTTATTTTTAACCACTCGAGGTTAACAAACGGAGATATTTTGAATGCTTACGTATTCTTAATTGAGACTTGTTAGCATGTGTAATGACATATGCTAAAATAACATTACCAAGTACATAAGTACTAATTTAGAGTGCTCTAAGTACGAATTAATATTGTTTTAGTGCATTTGAACCAAATAAACAGATAAATAAGTACTTAAATAAGTTAGTAAACATATAAATTAATAAACAAAACATAACAAAGCATAATATTACAATATTTCTAATAATAAAATAAAACATATCTGAATTTATTCGTTGTGTTTAGATTTTAAATACTTAACAATTATATTTTATTAATTAATCCTTTGAATTTTTTTTTGAATTTTGTTTTAATCAGAATTCGTTTGAAAAATACATTACATATTTGGAAACAACAACGACAATCTGATTAAATTTAAAGCTGAAAGGATTCTAAAAATAGAACACAAATACTCTTAGATTGAATGAACCCGGCAAGTAGTTTCAAATTTGCTTCCTACATGTTTTTCTTTTAGTTTTTAAAATCTCTCTCTCTCTCTCTCTCTCTCTCTCTCTCTCTCTCTCTCTCTCTCTCTCTCTCTCTCTCTCTCTCTCTCTCTCTCTCTCTCTCTCTCTCTCTCTCTAATATAATAAAACTGATTTTAATTATTTATTATGCATTTCTTCTTCTTATTATTATTCGTATTATCGTTATTATTAATATTATCATCATCATTATTACTGAGTATACTTGATGACTTATACTTTCAAAAATATGCATACGCAAAAATAACATATCAACAGATTAAAAGATTTACAAAATCAAAAACACACGAATAAATAAATAAATAAATAAATAATCAATTACCTTCTGTGCAATGGTTTGTTAAACTGAAGTTCAAGCTCGCGTTTCTGGGGATCATTTGTTTGCAGGCCTGAGCCTGGCCCTTGCATATTGTCTCTCAGTAACAAAAAATAGACCTCGACCTTCCTCTCTTCGATTAAAAAAAAAATAAAAGCACTCTTGCTGCGTTTTTAATATATTAACCACACTTAATTTTTTCTCCAGCTTTGAGTCTATCTTGACAATTACTCAAACATTTTCTGAGTCTGACTTATTAATATCCATATATATATTTTAATATTCATATCGTCTCTTGTTCAACTTTTCAGCCTGTTGATTCAAACTGAAAATGTTATTAATTTTTTTTTTTTTTTGTAATTAAATCCAAACAAAAGCAACAACAATGGTATCCAAACAAACTGGTGTGCTTATTGTTGTTTTTAATAATCGGATTTAAATCTTCCTCAAAATATCTTTCCAGTGCAAAAAGAGCAACCCTCAGCTAGAAGAATGAAAGCATATATCTATTACTTCTCGTCCTCGGGTTCGGAAGGTGAAACAATTTTAAATACATCGGTGTAATCCATTGTTTCAATACGACAAAATGAAACACTTGGCGGGACTATTTTTAAAGTGTGTGTCTGTGTGATTAACTTGCTTCTTTTCGTCTGAAGGCGACCACGAGTAAGATGGTCAAACTTACGTTATATAAAAAAAGATTAAGAATCCTCACTGTGCGCATTAAGACATGTCCTTTGGAGTCCGCGGACACTGAGATATCCAGCTGCTGTTTGCTTGCTTGTTTCTCTGCAGAAAATCCTTTTGAAGACAGATTTGTTTAAGGAAGCTTTGCATGGGCGGATAAGTATATCTGATTAGCCGTCAATAAAAAAACAGCGACTCTATAATAGGTGTATTAATATCGTTTCTGCTGCTGCTGAGGTTGTTATTTTTTATTTTTATTTTTTTTTATTTTTTTTTTTTAACATGATGGCACCTCGATCGTTAAAGGAATTAGTGGGTGTTTTTGGTGTCATCGTAACCTTCAGAAAGTCTAGGGTGTTTCGGAAGTTGGAAAGAATGAAATCAGCACGAATGTTAAATCGCGCGAACGTCTGCAGAAATGGTGGAATTTAAAAGCACAGATTTTGGGATGATTTGTCTGTTACATTTTAAATTAGTAAAGGTGAACATACATATAAAAAGGACACAGTGGTGTATAGATCAAAAGCTGGACGATACAATGCTTTATTTATCATTAGCATTCATTGGTATTCGGATCGCATCTGAACACATACTAAGATATAATTTTGCTTCTAATACTTTTATACTAATTTTGAAAAAAGCAAATTTTGTTTTCAAAACAGGCATTCTTAAACGACTGATTTGCCATTAAAACTAAACAACATATATCTATTCACATATGTGTTATATGAATTTTTGCTCCCATAATTTAATAAATTTGTTGTTTTTCTATTATTTTTTTTTTTTAGTTAGTTATTATTTTTTTTTTTTTTTTTACTGAATTGTGTTCGTGAATATTGTTATAACATAGATATGTTATTCATTTAGCAGACGGATCTATAACATTTAAAATGAAGTTATTTTATTATAACGAAGTAAAATCAATAACAACAAAAAACAAACAAACAAAAACACGACACGCTATACGCTTTAACCTTTACACGTACGCTTAGTTCTTGGACTTTTCCCGCGTTTTTTTCCAACCAGTGCAATACATCACGAAAGCCCTGACACTAAAGTACTGTAAGTGATGACGTTATGATGTTACGCTTCAGACAAGGCGCCGAGCTGACAGTCAAAACAAATGACCGAAACCAAGCGAGCCGTGCTCTTTCTGTACTTTCTGCGATAGGCCAAGCTAAATGAATAATTTGCTTCTTCTTTTAAACTAATTTGTTTCAAATGCTTTATTTTATTTTATTTATTATATTTGTTTATGAATCTGACCTTATTTCGTTATTGCTTTTATTTTTATTTATTTGCTATTTTTTTTTCTTAATTTTTAGATTTAAAAAAAAAGTAACATTTAATTTTATTATATCTTTTTTAATTTTACTTATATTTTTTAAATTTTTCTTTATAATAATAATAATTATCTAACAGAACTCGAGCGAAACTGTTTTATCAGTTAATAGCACGGCATCTTACGTATATCTATTCATCTAGTTAATACGTACCAGACATTAGGCATTCTCTATCTGTTATGTTCAATTCTTTCAGTGTCAATATAAATGTACAGTAACAAGCAAAATAGAACAAATCTTTTCATCAAATGATTAAATCCACATTAATTTATTAAAAAACAAAAATCTATATAAGCCTTGGATCAGTAATAGATTTCATGTAATTGCGTCATTATTGCCGAAAATGAGTAATAATGAGATATTTTATTATTACGTCATTGTACAACAATCAGTCTTGACAAGAATTAACTGTAAACACTTGTTAAAAATTTCTGCTAAATTTTTATTCGAAATAACAGTTAATTCGAACAACAGCGCGAACGACTAGGGTTTATTTATAAGTTATGAGCTGGACGACAAATGGACATAACAAAAATTGTTCAAGGGTCAAACGTCTGGGTCAGATTTAGTTCCCAAATGACTCCTTTCAAAGACAATTTCAATTCGTTATTGTCAGTTCAGAAAAACGAATAAATAAATTACCAGAATTAAGATTCCAGAAGCGAATTTCTTTTGACCAAACGCATTTAAATAATAACCTATTGTTAATTTGAACGCATACATAATCAGACTGATCAATTCATGATTATTATTATTTTATGGATTATCATTATTATTATTTAAAGTTATTAAAAGAAATTTGACTGCCTCTGAAACACAGTCTAGCTTGAGCGGGAAAAACTATGAACTCCATGGATAGATGAATAAGCAGATGTTCAAATATGACCAAAAAAAAAACTGAAAAAGGAAAAAAACATGGAAAGAAAAAATAAATTGTAAAAAACTGAATAAAAAGGTAAGAAAAATATCAGAAATGATAAGCACGAAATATACGTGAAGAAAGAAACAAACAAAGAAAAAGAAAGAAGAAAAGAAGAAAAGAATACAGTTGGCTAAATGGATGACTATATTCTACTGGATGCCTAGATATTCAGACATAATTATGAATGTACGGACGAACGGATGAAGATATAATGCTGTCAGAAATAAACTGTGGCTATAGAAGTGGATTAATTCCAAGGAAATGGCTGACAACATTTATTTGTCTTCTCTGCCCACCGGACGCGACAGTTTCCGTTTGTGAAAGCATTATCAGCAAAAAATAATTAACCATTTAGTTGTCTGACTAAACTAGTGTCGAGAAACATTTATTGTTTTAGGCGGTTTTTATTATTTTTATTATTATTATTATTTTTTTTATTATTAATTTTTTTTTTTTTTTTTTTTTTTTGTCCATTTATAATGTTGTTTTTTTTAATTATTATTATTATTATTATTATTATTATTATTATTATTATTAGTAGTAGTAGTAGTAGTAGTAGTAGTAGTAGCAGCAGTAATTTTGTTTTGTTAAATTTTTTTATTATTATTTGTTTTTATTCTCTTTGTAATAGAAATGATAATGATGATGACGTCATTATTATTATTATTATTATTATTATTATTATTATTATTATTATTTTTATTATTATTATTATTATTATTTAATTTCTATTGTATCTTATAAATTAAAGGTAGCTTTTTTATTTAAAAAAAAAATTTAAAAATCACAGACTTTTTATTTTCAGTATTACGCCACATACCTCCTCATTCTACTTTTTTTCGGTTTCTCCTCTGAATCGGACTGACTCGGTCTGTTACTGTCACCGCTCAGAACTAAGGAAACCCTTTTGCTGGAGCTGGAGGAAACCCTCCGATAGGGGGCGCTACTGTCATCCATCTTGTATGGCGGTCTGACTCGGTTTTGGCAGGCGTGTATCTATTCATGACATTTGTACTCTAGCATTTAGGAAAGTTTTACTTTTCATTAGTCGTAAATTTCGCTAAGATGATTTGAGTTGTTAAAATTAATATATTGCATATGAAACCCTTATGTTAACAAGGTGTCATTACTTATTACACAGTATTTATGGCCGTCATCATTTAGCGACATGTTTACAACATGGGTAAGATGACATATCTTAAGATTTGGTGGATCCTGTTTTAAAAGAATATATATATATATATATATATATATTTTGTGGGATGGTCTGTACTTTAAAACCATTTGTCAGTTAAAGTTTGTCTAACGCTTTTAAATTTTGTTTGTTTGTTTTATCTCGTTTGCTCATTTTCTATATATGTAGGTATGTACCTCTGTGTATGAATGTACGTATGTATGTATGTATATAAAAAATGTATGTATGTATGTATGTATGTATGTATGTATGTATATAAAATGTATTTATGTATGTATGTATGTATGTATGTATGTATGTATGTATGTAGTTTAGGATTTGAATAGTATCTGTCTTATGTACGTCTGATTAGAATCTGCACACAGACAATATTCGGGAACGCAGGAGGACAAAGTCCAATCACGACCTCACAAACCCCGTCTTGTATGTATGTACGTACGTACGTATTTATGTATGTATGTACAAGGTTGTTATAAAGTCCTCGTGCAGTTTTACATAGAACTGAACTATAAAAGGGATAAGAAAAACGATATTTTGGATGACAAAAGTACTCAATCTTTTTTGGTGTATGAATGATTTTTTAAAGGTATTTGTTTAGTCGGAAAATTAAAAATATTTCTTGAAGAGCAAAAAGGAATACATTCAAAAGCGATGCAAGAGAAATATGTGTACTAAGTCACTAAAAATAGTTTTATTCCGTAAATTTTGTATATATTTGAACTCAGAAAATGGTGAAAAGAACTATTGCGTATATATGTATGTATGTATATATTTATGTATGTATGTATGCATGCATGTATGTATGTATGTATGTATGTATGTATGTATATATATGTATATATATATATGTATGTATGTATGTATCTATGTACTCGACAACAAAGCTTTCACAATATATTTTTGACATGTCATCTTTAAGCATGTTGCATGTGTATGTATGTATACATGTATTTTAGGATTTGAACATTCTGTGTCTTATCTACGTCTTATTAGACAAACTGGCGCAGGAGGACAAAGTCCAATCACCACTTCATAAACCCCGTCAGATGCCGTGACGAGACTCGAACCCATTCGCCCGCACTTCGAAGGCGGACGACATTACTGTTTGGCCATGAAGACAATCCACGTTTTCTCATGTCATCGTTATGCATGTTACATCTGTATGTGTGTGTGTGTGTGTGCGTGTGTTGTTGTTGTTGTTGTTGTTGTTCGGTTTCTGTATGTCTGAATGTAAACAGCCCATCGTTAATTACAATCGTACATTATAACAATAATATCAAACCTCTTCATCCTAATATAACTTTAATGTTAGGCGAAGTGACTAGTTTACAACACAGCGCTAATCTAGTGTTGACTCACTGACAGAGTAAGAGGTTAGCTCCCCTTAGAAAGAGATCTTCTATTTACTATGTGTTTTTCTGTCACGCACAACAGTGGACGTTTTAGTTGTACTTGAACCAGTTATGAATTTACAAGCAATAATTTTGAGCCGTTCGATGATTATCCAGAATTTGTTTTTCTTTTCGATCGACAGCTGTGCCTTTACACTAAGCGATTTGATGTAACGATTTATTGTGAATGTCGTTTTAAGTTTTTTTGGAGGACAAAGAGACATGCAGATATATATCCAGTCAGTTTTTTAGAATTAGATAAATGAAGAAAAAAAACAACAACCTCAAACTGTGCAGCTGTTTTTGATCGCTATTGTAGCTTACTGAAATGATATAGTTTCTGCAAATTGCATTATGTGAACAGACCTATAGTTTGAATCTTTCATTTATTTTACATTCCAGCTTCTGTACAGGTTATCGTCTTATCAGTCTGCATGATTTGACAATGCAAATAAAAGAAATCGTGTTTATAATAATTTTCCGTAAAAAGTATTTTTAAAGAATTTATATACAACCTTCTTATCAAAAAACATCAACAAAATAAATCAAGAATTTGTCATAAAACAGTCCTTTCGGTTAACATTAAAGTTACTTTGAAACACCTGCACATGATACGAAAATAATATTGCTATGGACATACAAAGACGAACGAAATAGAAATATTAAATTATTTCAAATTTTGGTTCATTAGACTTTTTTCTATATATACTTAAAAAAAATAAAAAAAAATAATAATTATAATAATGAAAAAAATGGACATATTTATTGTCCAAACATAACTTTGAAATAGCTGAATATGAAATGAATCAAAGTTATGACTAAAACAACAGGAAATGGTTCTACATCAAAAAGGAGAGCGTTCTAAGTTTAGATGGTGAAGTGACAGCCAAACAAATGTAGCCGCAGCGAGAAGAAAAGAATAGCAAAGAAGCGACTTGATAAATGTGGCATATGTAACAGTGAATGAGTGTCTCGGTTTCAACACACTCGCCAAGGTCAAAGAAAATCCTCCGCGAGTAACAGAGAGAGAGAGAGAGAGAGAGAGAGAGAGAGAGAGAGAGAGAGAGAGAGAGAGAGAGAGAGAGAGAGAGAGAGAGAGAGAGAGAGAGAGAGAGAGAGAGAGAGAGAGGGGGATAGTAGCAGTAGTAGTATTTTATTTTTAGTATTACTATATATACACTAAACAATAAAAAAATTTTTTATAAAATAATGAAATAATGATGATGGTGATGGTGATGTTGATGAAGTCAGAGGTGTATGGGTATGGTATTTGTGGACAAGGGTTTCTCACAAACAGGACAACTGTAAAACTAACAATATGCACACTGTGCATACCGCTCTTAGCTAGAATCCCTGATTTGCCAACATCAGCGTATCCAATAAATTTAAATTTAAAAAACAAAAAAATTAAATAACAAAAGATTCAGTGTAAAAAGGGAAAAAAATTAAACGGTAAGGTAACATTTTCGTAGTCAGATATCAGACGACTACTATTTCGCTTTTTAGCTTTATAATTATAATCTGAAAACAAGGACATATTTTCTGCACGCTGAAGGACAAAGGAAGGAGTCAAGAAACTGTTCTTTGTTCCTGGCTGTAGACATAAAAGCACATAACTTGGCTTTATGAAACCAGCCACAGGGCACTGGTAAATAACCCAAATGGTTCTGCGAGGTGGATGGATCCAACGACCCTTCGCGCCTTAATAAGATTACCAGCTCATGCCGTCTTATTTATTTATTGCAGGAAATTCTAAGAAGAATGATAACGTTACTTGAACTGTACGAAATTTATTCTTCCTAAATATATCGTTCGTAAATTAAAAGCCAAAAATACCAGCACTGCCTACTTTTACAGCCGAAATTAAAGTAACTTGTCAGGATTTAAATTTATATATCCTAAAACAAAACAAATGAATTTCATGCCAAATATGGGCAAATAATTTAACTTCGTTCAAAGATGCTGTTAAATTAAAAGCAGCTGAAATACGCGAGAGTTATATGACGTGTCACCATCCACAGGAAACAGCTGTGCATCAAAAAGAAAAATGGACTCGGGTGAGGCGAAATGACAGACAAACAAATATGAGGTAGCTGTCAAAATTAAGTATCTGAACGTACGTCGCGTGTGTGTAATAAAGATGTACGTCAGCTGACACGATGTGAAAAACCACAAAAATGTTCGTGTGTTCAAAGCGACGTCAAAATCAGAGAAGTTCAAAGAGTATTTAAACGAAAATGCGAGGATTTTTATTTATTTATTTTTTTTTTTTTTTTTTGTTAACTGTTTTGTTGTTTGAATAGATTGCACCAGCACAAATTATGAATGTATGAATGCATTTATGTACAGTATTATATATGTATGTATGTATATAAGTATGAATCTATGCATGTATTCATGTGTATAATCATGTACATATGCAATTATGTATATATAAATGAATGTGTATGATATATGTATGTATGTGTGTATATATGTATGAATCTATTCATGTATATAAGCATGTATTTATGCAGTTATGTATATATAAATATATGTGTATATGTGTGTATGTATGTATGTATATATGTCTGTATTTGTTTTTATTCGTGTTTGTTTAATGACTATCTGAATAGACTGAACAAGTACAAAGTATGAATGTATGCACGTATATAATGTATGCATATATATATATAAATGAATGTGTGCATGCATGTATGCATATATTCATGTATATATGCATGTATGCATATGCATGCAGGTTTGCATAGCTGTAATAATGAATATGTATATATATATTTGTATTTATATAATGTATGTATGTGAGTACCTGGATATTTGTTAATTTGTTTGTTTGTTTGTAACTATATAATTATATGCATGTATGTAAGTATTTGTGACTGTTTTAATATCGTCATCACCATTATTATAATTACCGAAACAATAACTGTTTTATATTTTCAGGGCTTTGCGGTTGCCACTGATACTCAAAATGTCTTTTAAAGGGACTTGTGAAATCCACAGCCAGACAAAATAATCTAAAAGTGTCAACAGTTTCATAAATCTGTCACTCTCTCGGTGAGTCATCCCGTGTCTTGTCAAAGATCCTCCGAAAACAAAGGAGGAAGAATAGTAATAATAGCTGTAATGGCTGACATCTAAATTTGCAACATTTGCAAGGTTATTTGAAGCTAGGCATGACATACTGTTACTCAGTAATAATAGGTGCCCATGTAAAGAATTTATTTTTATTGCAAATGTTAGAGCATAATTATAATAAATACACAGAGCAGGCCATCGTATGAACATTTTCTGACAATGTCGTTACAAAATGATAATGTTGAACTAAGCAGCTCGTAATATAAAAATGGTTAAGGTAACTAACTAACTAACTAACTAACTAAATAAATAAATAAATAAATAAATAAATAAATTAAATATTCGTTATTATCGCAACGTGCTTATCGGAACATGTATATTGCCACAATCGATGGTTTCATCCTATGTTTAACTTTACAAATCTAGTGAAAACTGTTTTTTAAACGCATAATGCACAGTGATGCAGTACAATAGATTATTTCTGTCATCCAGAACGTGATGATAAAATGTTTAAAATAAATACGTTCGCACCTTTTGCAGTCAGTCATGCGAGAACACTTAAATAAAGCCATTCGTATTAAAACGTTTTACTAAAAATAGCGAAAATGTGTACGCAAAAGTTATTATTACAAACAAACAAATACAAATATAGTAAATAAAACGAATCAGCGCCATTTGTAAATGAAATATTGAAGATACACTGCTATGGATCTGTTTCAAATGAATATTTAGAATACATAAAGACTTACATATACATGCATACATACACAAGCAAGAAAGAAAGCAAGAAAAAAGAAATTAAATAGTAAATATATAGACTTGTAACTAACGAAAGCATGAGTTTTATTATTATTATTATTATTATTATTATTATTATTATTATTATTATTGATGATGATGATAAAAAAGAAATTAAAAATACTTACATTCTGGATTTATGTCTCAGTTTCTTCACGCAATCCAGGTGTTTCGCTGCTCCTTTCGGGACGCCGTGAATTGGCGGAAATCCGTGAGCTGATGCCGTCATTTTACTTTTGTTAATTTTTCAGTATTAACGTTCTGTTGTTCACTGTTCAGAAGTTATCCCAGAGAACCCCAAAGCTCAGATGCACTTGCAAAAGTTTGTTTCGAAAAGGTGGAAGTGCAGCGTGCTATACCGCAATGGACAACACCACAGGCGATGTTTCTTCGAATTAACGAGATTCGAATGTTCTGGTTTACGTTTTAGACAGTCCTTGAGAAACAGCAGGGGGAACAAATTTTAAAACTTGAATAAAATATTTTTATCTTTTAAAAAGTTTTAATTTAAAAAAAGAAAACAAAAAATATGCAAACTGTTCTTTTCAAATCTGATTTTTTTTGCAGTAAGTAGAAGTGTAAAAATCTTCAATATAAATTTAAAAAAAAAAAAAAAAAAAATTTGTTATATATATTTTTTTTTTTCAGTTCAAGCACTTTTCTAACTTAAGCTTTTTGCAAAAAGAAAGCACTACGACGAATAGCGACTTTCTTTCTATCAAAAACCTAGTACTTCTTTCTCTTGCTCCAAGACCTCACAGCCAGACGTCCCGTCCCAACACTGACTCGAAGGGCTTTGGATCGGGCCTTAAAAATATCGTAGATATAATTATGTCGAGCCGTGATTGATGAATTAGCCGAATGTGCCGCAAAATGGCGATGGCTGGTCGGATGTGAGACATGCATTGCTATTGGTACGTCCCACATTAAACCGTGAACCATGTCCATCAAAGAGTGACACATCGGGGTTACCTCGACAACAGTAACACCTTCAGCTAATGTTACACCTCAGCGCTGCAGCGACAGTCTCATTGTGACCTCTCGTGATGCTAATAACTGCGGCTAAGGCAACGACACTGTCCATAGGATGGACATGACACGGAACCTTTCTTTTTTTTTTTTTTTTTTTTTTTTTTTTTTGATGTTCGGGATAGCCAAGATTATTGCGGCGAAGAGCACGCTGATGTTTGACGTTTCCTTAAGGTGAATAAGGAAAAATTTAATGTCCTGTCACTGCGTAATCATCGGTTAATGATTGTGAGTAAATTAATAAATAATTGTGAAGTCGAAAGAAAAAAAAAAAGAAGAAAAAAAATGAAAAGTTTAATGGACGTTTTGAGTGTAGCGTTAATACTGGAGTTTCTTCCCTTTGCACTCTTTTGGTAATTAACTTCTATTAAGTGAACTTAGATCTTATTGAAGAAGAAAATATAAATTCATGTTTAGGTTTTTCGTATATTTTTACAGCTGTGTTGTTGCATTTGTCAATAATTGTGCTGCTGGTGAAGATGAGAGGATGTTGCTGTTACTTATGGAGATTATTATTATTAATATTATTATTATTATATTCGTATTCGTTTTTTGTTGTTTTTTTGTTGTTGTTTGTTTGTGTATTTGTTGTTGTTTTGTTTTTTGTTTGTTTGTTCGTTTTTTTTGGTTTTGGGGGGTTTTTTGTGATCAATTTTTTCTTCCCATTATTAAAAAAAAAAAAAAAAAAAAAAAAGCCTATGCTTTGTAGTAGAGGAGCAAAAGTAATTGCTGTAGTAATAGTGATGCAGTAATACTATGAATAGTACTAGTAGTACTTCTAGTAGTAGTAGTAGTAGTAGTAGTAGTAGTAGTAGTAGTAGTAGTAGTAACAGCAGTAACAGTGGTTGAAGTGGTAATAGTAGTAAGAGTTATAGTAGTAGTACTGGTAGTATAGAAGTGAAGATGATGGTTGTAATAACAGCAACAGAGCAGAGTAGTGGTAGTGGTAGTAGATGTAGTAGTAGTAGTAGTTCAGAAACATCAACAGTAATTGCAGCAGCAGCAGCAGCAGCAGCACTGTATCAACAGCGTTGCTTTATTAACAGGTAGCTAACCACAGAAGTTTTCAAACTGTGGTTTCCCGAAATCCAGGTGCTTTGCACGAGCTATCAGTGGTTCTCTGCCCAATTTCAGATAAATAAGCAAATCACATATAATATATAGAAATTCCGAAATAAATGTTGTAACAAATAAATTAAACGTAAGTTAAAGACATTCGACATTCCAATAAATTTTAAAGCCTTTCAAACTTTAGGTACAGCAATTTTGTATTATTATTTTTATTTTTATTTATTTATTTATTTATTTATTTATTTATTTATTTATTTATTTATTTATTTATTTATTTATTTATTTATTTATTATTAATTTGTTTTGTTTGTTTGTTTGTTATATATCTCCCGCTGTCTATATGGGTACTATGAGTACAAACCGTTACGATATACTGACTTTAGTATTTTTAATAAATAAAGCACACGTGTCGTGATGAATGAAGCAGGTTTGCGGTTCTTCGCGTTAATTTGTCAATACTGCAATGGCGGTGCATGTATTACTGATGAAATTGTGTCTGGCGGTTTTCGTTTCGTTGTTTTTGTCTTGTTCCTGTGACAGGTCAAATTAGTCTTTGTGGCATTTTACATGAATCCATATACAATTTGTTTTAAATCACAGTGTGCATATTGTCAGTGTTTACAGTTGTCATTTTACTCCTTTTCTTTTTCAGAAAAAAAAACAAAAACAAACTGTCGCGGTGTACGCAACAACAACAACAACAACAACATGAATAATAATAATAATAATAATAATCAACAAACAGAAAAGGCCAAACAATTTATAAAATAAAATAAAAATATTTAAAAAACTACAGCAACAAGAACAACTACTACTACTGCTCAACAACAACAACAACAACGAGAATAATAAAAATAAAAATAATAATAATAATAATAATAACAGCAGCAGCAGCAGTAATCCTGAATGAATATAAATAAAATCCTGCAGTAAAGCTAAAAGACAAAATAAATGTCTACTACAGGAATATAGTTAATGTCTGCTAGGTGAAGGTAGCGAGAGGAATATGTTTATTTTTGTGTCTTGCACCCAAGAAGAAATATTAAATTTTGAAGCAGTAATATTTAATGTTTGGAGTTTTAACAGTCTCGCCTAAATGAATTATAAATTAGCTAAAAAAAATAATTCATACAAAGACTAGATGCTGCCACAACTCGAAAATACACTGAAGTGAAAGTTGAATACGAATTACGAAAATAGTGAAATAAAATTGCAAACTAGTATTTATCATTTTCTTTTTATTATAGAAAAAAAGAAACTGCATTTGGTATATATTTTATATTTAAAGTCATCAATAAATATTCTACACATCTTTTCAGAATCAAGCTGCCACCATTACTTTTTTTCTTTTTTTTTTTAACCCAGGATGAACATTTTGGAGACATTTGCAATTACCTTAATTTTAAAAATTGTCAAAATGTTATGATTCGCAAAAGGTTAAAACAAATTTATTATTTAGTCATTAATAGTGTGATTCATTGTTGCATCAGCATGAATTTCAGCACGTAACCTCTCCGAACTCATAAAACAGTAATTTATGAAGTACTACACGTCATCGTCGGTTCGATACATTGCGTCATTCAGACTAAATGTGTTATTTAGTTATTAATAGTCACTGTGCAGGAAACAATGCGTATCACACGGGTGGCGAAATGGTTCACCAGGGAAAGGGAAAAAGTCTTGCAAGGAAAAATCGTATGAGTCCAAACCGCTAAATTACGTAAAGAACAATAACACATTTATTAGTTCTGATATAAATTAAATGTGTTTCCGATAACGCTTAATGGGATTGGTGAAGGTACAACGGTAAATTAATAATCACATGTCACATAACGGTTATTTTATTAATAGTGATCGTTATATACAGACGTATGCCGAGACTCTCTTTCCTTCACTTTACAGCATGAATTCCTGTGAGTATTATGCATGCGTGCGAGCAAACTGATTTTATTATTTTTATCCAAAACTCTTTTCTGCTGGATTTGCTCGGTTGACATTCGTATAAAGATTGTAGCTATAGGAGTTGTGACGGTGGCAGCTAAAGAGTAATACTATTGCTATACTCATCAGTAGAGTTAGTAGCAGTTTTGCTAATATCAACAGCTGAAATAGTAAAATAATCATAAAGATATTTAGTTGTAGCAGAATAGCTGATGATGGCAATGAAGCAGTTGTAATAGTAATGTCATTCACTTCATTATCTTCACATTATAGCCAATTTTTCATTCATTCATTCTATTCTGTTCTATTCTACTTTACTCTACTCTATTCTATTCTATTCTCTTTATAACTGGTTGTTGACTTTTTGATGACTGTCAGTGCCTTTCTGAGTTGTATTCCTACAATCACAAAATCGCTCACTAATGGGTTTTTTCATATACACAACATACAAATAGATGAGTAACTTTTTATTTATTGTTTTGTTGTGTTTATTTTTGCATTTCCCCATACAAACTGTCCTACATTAACACCCCAACCCACCCAGCTAGTTTAAAACCTGGGTCTGTTCTGCTAGATGCGTCCAGTGACGATAATTTTCCTGTTGTTTACTGCTAAACAACAAACTGTTGACACGACTGGTATATGTCCCGTTGGTTACCAAGCAATACGTAAACAGATTCTCCTTTTTTTTTAAAGGAAATATATTATTTGTGAATGAGAGTGACATGTCTTGTCACGGTGATGTACCAAACAGTCATTTCTACGTCACTGGCTTCTAGTTTAACCAGTTTTAGTTTTACTGTGACGTCACTTGTAGAAAAACCAGTGAGCCCTGAAAGGTGTGCAAACTTAGCTGCATTTTCTCCATTATTAAAGTCTGCACGTGCGCACAAATAAACATACTTTCTAAACCCTGCATGAACACACATATTTATCTACATTTTTTTTTTTTTTTTATGTTTTGTTAACAGAATTTTTTTATTTCGTTATTACATGATTATTGTTATTATTAATTTTATGTTATTATTTTTGTTGGTAATTGTGTTTGTGTGTATGTGTGTGTGTGTGTGTAAAAGTTGTCCATGACACGGCAATGTTTAGTAACAAGGTACTGTGAAGGTCTAATAATTTATTAAGAAGTTATACTTTGCTACCGAAGTACTTTTGTAATGCTCATTTGTAAGATACCTTTTACTCTTTCTACTATAATTCATTTTATTTTAGAATAAAATTGCTCATTTGTTTTCTACATTCCAATCCAGTGTTAGTAAACAAACAAATAAATAAATGACCGCTTCTAATAAAGCTTAACAGCATGTTTTGAGGCATTAACAATTTTTGTTACGTACAGACACTGAGATATGGTGTATCTTAATTTCTGTAGATCTAGAACGTGGAGTGACGTGACTATCAATTACTTCCATGTGACAGAACTAATTTTAAAAAAAAAAAAAAAAAAGAGGTTACAATAGTTTTACACATACTCAGATATGTCGTGAATGGGATGAAACCCTGCTGTAGATCAGTTAAAAGGCAGTTTGGACCAACCACTATTTTGTTAGGAATCGGAAAAACAATTTTATTTTTCATTTTTTTTTTTTTTTTTTTTTTTTTTTTTTTTTTTTTTTTTTTTTTTATTTTATTTTATTTTATTTTATTTTATTTTATTTTTTTTTTGGCTTCCGTCTTTTTTAATATATATATATTTTTTTCTGAATTTAAAAATAAAAAAACTTTGGACCAAGTTTTCAATCCTATTGTTTTAATGTTCAGTCTCATGACTGTTAGGAAAAGAGAGAGAAACCTCCTTCTACCAATCAGTGAAATAATTTTTTTTTTATCAATTAGCAACCAACGATCTTTTACACGTGTTTTCGCCACAAATCGGACAGCACTTGCCACAGCCTTTGTCAAACCATTCATCGTGGAATACGTGTTTGAAGGGTAAAACTCAGGTGGCTCGCTGAGGAGAACTGATTCCACGAATACTCTCGTCTTAATCCCATGATCTGATCTAACCACTGGACCACAGACCGCCTCCTACGTCACCGAAGCTGCTTCGTCATTGCACATACGGAAAAAAACAGAGAAGTATATATTTTTTTGGCAAGTTCGTTAAAACGTCAGTGATCTCCTATCACTCAAGCAGACGTCAAAGATGAAATATCTCTGATAATATATCTTTTTGCCAGCTACGTCGCAGAATAGTGATCACTTAATCAAGTTTTTCTTATCCTTGTAAAACCTGTTGGATAGGAAGGTTACTGACCTTTCAGTAGTAATTCCATTATCACGTATAATCATGAATGAATATGTAAGTTAATAAATAAATAAAAAAATGAAATGAAATAAAATAAAATAAAATAAAATAAAATAAAAAAAAAATAAATAAATAAGCTGAGGTCGTGTATATAATACGACCAGGATTTGACATTTCGTCTTTATTTTAGTCTTTATTTCGAAAAAGAACAAATTAACGACTGAACATCTGTTAGCCATGCTTCAGTGTACTTTTACACTGAGGTCAGGACATATGGCTTTCGTCAAATGATGACATATAAAAAGCAAATTCTTTGAGACTTTCAGTGAATTATGGTTACAAAGGCTTTTAGGGACATTTTGTATACATTTTCCAGCAGACTTTAGAGTACACATCACAACCTTTAAGACTCTAGTCCTCTACCTTTCCGATAACATGAGTTGGGTTATGTAGGTAACAGAAAGCATATTTTTCAAAGGTAAATATAATATCGTATGTGGATTCATTGAATAAAAAAGAATGAATTGTATGTTTAAGAGAATACTGTTTAATAATGCAATGACAAAACCTGAAATGTCTGTGCATACTTGTTTATGTAGGCTGGCATCTAAATAGTTATATTAAAACTTAATGCATGTGAATGATGAAACACTATTTGTTTTGCAATAGAAATAAAGCATGGATACAATATTGACGGTAACTTCTGCACTGCAGCTAGGAATATTTTTGATATTAACATCAAAGTGTAAT
This sequence comes from Chrysomallon squamiferum, assembly GCA_012295275.1. NCBI lineage: Eukaryota > Metazoa > Mollusca > Gastropoda > Neomphalida > Peltospiridae > Chrysomallon > Chrysomallon squamiferum. Next base: position 9,838,735 of record CM022673.1, on the reverse strand, counting down.
ATTTTAAATCTCTTTCTCCGCAGAATTATTTCTCTTAGAAATAAAATCAAATTTAAACAGATTAAAGTCAACAAATTGTTTGTCTCCTCTCACTTCCAAATAAAGAAATCTAAAAATAAACACCAGAATGCTTTTAAGTGGACATTCATCTTTTTTCTCAACCCGGCTTTGTGGCTTCTTTGCACTTCAGGAAACGGTTGATGTGGAAAATTGATGGTTTTTCTCCGAAACTGCGGCGAAACCTTCGCAGCTCTGTAGGATAATTTTAGACACGGAAGCACAAAATAAACTCTCGGTTGCCATTGGTTGAAATATTTCGGGCACTAGTTCGCTAGGTAATCCGGGTCAGCAAAACTTTCCAGTCTCATTCAAGAACCTGTGACTACACCTATTTTAAAAAAAAAAAAAATAACAATAACAATAATTATTATTATTATTATTAAAATTTTTAAATAAATTTTAAAAACTAAAAAAAAAAAAGAAAAGCGCAACGAAGATAAATGAGAAAGAAACAGGAAGACATTTTTCATTTCTTCTTACTCATTATATATATATATATATATATATATATATATATATATATATATATACACACACACACACACACACACATGTATATATATATACACACACACACACACACACGTATATATATACACACAAACACACACACACACATATACATGTATATATGCTTATTTTCAAGATTTTTAACTTCTTTTTAAGAATGTTTTATGAGTGTTGTTTAGCTTGTTAATTTATTATTTCTAACTTTTTATCTTCTCTTTTTTATAATTATTTAATTATAATGTTCTTTTAACATAATTTTTTTAATGAAAAAATGCATTTTAAACTATTTTATAATAATAAATTTCCCTTCTCGCTCTTTTCATAATCCTGTTTACACTAGGTATGTAAATGGTTTTGAGCATGCATTCATTCTCGCTCGTTAGTTAGTTTTAGCTTTTTACTACATACTTTTGTATTATTGTGCGATTTTCAAAGGTGAATTCCTGAAGAATGTTTCGGTCCTTTTTAGTTTGTACACGTACATATTTACTTTTATATTTTTAAGCAGTTTTACTTTATTTTTATTTTTATTTATTATAATTTTTACTTTTTGTGTTTTCCATAATTGCTTGTGTCTTCTTTTTTTATTATTATTATTTATTTTGTAAAACTGTAATATTTTCTGCAATTCTTATTTTACATTGTTTTCTCACAACCTTCGTTCATCAAGACTTTTAAATTAAATTTCTATATTAAAATCTCATACAAAAAATATTTATTAAAAAATCCGGATTTGACGAGTCATCTTTATAAGCCGTGGGGAAAAAAAAAAATAATAATAATAATAAAATTGAAAAAAAAAGTAAAATAACCATGATTTATAACTAATGCAGAAAGCTTATGACAAAATTCTTTTATTTAAATTATTTCACCTGTATAAAGCACGCGTGAGATTCCCACCTGTCACAGGTATATACAGGTGTACTTGAAGACAACTATGTCAGTGTCTGTCATCAGCAATTTTTTTTCTCGTTTCCGTAAATACAGAGTGTGACACATGACTTCACCTAATTTACTAAATTAATATACGATTGTATTTTTATATTAACAGATAGCTTCGTCTCTTTTTCCTTATCATTTTTATGAATCACTCGCCTCAAGTTTTCATTCCTTTATTGTATTTGTAAGTTAAGGGATAATGATAGTTTCGTTTTTTAAATTGATCTTCTCCGTATTGCAATTTTTTTTTTTTTTTTTTTTTAAATTTACTCAGCATTATAATTTTCTGCAAGACATTTTTTTTTTTTTATATATATAAATTAATTATAATATTAATACATAAATTTGTCTGCAAAATGTATATAGTTTTTATATATTATATTTAAGAAATATATTTATTTATTTATATATTTATTTATTTATTTATAAATTACTTTCATTTTGATTTAAGTTTTATGCAGCTGCAAGATTCATTGCTACCATTATAGATGCATCATTGTTACGGCTTTTGGCAGCTGTGGTTACATGTTTTATATGGGAGGTTGCTGTGAGAATGCATACAGTAAATAAATAAATAAATAAATAAATAAATAACAGTAATAATATGTTGCTTATCTGAAAAGCAGATTTGAGAGTAAGTACAAACTGTCATATAGGAGTAAAAATAAATAAATAGAGGGTTATCTAGTTTGCGCTTAGTGTATGGACGATTCAAATACAAACCATATTTTATTTTTATTTTTTTTCTTACCGCCTAACCTTTCTTTCAACATAAAGAATATTCTAGAAACAATAATCACTTTGCGTAAGGGAGATAACCTTTAAATTTCTTCTTTATATGTATTTCGTTCATCGTCGAAGAATGAAATCAAAAAGTGAATCGTTTAATATCAAGAAAAAAAAATATATATAAGTAAAAATGATAAATAACGCTATTAAGAGCACTAAATCTAAGATATTTTCACGAATTTTTGAACTGGCGTATCATTTTATATCCGATTTATCGTTAGGAAAATATGATTTAAAATATAATATAATATTAAATGCACGCGCTAAATGGAGACGCTAAAACCCGGATTCTGTCTACTGCAGACGTGATGAGTGGTTGTCAGCGGCTGCTGAAAGTTGAGGAAAACTGAATGGTTGCCGTCGGCAGAGGAATTTTACTGGCGCCAAATATTTTTAAACAATGACTTGAATTATAACAATAAAATCTTTTGAATGATTGATGTGTAGTATTTTATTATTTTATTACTTTATTTTAAAACTCATTTAACTTTTCTTCTATTTATATTTAATAATAATAATAATAATAATAACAATAATAATAATAGCAATATTAACAATAATAATAATAATAGTAAAAATAACAATAATAATAATAATAATAATAACAATAATAATAATAGTAATAATAACAATAATAATAGTAATAATAA
>CM022673.1:9820787-9828287 GCA_012295275.1 Chrysomallon squamiferum | reverse complement strand
ATAGTCGTAGTCATGTAATAGTACTTTAGTAGTAGCAGTAGGGGTAGTAGTAGTAGCTGTAGGGGTAGTAGTAGTAGCAGTAGGGGTAGTAGTAGTAGTAGTAGTCGTAACTGCTGCAGCAAAAGGAGTAATAGTAGTAGTAATAGGAGCCGTAACAGAAGCAATAGTAATAGAAGTTTTGGTAATCGTTGGCATGTGATGGTGGTGGCAGAGGTAGTAGTAGTAGTAGTAGTAGTAGTAGTAGTAGTAGTAGTAGTAATAGCAGTAGCAGCAGCAGCAGTAGAATAAGGAAACCAAGTAGAAGTAGTGTTAGTAATAATAGTAGCAGAAGTAGAAGTTGTAGTAGCAACATAACAGTCTATTAATATAAACAATTATCTAAACTTGGAAATATCTGCTTCGAAAAATTAACATAAGTTATAACAAGTTTAATTCAATTAATTCAATTAGTACTGATTATTATCAATTTGTATAACTTTAAGAATGTCATTCGTAAGATAACCGTTATTACCAGACAAATGCAGCATTAAGGACAAAATAGGAGTTTCATTTGTCATTTTTTTGTTAATTTATTTCTCCGAGTTGACTCTTTCCGCCGTCAACAACGTGTGTAAATGAGCTGTTGTCGTCGCTGCATTAATTCATAATTACTGCCGCCCGGATAGTCAAGGTTGCCCGTTTGCGGCTATTTGCGGTGCTGTGGCTGAACCAGGTCCTTTAAGCTGATGCAGACGACAGCACTTGAAGGTCAAACAGCCTCGTTTTGGAGATGTGTGGTACTAGAAAATAATGAAAACATTAATCTCTTTCCTGGACGGGATTAATAAATTTGTTAACAGAAAAAGTCAATCAGAAATAACTGGAATATAATTTGTTGTTATTATTATTATTCGTATTTAGGAATTTGGTTTGTTGATAAAATAGTTTTAATTTAGCCGATTTATTATATGTCTTAACTACTAATAGTTTATACTAATAGATCACTTTTGTACAGCAATCTCTGTCTCTCTCTCTCTCTCTCTCTCTCTCTCTCTCTCTCTCTCTCTCTCTCTCTCTCTCTCTCTCTCTCTCTCTCTCTCTCTCTCTCTCTCTCTCTCTCTCTCTCTCTCTCTCTCTCTCTCTTATATATAACCTATATATGTGTGTGTGTGTGGTTGTGTTAAATGGATGGAAAAGTATTTAGATATTTTATTCGTGTTATTTATCTGCATATATCTCTTATGTCGCTCTTTATTTCCCTTTTTCTATCAATCCTTTTCTCTCTCAACATTTTTACAAAAATTGCAACAAAATTAATAATAACCAACTTTACGCTGAACGAAAAACAAAAATAATAGTAACAATAATGTTAACACAACAACAATAAAAATAATAACGACTATAATCATAACAATAAAAGAACAACAAACATCGACCAAGCATATAAATAAACGAAATACAATAATAAACAAACAACTCATTAATAATTTTTTCAAGGCTACATCAAAAATAATTTCGATGATGAATATAGAAAAAATTATAGTTTATCCTCCTTCAGACAAAAGACTTAGAAAACAGAATGGTCAAGGTTGTTTGAAATAAAAATATGTTAACATAAACTGTCACAGATGACAGCCTCACATCCTCCGTATTAAACTTAAGTACGTGATTCTGACATAATACATTACTTTAAGTACAGTAAGGTTTTAATGTATCGTTTGTTTTCATCTACGTATTTACATACTTATATACGTACATACATACATACATACATACATACATAAATACTTACATACTTACATACTTACATACATATATGCATATTACACAGACATACACACACATAAACACACACATATATATATATAATGTATCATTCGGTTTCAGTTACGTATTTTTTAAATATATTTTACACACACCCACATGTATGTATTTTAGGACTGAATATTCACTGTCTTATGCACGTCTACCAGACAATATTCGGCAACTAACTGGCGCAGGAGAACAAAGTCCAATCACGACCTCACAAACCCCGTCAGATGCCGCTGAAGCACACACACACGCACACACACACACGCACGCACACGCACACACATCTATATATATACACACACACACACACATACACGTACACACACACTTAAAGAACTGTTAGGCGTCACGTTTTTTACAGGAATATCTCGTAGAATGGTTGGAACGGGAAATACAATTATTTTCAATGAACCTGTGCTACTCCAGAGCTGACAGATGTAAAGATTTTCAGAAGATCCTGATTCTCGCGTATTGATCTGGATGCGCTTCATTTCTATTTTTAAATTACTATTGATCACAGGCAGAATCACCACATCAGTCAGTTTGTAGATCGTGTCCAGATAAAGTTAATATGAAAAAAGAAAAAGTAAATTAAGAATGAAAATTAAGATAGCAAGCTGGACACCAAGAAATGAAGAAGGAAAATAATGAAAAGGATCTTTCTGAGAATATACGGTCATTTATATCAACCTAACTATATATATATATATATTGTGTGTACTATGTCTTTTATATATATATATATATATATATATATATATATGTATGTATATCAACCTAACTGTACATATATATATAAAGACATAGTACACACTATATATATATATTGTATTGTGTGTGTGTTCTATGTCTGTATATATATATACACACACACATATGTGCATGCAATTGTATACATATATGTATATATGAATATATGTTAAAAGTATATCTGTATATGTGTATGTATGTCAGTGTTCTTTTATGTATCTTTATCTATCTCTCTGACTGTACGCACAAGACTTCAAAGAAAAACATCAAAGAAGATTCATAACGTAATGGTAACCTTTCAAAACGCAATATGTTGTAACAACACCAATATATAACATGTGTGTAGCAGTAAATATTCACCTGATAGTGTAAGCGTTAACAGATAACTGCGATGTTTAGTGACATACGTTGTCAATAGATACTGACGTCATGCTTATAATTATTATTACGTAATCGTAATGTATTGGGGTGGCGTTTTACTCATAAAAGAGGTATGAAATAATGCTTGTTATTTTATGAAGATTAATGCGTCGTACTTTTGAAAAATAATATTTATTTATTTATTTATTTATTTATTTATTTATTTATTTATAAGTTTGTTGGTTTGTTTCTGTGCTTACTTGCTTGTTGATTTTATCATTTTTTACTGTATTTTTTTTTTCTTTTATTTATTAGTTTGTTTTTGTAATTGCAATTAATTTTTTTTATTTATTTATTTATTTATTGATTTTTTAAAATTTATTTATTTAATATGTATCAGTGGATAATTTGAAAAATAAATTCTGTTTCTCTCATAATTATTATTGTTGTTTAAAAGAAGTATAAATTAATTTATTAAAAAAAAAAATGCAGATATTATCTTTCATTTCATTTTATTTTATAATTACGTCTACTTACAATCTTTTAAATTAAATTCAGTTACATTTTTTTTTTTTTTTTTTTGGTAATTAAATGTAATTAAACTTTCGTAATTGAATGTAGTAAAAATGTTATATATATATTTTTTTCTACTCTGTACATAAACATGTTTACAGTTTTTGAATTGTTTCACACGTAAAAAGTGACTTTTAAAACTTTAAAAGTCAGCATATTTGTCGGCACATGCCACTTCAAAGACCTGGATCCTTTGACGATTAGATTAATCCATGTTTGCAGGTGTAACGTGAAAAATTAATGTCAATCATGAATTAATGGAAGCGTGAATTTAAAAAGTAAAAGCACCAAAACATCCCATCTATTTTAATACTTTTGTTTATATTTCAATTAACGGATTCTTTGTGAGATATAACTCGGCTTTTTTTTTTTTTTACGTACGTATGTATGTGTGTGTGTGTGTGTGTGTGTGTGCATATATATAGATATACATGTATACACACACACATAGACTTATATGTGTGTATTTCTGTGTATGTTTGTGTGTGTGTGGGCGCGTGTGGGTCTGTGTGTCTGTCTCTGTGTGTGTTATTATAAACAGTTTTTTTTATCACAAAATACTTTAGTTTTATACTAAACTTAACAGATAAAATAAATAAAAATAAATGATAAAGTTTTATGATAAAAATATGGATGTTACGGTATTGTTTTATGCTGCATAAAATAAAAAAAAAATAATATAAAAAAATAAAAATAAAAACCCATCGTAATCAGTTTATATCGTATATATTAAATTTGTGTTATTATATAGTATAACTTTATATAAAATAAATAACATAATTAATGTTTACATTAAATAATTAAAAACTGATTGCGCAAAAGTGCAAAAGTTTTACATGAATATAAACGGCATAATTAACCCATAATATTTATGTTAACCGAATAATTATTTTTTTTATGTGATAATTTATTCAGGCAACGTGCAGCATTGTGTGATTTTATGTTAAAAAAAACAACGTAATTAATCATAATTTATTAAATCGTATCTTAGGACGAGCTTATACGAGATGTGTTACAAAAAGAAAAAAAATTATAAGTTACATGATTAATCACTTTTATTTTTATTTTAAGAATACTCTGCTGCGGAATTATATCATATTATATATTAGCAATTTTTAACAGATAATAGATTTCACTTTATTTACGGCATAATTAATGCATTTATTAAATAAATGAAATATTTTGTTTTACACCGATTTTACTAGTCCCAAATATTAAATAAAAAGCTGCTAATTTATTTTATTTTAGGTTTTTTTTGTGTTCTGTTTTTTTTTTTTTTTTTTTTTTTTTTTTTTTTTTTTTTTTTTTTTTTTTTTCGTGTTTATTTTTATTATATTATTTTTTTTTTTTTTAGATTTTAAATAATTACACTTTCTGCAATTATACGTGCATATTTTACTCACTTTTCGTAAACAACATAATTATATTCAGTCCGCTTAAAATAATTAATAACTTTACGTACAGTCTTCTAGAATTAGAAATGTTTACGTTTGACACGAATGACGGCAGGTATAGTACACTACAGAAGTCAGAACATTTTCCATTATCCACGAACAACAGCAAACTGACTTTCAGATTTAAAAAACTATTTTTCACAGGGGACCTACAGCGTCTACAACCACACCCTTCCTTTCCAGCATAAGCCTAGCTGACTTTAGTGTACCCCTTGTTCCTGAAACCCATATACATCACAGGATCCGGCATACATCTCTGTGTCATGTCAAGACAAACACACGAATATTGCCGTGACCTCCTACATCACAACCCCGAGGTATCTGTCGCAACATCCGCCACGTCGTGTAAGACGTGTTAACACGACGTGACTCTGAGAAACCTTCTGTAAGTTGTCACCTGGTACTGTTTTGTTTGTCGTCCCAGTTGTTTGTTAGTTTGTTTGTTTATTTATTTATTTATTTATTTATTTATTTATTTATTTATTTATATTTTTTATTTATAGAATAGTTGTGGTAGTAGTTGTTGTTATAATAGAAATAGTAGCAATGGTGGTGGTGGTGGTAGTTGTAGTAATAATAATAATAGTAGTAGTAGTTGTATCAGCGGGATGAGACGTAGAAGTAGCAGTTGTAGTTGGAGTAGTAATAGCAGCATTTGAAGCGAAGGTGGCAGAGGTGTTGGTATTTGTTGCTGTTGTAGTTTTAACGATTGAACATGCAGTAGTAGTAGTAGTAGTAGTAGTAGTAGTAGTAGTAGTTCTTACATTTTATCTCATAACGATTGAGATAGTAAATGTTAAAGCGTTGTCTATGGACGTATTTCTCATTATGAATAATAATGATGATGATGATGATGATGATGATGATGATGATATACTTGACATTTTCTAAGCACATATATATTCATTTGCTTTTACTTTCAGTTGCTTCGTTAGAACGAACCTTTTGTCAAAATGTTTATTCTTCAAGAAATATAAATGGGGTTTATCATCTGTATATATATATATATATGTATGTGTGTGTGTGCGGGTATTTTGTGAAAACGTTGAGAAAAAGCTCTTATTTACATTAATAACAAAACATTGTTATTTATCGCAGTGTAAAGTTTTAAATTCTTCATGTTGTAAACAGCATGCACAAGCAGTTTTAGCGAGACATTTCGTGGTTAAGGCTGTCATATTAAAAAATATCACACGTTTTACTTGACATCTTGTGAAATATTGCAAAAAGGAAGCTGACATTTTTGCATTTAAACCAAAATGCGTCCACAATTCAGTGTCACCACTGTTGTAGTTTGTTGATCATGATGGAAATGTTGTCCTTGTTGGTGTTCTTGTCTTTTATCATATCTCTCTCTCTCTCTCTCTCTCTCTCTCTCTCTCTCTCTCTCTCTCTCTCTCTCTCTCTCTCTCTCTCTCTCTCTCTCTCTCTCTCTACCTAATAATTATTATTTAGTTTTTGCAGAAATCCAAGTTATGATCCACGTTGCAAACAGTACTTAATAACAATAATAATAATAATAATAATAATAATAATAATAATAATATTAATAATGTTACTTCTAAAATCGTAAAGAACAACAATAATCTAAGACGTAGATGGAATACAAAGCCATTCGTGGACTGATAAATGTTGGTAATATTCTACATCGAAACAAGACTAGCATACAGTAAAAATAACCATAGACAATAACTATTAGGCAAAACACTGAGGTGATTTGTGAATATAAAGACTAACAGGAAAAATAAAAGTAATTCAAAATAGCAGACAGTAAAAGAAAAAAAAAATGGTCTATGATTTATTTAGAATGCAAAATATGACAACAGTAGTCTAAGCAATCAGTATTCTAGGCATGAATCGCAATTATGTAAATCATAAGGTTTAACAAGTGTGGGTCTGTATTTATTATAAGAGTTTATACGCCTGAAAATTTTGAACTGAAAATGCAGTATCTACTGAATTTAAGACTCATGATGTAATCATTGATGACGTATAGCTCGTCTGACCCGCAAATGACCTCATCGGTAAAAAATACTATCAAGCCAAAGAGAACAGCTTTCTTGTTTTGTTTTTTGTTTGTGTTTTTTATTTTTTTTTTTTTTTTTTTTTTTGACGACGGCGCGGAAGTAAATGGCTGCGACGTAAGTCAGCAGAGTGCAGCGATGTGGATGACGGAGTCGGTGATTGATGTGCATTGTGTAAGAGAGTGATACTGTCTGCGGGTCAAGTTCGAGCGACTGGGTTAAGTGCTGTGTGTTTTAGACACAAAAAGAAAACAAATTACAATGACACAGATCTTTTAGTGTACGCAGTTAATAAATTAAATTTTAATTATCATGTGTATAAATAAAGAAACAAATAAATAAATAAAGCAACACAAAAATATTTGTTTAGCGTGGGTCCATTTCAGTTTATCCACAAAGAAAATTAAGATATTTTTATTTTGGAATAACTAACTAACTAACTAACTAACTAACTAACTAACTAACTAACTAAGTAACTAAGTAAGTAAGTAAGTAAGTAAGTAACTAATTAACTAACTAAATAAATAAATAAATAAATAAATAATGAA